>JASUXV010000076.1:0-22703 GCA_030411845.1 Friedmanniomyces endolithicus | reverse complement strand
CCTCATTTTACGCAAAGCAGCTGCCACATCTTTGGCTTGCCGCCCGAACTACGCATCCTTATATACGAGTACGCCCTTGTCTCCGGAGAAGCCATTAATGTGGACACTTTCTCCGACTCGAGGCATTGCAGTCTTACTGCTCTTCTAGAGACCTGCCAGGTCATCCGTCGAGAGGCCAGCCCAGTGTTTTACAAGCTCAACACGTTTCTGGCTATCATTCGACAACAATCCTACGGTGTCCCTCAGAATGTGTCCATCTTGCCCGCGTTTCGGACTAGAAAGACTGCAAATGTTGGCCGCATTGTGATCTTGTTAGTCTACGATGACGGGTCGAAAGCATACTCCCGGAAAGCAACCTCTACATATCTCCGGCGTGTATGCAACGCCTTTATACGCCAACGAGCATTGGAGTTACTAGGGTTAAGCGCTCCAGATAGTCATCCAGAAGATACGACGTTGCACGTACAGGATGGCGATAGGCAGCCCATCGACTCCGCAGAAGAGGACGAGATCCGCCTATCTGCACTCATCGTTTCTGCCATTTGCGATCGGCCACCGAGACATGTTGTGGAGTGGTCGCGTCAACATCTCGATGAGTCGCTGCGTTGGGAAGTCGAGGACGCTATCGACGACGCAGAAGGACATGGTGATTGGGATAGTCTGGAGAAAGTTCGACTGAGAGTATTGCGTTTTCGAGAACAGATTGCCATGCTCTCAGAAATACCAGTCCATTTCAGCGCGACAGGGCATCTTGGACGTCATGTCGATCAGGTGGATGAGTTACGGGACTCGCTTAATCCCCGGCAAAGCAATAAGTAGTATGGTATGTGATGAGATCTTTTAGGGGGGAAAAAGCTTCACTACCTTCCAATCATATCAATGTATAGCCTCGCGCGTAAAGATGATTCGTAACCATGCTGAATACTTGACACGGTAGTGTGCTTATTGACTGTTGCGATTGGATTGCAGGGTCTTGTATGCTTCGTTTGCGCAGTCGATCGCTCGTCTCAGAAGTGGGTACAATGGTCGCAACAGCCGACTTGTTGTTAGCCGCGCCCAGAGAGGGACACGTTGCTGGTCTTCGACTTGTGATGCGGCCAGAGGATACAAGCATAAGTTCCGAATACAGGTTACGAACTCCATAGATAACGCCATCGATCCGCAGAGTCTCACGACAACTTCTAGGCAACTGCGTTAGCAGTTTTCATCATCCCACCGCTGTATTTCCCAGGATCTCCCAAAATGGACAATGTGGTGATCTCGAATAAGCTCAACGTTGCCCAGAGTACTCTCGTGGACCCATGAGGGAACCCAGACGACCTTGTACCACTTGCCGTGTTGCGAATGACGCCGCTCAGCGAGGATTCTAAAGAAGCGACCATGAGGGCAAGTGGGCGTTACTCGGTGGGTGATCTCTGGATGTTCGCTAGGGTATGCCGTTGCAGACGTATCTACTCGGAGGGTCTCGCGAGCGTGACGACTTGGAGCATTGTAAGCACGTAAGCTCACTTGAGGACTGCGTGGTAACGTACTGTGATCCGCTCCAGAGTAGCCCTTTCCTGCCGACAAGAGCTGAACTGCCACAGCTTCCAAGACGTGCAGATCGTTATCAGACGTGTCGTCATCGGGTAACGGAGTGGTCTCTTGTATCATGGCGGTAGACTCATCCAGGTATGAAGCAGAAGTGGCACTATCCGAAGGGGTTTTGTAGGGGTTCCCATGGTACATAGCACGCTCATTAATTGTGAAGTCGTCGCACATGTCGACGCTTTCGTTGCTGGATGAGTGTGCATACGCTTGTGGTGAGACCTCAGGGCTGGCGTCGTCCGACCAGTCGGTAAGAAACGTCAAGCCAATCAGAACCTCTCTCTTTGTTTTACTATGCTGGACCCGGTTCTTTGAATGGCAAATCAATACTATTTGGCTTGATCGAGGAAAGAAATTCATTGGCACTCCGAAAGCCATTTGTTGAGCGCTAAACAGGACGGAATCACACAGTTGCCATGTACACAGGTCACCGCATAGCTCTCATTCGTTGCGGGCGAGGATACACATGATTGATTGCATACGCTGCGAGGGAAAGCTTGAGCTCTGTTGCATCCTCTCTTTTGTGACGGAGCGGGCGTCCCAGCAATGATTATGACTCTTAGGAGTCTTGAGTTGGAGCTACTTGAGAGTATCGAGCCGAAACAGAAGTGGGGAAGCGTCAGTGCATCACAAGGGCCGAGCCTCAGTACTTGACGAGATTCTGGGAAGGTCAGCCGACGTCCCTCAAACTGCCATAGTACCGATTTAGGTTACTACGAAGTGGATCAGGGTTGTCCTTGCATGACTGCCTGGAATATCTCGCTCAGGATCATCAGACGCTATGATTAAGCGGGGATTTTCGTGGGGTGGATGCGGGGAGCTGGATGTAACGATGGGTAGAGCATACCCCGCACATCACCAACGTGGCTGGCGCCAGCGAAAGCTTTCTCCTAACCAGATCTCCATTTCGAAGAATACGGAGCGATTCGATTCTGGTGAAAGTGAAATTATGCGCGCGCCGGCACCACGTGAGGTCGACTTCTTGTTGACCACTCGACCAGCACGGTCCACCAGTCACTTTTGCATCCACGGGGTCTGTGGGTAGGCGGAGACTCCAGGTCTAGAGGGAGGCGCATATCTAAGCCGCGCTCATTGGTCACACATAGAAATAGGCAAGCCACTTTAGTGATGCGGGCTTAAGCGTTTCTGCCCGTCTGACTGCTTCGTATGGAGGGCATTGGCGTAGACTCTTTGCGAGAGGGTGTGAATGCTTGGTCGCAGTTGCCAGTGTGGTGCGATCGTACACAGTCACGCGCCCATTCTTCACATCGGCGTCGTAGCAACGCATGGCCGGCCCCTCAATTTCATGTCGCGGCAGCTAGGCGAAATCTGGCGTTTGTGCGTCCGCGGCGTGGGTTCGGTAGCCTTCTTCTGCTTCAAACACTCGTCGGAGCTGGCGGTGAAGTGGAGTTTGGCAGTGGGATCTGCACTGTAGGTCGGCGGGTGATCAGTGAGTGGATGGATGAGTCCATACAATCCGGTGACATACGTCATGCGCGGGCGGCACAATAATGTAACCCCAGTCCGTGCGCTTCACCGTTTGGGGAAAGCTGGAGAAAGCGTAGGCACCGTATTCCGTGTCGATGGCAATCTGCAATGTCATTCGACCACTGGCTTCTTCTGCGCGCAAACTCCGGAGCGAAGCTTCATCTGGACAAACGGTATCAGGACACTGACATGGGATGGAAACTCTATGATGTGGAGGCGTGTGGAGAAGCACCTAAAGCTTGTCCACGGCAGCAGATCGACAAGTCTCCCTCGGAAGGTCCTCGAAGCGTGAGGATGCGGATGTCATCGCTGAGATTACAGCCTAAAAGATGTGATGCAGTCTGTGCAAGTGTGTCCAATTGCGTGCCGCTCGCGGGCAACTGACTTGCGCCATCGAAATCTGGAGTGCGGAGTGCTGATGCAGCGATGCTTTCTTGCTCGATCGACCTCGGGGAAGTCGGTGTGTTGGGAAAGTTCGGGATGGATTCACGTAGGGGGACGTAAGGAGACGGGAGGTGAAGGGTGAAATGAGCCAACTCGGGCGACCTACCCTTTTGGGACCGTCTCCGTGCTGGCTTCGACAGGCTGGACGGCGCGCAGTCCTAGCTACGTTTTCAATCACCCTCCGATCCTCAGCAATGTACGCTGCGTGACACGCTTCAAACTCCGTGATGGTAACGGGAAACAGCGGAGCCCCAGTCTAGACGCCGACCCTTCTGGCGAAAGTTTCTGCTCCATTATGCAATGGAGGATGCGTGGGCCCCCGCAACTGGCTCACGCCTCGCACGGCACGGATCAGACGACGGTCAAGCTTCATTCGCGTGGCTGGCTACTTTTCAGGTCTCTATCAGAAAGTTACCCACCTCACCTCCACTTTGGGGAGACGGGCTCGACGGGACGATCTGACTTGCTCCCAAGGGCTTCTTTGGGTCGTATTGAATGCGCGCTACATGCATGTGTTCAGCGCTTATTCGCTAGAAGTGCGGCAGTGTGCCTGACTAGCCATAAGAGACATCACAGCGGATGCGATCTGGAGACATCCAGTAGGTAGTAGAACGCAATGGTTAGACCGAGGTGGTTTGGCAACGTGAGTACTCAGTCGATGCTAGACCACCACTTCCATTTCATCCTAGAAAGCCTTCCCTCCTGCTCCATTCTCTCATTTTTAGTGTGTTGATTTCTGGTCTTGAAGATGCGCTCCTTCATGTTCTTGACGCTTTTGCTGGCTGCAATCTGCGGCACCACCGCTCAACATGTGCACCTCGACATTCCAGAGGTAGAAGGCTACGTGCAGTCCATGCTTGGAGAGTTCAACCAGTGAGTGTTAAGACGCACATAACTGGGTATGAGCTATAGCGTTCTGACGAGGTCTAGTTACACCCGTTATCCAGGTCCATCGCCGACCTACTGGAAACACCCTTCTCCTCGTCCTACGAAGCCTGCCCCGTCTCCGCCCGCCAACTCGTGTGCGTACTGGCTTGAGAACATCAAGCATCAAGGCATCGCCGCATTCAACCCTAGCCCATCCACCTACCAGGTCTTCCGCAACGTCAAGGATTTCGGCGCAAAAGGAGATGGTGTGACAGACGACACTGCGGCCATCAACAACGCCATCTCCAGCGGTGGACGTTGCGGTCCTGGCACTTGCTCATCTACGACCGTCACACCAGCCGTCGTCTACTTCCCAGCTGGTATGTACATGATCAACGCCTCGATCATCGACTACTACTACACGCAACTCATTGGTAACCCAAATTGCCTTCCAACCATCCGAGCCTTCCCGACCTTCAGTGGCGGTCTTGGCCTCATTGATGGCGATCAATATGGCGCAAACGGTCTTGGCTTTGGCGCGACAAACGTGTTTTGGCGTCAGATCCGCAATTTCATCATTGACATGACGCTTGTCCCTTCGACTAGCTCGGTCACTGGTATTCATTGGCCTACGGCTCAGGCCACGAGCATCCAGAATGTCATCTTCCAGATGAGCAGCAACAATGGTACTCAGCATCAGGGAATTTTTATCGAGAGTGGATCTGGCGGGTTCATGAATGACTTGGTGTTTTACGGTGGTCTCAACGGTGCCGTCTTCGGCAACCAGCAGTTCACGATGCGTAACCTTACCTTCTACAACGCTGTTACTGCCATCGACCAAATTTGGGACTGGGGTTGGACGTACAAAAGCATTACGATCAACAACTGCTCTGTTGGACTGGACATGTCATCTGGCGGCCCAACAGCCCAAAGCGTGGGATCTGTCACTTTCATCGACAGCTCCATCTCGAACACGCCGGTTGGCATCAAGACGGCACATGGTCCGGGCTCGCAATCACCAACGGCTGGCTCCCTGATTGTCGAGAACGTGGCACTGAACAATGTCCCTATTGCAATTGAAGGCGCAAACGGTGCCACTGCGCTCGCCGGCACAACGGGACAGACTACCATTGCTGGTTGGGGTGAGGGTCACAGCTATACGCTTAATGGACCAAACAACTTCGAGGGTCCCATCACACCCGTCTCTAGACCCGGCTCGCTCGTTCAAGCTGGTGGCAAGTACTACGAGCGATCGAAGCCGCAGTACCAGCAATACCCAGTCAGCAGCTTCGTGAGCGCTCGCAACTTCGGAGCGACTGGCAATGGCCACACCGATGACACAGTAGCGTTGCAAGCCGCTATATCCGCTGCCAAAGCTCATAACAAGATTCTCTTCGTGGATCACGGCGACTACCTCGTCTCTCGCACTATCTATATTCCCAGTGGCAGCCGCATCGTGGGTGAGAGCTACAGCGTCATCTTATCAACTGGCAACTTCTTCAACAACATCAATAAGCCACAACCAATCGTGCAGATCGGCAAGTCTGGCGAGTCTGGCACCATCGAGTTGAGTGACATGATTGTGTCCACGCAAGGTCAGCAGCGCGGAGCCGTGCTGTTCGAGTTCAATCTTAATTCGCCCTTATCATCGCCTTCAGGCCTTTGGGATGTGCACTCGCGCGTGGGTGGCTTCGCTGGCTCAAACTTGCAGCTGGCGCAGTGCCCGACCACTCCGACGGTCAATGTGACAGCTGCGAACCTCAACCAGAACTGCATTGCAGCCTTCATGACCATGCACTTGACGAAGTCCTCCTCCGGCCTCTACTTGGAGAACATCTGGCTCTGGGTTGCGGATCACGATGTTGAGGACCCGGCGTTGACGCAGATCACCGTGTACGCTGGCCGTGGCTTGTTGGACGAGAGCCAGAGCGGCACCTTCTGGCTTGTCGGTACTGCTGTTGAGCACCACGTGCTATACGAGTATCAGTTCGCGTACACCAGGAACGTCTTCGCTGGACAGATCCAGGTAAGTCGGCCACATCGTCCACAAACGTTGCAAGACCTCGCTGACTTTGCAGACCGAAACGGCATACTACCAGCCAAACCCCTCTGCGCCTCTACCTTTCCCATATGTCGCCAGTTTGAATGACCCACAATTCCCATCGCTTACTGCCATTGATGGCACCGTTTCTATCCCAGACGCTGACGGCTGGGGCCTGCGCATCGTTCACTCCAATAACATCCTGATCTACGGCGCTGGATTGTACAGCTTCTTCAACAACTACAGCACTACTTGCAGCAACCACGGTAACGGTGAGGTCTGCCAGTACCGTAACTTTGAGGTCATTAGTAGCAACGCTATCAATGTGTACAATCTGAACACTGTCGGGACGCATTACATGATCGAGGTGAGCAGTACATTGGGCAAGTTGATGGTAGGACGAGTGCTGACAGGTCTGCAGGTTGACGGACAGAACGTGGCCTACTATGGCGACAACGTTGACGGCTTTGTCGATACCATCGCGCTTTTCCGAACGTCGTCGTAGTCGCCACTATTGATGAAGAATGATGCAATGAAGCATACGGTGAACTCATGGAAGTGTATATAGGTGGACTAAGCAATATCATGTCCTCACTCCTTGGTCATCGTGACCTTGTTTCCTCTATCACGGACTACAGGTTGAACCTCCTAGTTATGTATCTCAATCGCAATATCCGTCAATGTAAAAGATGATAGCTGTGAACGGTACCATGGTTGCCCGTAAATGAAACAGCTCGAGTTGGCGCGGAAGCGGGAAGAAGACTGCTCCGCGGTCCAACGGGAAGCGGCCCGAATGCACCAGTTACGGTGTGAACAAGGGGTGTAGTGCACAGCGACTTCTCACTATATCAAGGAACATTCATTTTCCCGCCCCTGCTTTCTTTTTCCTTTTGCACCCATCTTATTCGAGAGAGCATCCGGTCATTCTGCTAGCTGCACAGTTATTACGCACATTCGAAAATGGAAGAGCACGAAGAAATCGAGACGACGCACAGGAGCGGCAAAGGCAGGAGCAGCTACTCCGTCGGAGAGCAGCGCATCCGTTCACGCTCGCCCGAGCACGATACAAATGCGGAAGATGAAAGGGTGATGGCTTCGATGGGGAAGAAACAGCAAATGACCGTATGATCTTGCAATCGCAAAGCCCCTATCCTGCACAGACTGACCACTGGAAAGCGCATCTTTGGATTCTTGCCCATACTCGCCCTTTCCGCAACTTTACTGTCTTCATGAGAAGCAGTCGGAGCTGGCTTCTATGCGGGTCTGTACAACGGCGGGCCTGTCGCCCTTATATATGGGATGATGCTCTCCATAAGCGGGACGCTTGCCCTCGCAGCGTCGCTGGCAGAAATGTCTTCCATGTGCCCGATAGCTGGAGCCCAGTACCTTTGGAGGTTACGACTTCGCTCCTCCTGGCATCGCTCCGTTCATGGCGTGGATGCAAGGATGGATAACAGTCTTCGCCTGGCAAGCCACCCTGACTAGTGTCACGTTCCTCACTGCGACCCAGAACCAGGG
This sequence comes from Friedmanniomyces endolithicus, assembly GCA_030411845.1. Taxonomy (NCBI): domain Eukaryota; kingdom Fungi; phylum Ascomycota; class Dothideomycetes; order Mycosphaerellales; family Teratosphaeriaceae; genus Friedmanniomyces; species Friedmanniomyces endolithicus. Next base: position 14,758 of record JASUXV010000076.1, on the reverse strand, counting down.
TCTCCTTATACTCAACTACGACACGTATGTCGCTCATCGATGGCACCGGGACTCTGCTGATGTGGGCAATAATGGCTCTCACGCTCCTGGTCAACATCCGGGGGTTCAGGTTGCTGCGTGCGATCGAACTCATAGGTGGAATATCCCACGTTGCCTTCTTTTTCGCCCTGCTGACCCCTTTGGTCCTTCTATCTCGGCGCAGCTCGAACGAGTTTGTTTGGGAGACTTTCCTTAGTCAAGGAGGCTGGGAAAATAGCGGAGTGTCTTACAGCATCGGGCTCCTGACTGTCGTGTACTGCTTCGTCGGTCCGTCGCTCCCACGCCCAAACAAACGTATAACGTCTACAGCTAACATTACCAGGCTTTGACGGTGCAATTCATATGAGCGAGGAAACTCGGGACGCTGCAACCAAGTAGCTAGAATGATCATCGAAGACTCCCTCTCAAGCGCCATCTCATCGATTTGCGGTCCGCGAGGGACCAGTGTAACGGAGATTGTGCGTTAGTGACATGGACTGGAATGGTCTGAGATCTCCAGCAGCAATGAGAAGAAGTGGATCACCTTCTATGTCATGAGTAGTGAATATGGCTCCCACCGTATTCGTTCCAGAACGATCATTACGGGCGCGTGTCTTCAGGTGCGTCGACTCTGCAACGCGCTCGGAAGCATTTTCAGCATCAGTATGATCGGACGAATCCAAACGATCGCTGCATTCTTGATTGCCACAAGCGTGTAGGCACAGTAGGGTGCAGGTCTCGCGCCACGGTACGTCACCCACGCACCCACGATCGCAGCGGATGCGTGATGAATGCAAGCTGCGAGCGCGAAGAGTAATCCGGGTTGGCCGAGGTCTCGCGTCACCGTCTCCTCATGATTAGTCTGGCATCAAAGAACAAACACATGGCCGATCGAGTGTGGACCGACGGCATATGGAATAATGGGAAAAGAACCAAGCTGGAAAGCATATCGAGGCCAGCGATGAGGGAAAGATAAGGTAAAGTCTTCTTGCGAAGAATGCTGGGGATCTATCATCTGATTCAGCGCATTACCGATACAGTACCAACGCGCCAATACCGTCGCCCTCGAACGCCATGCCATCATCATCTTCCGTATGTCGCTCAAACGCAGCATGCACAACAAAAGTTGTGAATGATCATCATGAAGAGCCTTCCGGACTTATCGTAACACCGAACTCGTCGGTTTCGCGACGGGTCCGAACAAAAGCCGCCAGCCGGTCTCGCAGACAATTTCGTCCATCGCCGAGGTGCGAACAGAGTTCGGATGAGTCTATGTCGTGACCTGGATGAATTTGCTGAACTCCAGATCCATAGGGTCTAGTGGGTTGAAGTCCGGCATGCTGCTTCCGAACGAGTTCGAGAAGTGCTGCGGGTAAGACGTCATGGGGAGCGAGCCGAAACTTGCGTCGTAGCCTGCTGCTGAAGGCTCAAACTGCCCGTTTGCGATCATGTCTTCGAGTTGCGACAGGCTCTGCTGGACGTTAGGAGTCTGCATGGCGAATCTCGATTGCATCAAGACCTGCACGTTGTTCGCCTCCGACATCGTCCAGTCCATCTGATAGAATTGCGGGTCACTGGACAAAGGCGATGTTGGTAATTGTGGCCGTTGTGCTGCTGCATATTTTTGTCGGTGTCGCGGCACTGGGCTCTGAGCGGCTGGCGAGGAGTCCGCACTACTGAAGTTGAAGCTGTCTCTGAAGTCAGGTCTGGACAGCGGGGGGGGCCCATGATTTGTGCTCTGAAGATGCGCGCGCTGACTGTGGTTGGAGTCGGAGCTTGGAGAGCCGCATCGTTGAATATACCCAGCTCCATCGGCCAGAAGTCTCGACTGCAGCTTCTGGCAGTCATCCTCAAAGACCTCCGTTTTGCCGCTCCCGTCGGACTTGGACTCCAGTAGATCTAGTGCGCGGAGTACATCGTGCGTTAATGGATGACCGTTTGCCTCTGGTAGTGCCGGGCCTGTCCAAGCTTGGACGGCGGTCAGTCGTCGATATGTTTCCTGCAAGGCCGACACCAGCTGGCTTTGCTGCTGCTCCAGCTGATCGACGTAGCCTTTGGGGTAGACCTTGCCGTGACTCTTCTTTCGCTCACTGGGGGGCGTTAGTGCGATCAGATGGAGAGGCAGAGCTTCACGTACCCGAATACGCATATGGCGTTGTCAGCTCTGCATCGACTACAGGGCGATGTACCATCGCACTTACTCTTTTTCAGTCGACATCGATCGCAAGCTTTGCAGACACGTTTCCGAATGCCTTCGGTCGAGGCGTGTGAATTTGCTCGCGTTGGAGATGCCATCTTCACCATCGGTGATAACGGGGCAGGTGACATAATGATCGACTGCTTGATAAGTGATTCCCGTTGGTTAGGAGTCGGCTTCCTGTGAAGACCAAAGCAGGCAGCAGTGAAGAATCAAAGCGAAGTATGATCTATCAGAGGCTCTTCGTTCGTGACGACAGAAGCTGCAATAGAGAGGAAGAGCAGTCGTTTAATCAAGGGCCCGGGGGCGAGAGAATATATGCAAGACCACGAAGGCTGCGCGCAGGAGCCGCGGAGCTGAGAACAACTCATCAGCTTTGTCGTACGGGGATCAGCAGCAGAGTGGTAGGGCACGCGCAACGGCATCACATGAAAAGCCAGTGGGCAACGGTAAGCAAGCGCGCACCCGCTCCGTTGTCAACGATGAGAGCTTATGGCGTTTAGAGTCTGAACGACATGCACGCTGCACATACGGTTGATCATGATGTGGTGGGAGAGAGCAGGGCGTGGTGGCGGCTTCGGGAAGACACCTTGCCGAGTGCCTCTGGGCCCGATATTACGCGAGTCCTCATTTTAGACCGATTTGAGGGATCCCATGAGGACTTTGTCGCGAGCGCCACCGTCTCTTCGCACCGTTCATAAGCCCGAGCAAATGCTGGCATCCACTCATGATTCACATAATATTAACGCCGTTCACGAGCCGGCGCACACCCTCGTGCGCTTCATCTCCGTCTCACTTCTCGTCAGCCCTCGTCTAGCTTCGTTTCTTATCTAGTAGTGGTCCCATGGACTGTGTGGAATCACCATCAATTCCAGACAAATCGCATTCAGGACTGACGGATGCACAATAAGCAGCACATAAGGAGTGTTCGCCAATAAGGCTGATTTGCTGGATTAGGGGGATGCATTGGGCACGCGCGAGCGTTGCTCGAATGACATGACGGGGACGGGAGGTCGCATTCGCTCAGGGCTAGTCAAGTGGCCATCTGGACCGGAGAAGCAGCTCTACACGCTAGAAAGCAGCCCTGCGAGCTGGAGAAGTGGCTCTTCAGACCGGGAGAAACGCCTTTGAAGCTGATCGATACTCCAACTTCGAGTAAAACTCCTATTCTGTAGAGACAAGAGACCTTGCATTCACCATCCCTGGAATTTATATGTTCAGTCCATCGCCCACTTACAAGACAACAAAATCCTATGGCCATTCCCGTCGAGCAGCACCAGATCCATTAGCGGGTCGTACCTATCATTGGTCTCCCTGGTGGACAAAGTCTTAGGTAGCACTATCGCCTTGCCAATGGCAAGGTCGTTGAGCTGGATGTGCAAAAGGTTTTCAACTGACGTGCTACCCAGGCCATTCACGTCAACCTCCTCGAAACTCACTGAGCATTGTGTGTACGTCCTCATGTGTGCTCGAGTATCTGGAATCTCTCCGCCGCTATTATTGTAAAGGTCGTCATCGGGATCGTACGCAAGATAAAGGTTAAGCCAGCCAGCTTCAACGATAGTAGGCGTAGGCGAAAGTTGTCTCCATCCACTGGTGTCAACATTCTCTTTAGAGCCGGATAGAGCAGAGTCGGTATGACTATCTTCTGGCTCGTAGTGTGCGTTCACTGAAGCACGCCTTTCTTCAGTAGACTTTTGGGGCATCATCACTCCCTTGAGGCAGCTTTTTTCGGCTGGCCCAGCACATAGACGGAGTGGGCACTTTGGTCAGGTCTGTGCGTGTTCGTACCGATGTCGACGAGCACGCGGCCTGTTTTGTCGACACGAAGGGGGTGGATATTCGATGGCTAGACCCGCCGTTGCATACTGTGCTGCCGAATAAATCTGTATCTCAGCAAGGTCAGATGCCTTCACTCACGCATATATTGCCGGCCGTATCACGCAACTACTCGGTCACCAATGCATGAGACTTCGCACGCCCATCCCAAGCAGAGGAACTCGCTCCACCAGATGTCTTCGCCGTTGGAGATTTTTTCACCATTTACGCTGCAGCAGCCGAGTCCCAAGCTACCACAGCAGGCGTGGCTCACATCACCCTTCGGTGCTAGCCTTAGCCAGCAAGTAAATCTCGGGATGATCCCGATCACCATGACGCTGCCCACGGAGTATTAGCACATGATCGCCGATTCTTTGTCACCGAACCAGGGTCTGTCGATCATGTTCTGCGTCAGCAGAAACCCGCTCCCGGTCCAGCGTGTGCATGAGGGAGAATAGGGCACACCTCTATGGCGACATGCTCTAGGACTTGAAGTCTTTAGCTTGCATGCCAAACACCCAACGTCCTCGAGCCTTCGCGAGGAATAGGCAAGCGACATGATTTGGGTGGATCCCCGTACATATCGCCCTGCAACAGGGGGCGAACGCGTAAGGTGAAGACAGGGGCGTTTGAAGGACGTAGTTGGCCCTGCACTCCATTCACTACGGCCTCGGCCGCCGGTCTGCAGAAAGACCCGACTGGTGTCAACCTACCAGCGCAAAGACTACCTGGGGGAGTTTCGAGAGCCCCGGTCTCGCGATGAGGCGTCGTGGAGCTACCACACAGGCCTCGAGTACAAGCCGGCAGGTCTCCTTGCTCGAGGAAGAGTATGCAGCAAATGAGCCGCTACTCACCGAGCAAAAGGCAATTTTTTGGTTCGGATTCAATGCACCGTCTACGCTCCGCCATCTCCGGACTTCGCGTACGCCCGATATACGGCAAACGCGATGTGCAGAGCGGACAAACACCAAGCTCCGGTCTGCCTCGGAACGTCCATGCCTCAGCAGCATTCATACGCGCTCCCTACGCAATTGTGCATTGTCCCATGCTACTTAAACACTTCACGTTGTATTCATCACCCTACAAGCCTGTCAGCACCGCAGGATAAAAGATGCTCCACCATGACAGCGACACTTCGATTATGGTACTCATCGAGGTTGACGGTGAGCGAGAAGTGTATATGTCCCAGACACCGGATGTGGGACCTTTCGACGTCAAGGTGAGCAAGATTTGAATCTGCATAAACTTATGCGCTTATCAAACGGTCAGAACATCCCTTGTTGGAGTAGAATTCGTTCTTCAGCCTTTCATGATCTGCATGATCGGCCCTCGCGACCGGCACAGGCGACCGATGCCCATGCATATTTCCCAACCCCCGCTCCATGCCCCTCGACCCCCTATCCCGCCTCGTCGGTTCAACCACACCCGAGTCCTTCTCCCCACGACTCGCCACCACGCTCTTCGCGGCGGAGAGTTCCATGTACGCGTCCCGGTGCGAGACCTTCGACGCCACGGCGTAATTCCACCACCCGAGACGTGCGCAGTCGAGATGACGTAGCCGGAGTGGAAGGGCTTCATGACGGGCTTGAGGCAGGTGATGCTCGCTAGCATGAAGGCGAGTTCCAGCGCGCCCTCGGTCAGGATGTCGGCATTGAGAGGCGGGGTGTTTGGGTCGGCGGTGACGGGAGGAGAGAGCTGCCAGAGGCGGAGGGCGATGACTGGAGCGACGCTGCAGACGGCTAGTTAGCACTGCTATGGGTGTGGTATGTGCGTAGCGAAGACTTACAGCAAGCGGCAGCCGAAGACGACGGAGACGGAGAGGCGCTTCTTGACTGGCATCTGCAGGCCCCAGACGAAGTGAATGGAGACTGCCACGGCGAAGATCTCCCTGGTTACGGAGGAGGTATGTGGTGCTGACCACCGCTCGCCTAGCTCATGGTCAACACGCCTCCGCCGCTGGTCTCCGAAGGAATCGCAGGATCGATCACGAAGTTTGCATGCCCTTTTGACCGTGAAGCATTTTCTGCACTCCTTTTTTGCAAATCCTGCAGTTGATCGAGGGAGCCGACGACTGGCTGCACCATTGGCGAGAAAGTCAGGATGCAGGACCTCTTCAAAGCCCGCATGGCGCCTTCCCATAACGGGAGTAAGCACGGGTTCGTAGAAGACGGCGGAGTGCGTGAGGCGCATCCTCCGTGCCAGGAAAATCAGGCTCTTCGAGAGAGGTTGACAGAGCTCACGAAGCAGCTGACACTGTGATGCGGAAATATTCAACACACCGCAATCGCTGGCAGAGTATTCTGATTCGTTGCTATTGCGTTTACGCGGCGATGCGACTTGCCATTTCACATGGTCTCAGGTGTTATGCGTGCGACCGACAAAGCATGCTGTGTGTGGTTGTGCTGCTTGGGTCTGCGTCCCCTGCCAAGAGGTAATAGGCATGTCTTGGCGGAAGAAAAGGACCCTATACAAATAGTGCACAATGGTAAGTGACAACGGCTTCGAAACTTCGCAGGTGTGAGAAACACTGGCATGGTAGCACCAGCGACTACTCCCGATATGGCTGAGCCCGAAGTCTTTCTCCGGGTAAATCCCACCGTCACACGCCTTGCAACGCAGCTCACGTCCAGGAAAAATCGGGAAGGACTAATTCGCAAGGGAAACCGTCAGCTCAGCAAGCATCCGGTAATCTCCCCCATGTCATCCTTGAAGAGGCAGATCCATAAGTGTCGCAATGATCGCACAGGTAGCAGCAGCCAGCCCGAGATCTTCTGTAGTCGAAGACGTGCATATGCAGACGACAAGATATGGCAGGTTCCAAGAGACCAACCAATACTGCCAGACATGGTGCAAGACAACATGTACACAGCAAGACTGCCCTTGAGATTCGACGCCGAAAAGCCGAAGGGACATGAAGGACGCGAAAAGGGTGTTTTAGAAACAGGAAGGCACGCAGCCAAGAGACTTGATCAACATTTGAGTAACTCTTGTCTTCCACAAACATCGATCCAGATAAGGGACAGCGAGCCTCCGACACTCGCCAGCTTCCGACCACAAGAAATTCCACATGTCAAGAAACGTTACAGCCAGATGCAACGCTCCGGGAGCGTTCATAGTTTGTGTCCTGCGCTGTTTGAACAGCACAAGGATAGTGACCTTGGCGCAGAGCGCGCGAGTTCACCCGACGGCGAGGAGATAGCGAGGCAGCCACACGACTCTGTGAACGATGAGGGACATGGGTCTGGAGCATGCACAGCGATCTGACCGTCAAGCTCTCAGTGACCAAGACTGAGTCATGATATATGCTGCCGAGCATGCGGTCCACGAAGATGAGCGAATTACCGAGAAGAAGAGACGATCCATTCGACATTCGGGCGCACATTTCGTATGAACACTCCATCTTAGAGGTCCATGTGTGCTTTGAGGAAGGACGCGGAGGGCCGGGCGCACACGCTGCGAGATTACTCGACAATCCTGGCTTCAGGAGTCACGTGAGTGCCGGGGTTGCAACACGTAATCTCCGGCCAGCGGCTCGCGAGGTGCAGCGATGTTCCACGCTCGTGACCGATATCGCTGATTTCCAAGGAAGGTCTGTCTCCTCAAGAAGGAGACGCAGGCCACAGACGTGAGAGCCGCATTCAGGTCAGTGATTCTGTCCGTCCACGCAACGGAAGACCTTGCGTTGCTGGCCGGGAACGCCGGGAAACGGACTCTTCAAGAGCGGCACGCATCTGAAAGGCGTGGTCGACCACGGACGTGGGCTGCCCACTACTCTATCCGGGTAGATGTTTCCCAGCGGTTTTATCGCCGGATGAAGTGTGCCCACCGTACTTCACTCGAAAGCCAACGCTCCAGGACCCGAGCAAACGTAGGGGCTGAAACTTCACTGTCTGCCATTGCAGTGTTTCGCCATCACGGAACCGCGTCAGACACTCGCGGGCGACCATGTGGCGGGCAACTATTCCGCCATCGCGACCCCTTCGCACCGATGTATGTGATACGATATAATCTTGACGCAACATGCCAATGGTGTTGGACACGAGAATGCAGTAGCTGCAGCCGAAAATTGTAGCAGACCCCATGATGCAGGCAAAGATCGTCTTAACTGTCAGGGACGACGGCGACTTCCAGGTCCAGCAAGCCAGGAAGCGTCTGGATCTCAAACAGGCGGATCTTCCCATTCGAATTTGACGACGCATGACTGCGCAGATGCTCTGTCTGGGTAGATCCCCGGTCTGGCATAGCTTGCAGAAAATATTACTTTTACTCGCGCAGAAGTTGAAACAAAATCAAGGGTTGTCAATCACCTCACAGGCCTCGACAACCGCAGGCAATGCATGCAGAAGTCGCCATCGCTCATCACTGCTCCTCGCCTGAGACTAGATTTGCTTACGACGATCCTTACATTGCATGTAGCAAGCCATGCTGCTACGCTTGTGATCTGCATTTACAGCTGCACCCAAGTGGGTATCCCCGAAGACCCTGCCACGGCAATGGGTGGCTACGTTGGACATTACCCAAGTCAGTGGACGGCAAGGGGCTGAACGATATCGAGACTGCGAAGATGCTAAGACATATGGCACAACATGTCCGACACGACGTCGAAGAACGCGTACTTGGGAACCTGTATGGAAGAAGGCAGGTCTTTGAGTCTACTACGGGTATGCCTACCATGGTCTTCAAAGTATAGGTGGCCGGGGTTTTGTGATCATAGATCGACTGCGAATTGACTGACGTACACAGGGTTTACGGTGGAAAGGATGGGTTCCACTTACACGAATAGTCCTTGTAACGTCCGTCTCCGCGTCGCGAGACGCACGGAGTCGCGAGACACCTGCGCCTACAGCATCCTTTACACTGTCCACTGTCCCTCTTCCGCTTCAAGTTTGTGGCACGATCGAGATGGGCGGTCTCGCTATTGGGTAGATTTGCTCGTCAGGTATTCACTTTAGCGTGCGTTTGAGGTCCCAAATAGTCAGATCATATTTGCGGATATCAGGCATACGACCAAACCATGCAGAGTCGGAGCGATCAATGTAGCGGTAGGTGGAATGTAAGAGTGTACCTGTCTCAGGGTCCTCGACCTCAGGCCGAAAGATCTGCAAGATCCTTAGGCATCCAAGGAGTCTGAGCCAGAACTTCGGGCACGTCCATATCGCGCCAGGTAAGCTGAGCCTGATGTTCGCGCGACGACTGTGTCATGCTAACTGCGGCGCGCCACTAGAACGGCCCAAGACACCACCGAAATCGTCCTCCAACGTCCCATTTCGACGCGACCTGCACTTCGTTGAGCGTGCAACACTGGCCGAACAGATCCACGCTAAGCTATCAGTGCCAGGCGGCAGGGTCGCACTGGTGGGGCTCGGCGGAGTCGGGTAGGGTGTGCGCGGCGGTGGCCCAATGATGGCAGCGCTGACACGCGTTAAGGGAGTCACAACTCGCGATCGAGTATGCACGCTCACGCCCGCTGCGGCGGCAGTCGTCACAGGCATGGGTATTGTGGACCCTTGTGAGCAATGCGGCGCGCTTCGAGCAGGGCGTGCGGGACGTGGCGGACGAGCTCAAGATCTACGGGAGAAAGGATCCGAAGGCAGACCTCCTGCAGCTCCTTCGGAACCGGTTGCGCGATGAGAGCAAGGGAATTAGCTAATGGTGCTCGACAACGCCGACAACGTCGGATTTTTCCTCGAGCGGCCGGCGGCATTGGGCTAAGCACAGCCGACGCAAAGGTGGAATGACTATGTTCCGACATGCGACCACGGGTAAGTGATCGTTACGACACGCAGTAAGAGGGAGGCGCTGAAGCTGATAGCATAGAAAACACCAGTAGCGCCGACATGGCGATCAGGCAACTCCGCGACTGGGCCGTACACGTCCCCTACCCAAACATCGCTATCGGCATGCTTGAGAAGTAAGAGTCAGGCGAGCCACGCAATTATCTCAGCGGGAGAAATGACACCAAAGTGCTGGACGCTATGGAAACCAGAGAGTAGGCGATAGATATGGAAGGAATGCTCTACCGCAAAGCTTGGATCTGCATTGAGGTACTATGGAAGCGTGGCTACACCAGGATGCTTGTTCAAAACATGCCGGTTCATGTTGTCTTTTCTTGTGCACGGTGGTCCACAACCTTGGGAGGCTTTGTAGCCCACGACTGGGCAGTAATATGCTGGGGTCGATGGTGTCGCGTCTGGATGCTGAGTCTGGCAGTGGCGACGAACGTCCGCTTCAAATTGAGAGGCATATGCGCTAGTTACTTGCGGACATTTGGAAGGTCGAGTATGTTTCTTGATGTGCTTGCTGTACAACAGGTATCAGCAAGTTTTCTGTGCTCGCACGACCGAGACTGACCTGAGAAGATATGCTTTGTTGAACGTCTTGGAACAATATCCGAGCGTAGGTACTTCTTGCTGTAGCCGAGGTTTGAAGGGCAGACCCGGCTTCTCGGTTTGAAGGTGGGTTTGGTGAATCATGAAGGGAGTGATATGGGTGCTGAGATTGATTTTCCAAATGGACAGACGGCCGCCGATTGCATTCATAGGCTACGTTCTCCTGGCCAGCAGGAACGTTGCTTGATATCGAATCCCACTGATACGGCGATAGAGGCCCGCCAAGTCCAGACAACCATGACGGGTCAACGGTTTGAAGCGATACGGGATGGTGATATATGTCTTCAGGTCCGGATGGGCCCGACGGAAACTGACTAGAAATGTGAGCCTCTCAGGTAAGAAAGGGTTCGATAAGGAAGCTGCTGGTCAGAGAAAGCGCAGCGAATGGAAAGACAATCAGCCGAGCAAAACAAGAAGGCGGCACAGAAAGAACGGATGAGCTGCACCACCAGAGGCAGATGAGGAGGAAAGGAAAAGATTGTGCGAGGGCAACCGATGATATGTATGCAATGATCATCTGCGGCCCAGAAATGGAGTGCCATTTGATTGGTCGCAGCCATGGTATGCCTCAAAATCATGGCAAACATGGGATCCCGACCTCTGCCAGGACAGCTCAACTAATATGCGTTCATGGCTGATAGCAGAGGTAACTTTGAGCTGTTCCATTCGCTGCAGTCGCTGCATTGACTCTGCACGGTATTTGAGATGTGAGTCGTTAGGCCAATGATGTAGATTGCGAACGGCAATCACAGTCTGCCGTGCATCAGTAACGGGAGAATGTAACGCTCGGAGCACTCGAAGGGAAGCTCTGAGAGCCTCGACAAAGACGCCAGATTTCCCGCTGATCTATGTTCGTCCAGACACTGCTTCGAGCGTACCTGCCTCTATGGATCCCAAGTTTCTTAACAATACCGCTGCGCTCGAGAAGTTCTTGAGCGATCTTGGCAACTGTGATGGCCAACCACTGAGACTTTACGTGGATTTGGAAGGCAACAATCTTTCTCGCAACGGCACCCTGTCACTGGTCACGATCCTGTTGGAGCCGGAGAGGGACTTTTATCTTGTCGACGTGACCACACTCGGGCGAGATGCTTTCACCACCGCTGGCGCAGGCGGTCGCACGTTGAAGGCAGTGCTGGAGTCGAGGGACATTATCAAGGTCTTCTTCGACATTCGCAACGACTCCGATGCCTTGTTTGGTCTCTTTGAGATCCACGTCGCTGGCATCGAGGACTCGAGAAACTTCAGTGAGAAGAATGTCAATGGGTTGGCTAGGTGTATTGAGCGAGACAGTACGATCCCGCTCGTCGAGCGGCGAAGGTGGCAGGTAGTGAAGGACAACGGCAAACACCTGTTCGACCCTCAACGGGGTGGTCCCTACGCTGTCTTCGACCAGCGGCCTCTATCGAAAGACATCGTGGAATACTGCACACAGGATGTCACGTTCATGCCGCATCTCCGGGACGTCTATCGTAGGAAGCTGTGTGACACGTGGTGGAGCAAGATTGAAGCAGAGACGAATGGACGCATCCAGCTTTCTCAGAGCCCGACGTTCAGAGGCAAGGGCCAACACATGGCCCAAGCCCCGCCTGCATGGTTGTCTTGGCATCCGACTACGGCCGAGAAACTGTCACGCACACTGCTCGAGGCCGCTCCTGCCCGCGAGCAAGTCCGGACTCACTCCCCATCAATGCCTGATCACAGCGTGGTCCGATCGCTGTCGGATGACGGCGACGAGCTCGCCAACATGCTTTGCCACATTACCCTGACGCAATCTTTGTCTCGACACGCATACAGCGCATCGGACCACTGCGCGTTCATGACGTGATCCAACCCTGGTGTTGATTCCATTCCTCGAGCAACGTTGGTGCAAGGCGAGTTGCGAAGTAATGTATGGGTGGGGCGGTCCGAAGAAGACGTACCTATCGCGTTTGGCAAGAAGGACCTGGACTCCATCTCCCCGTCTGTCCACTTGTAGCTCCCTCTTGGTTGATGAGACTATGCAAGCTTCCAGCCCATATACTATCTCATCTCGCGGTCGCGGCGTGCAAACACGAAAAACTCTGTTCACCTCTCCTTAAACAGCTCCAGCAATACCCAGTGCCGATGATACTGCATGTCTAAACCTCATAGTACGGTTCCGAGAAGCACGATTGGACAGAGACGATTCCAAGGGAACCAAGTCCTTGCATTGCAGAGTCGCGGACGCGTGAGTCAGATACAGATGATTGCACGTCCAGTAGCAGCGATGAGCCATCATCGCCTATGCTCGACCGCAAGGGAAGACCCATCCGCCAGGCCTTCGTCGAACATACTCCGACGCCTGCGATCCCGAAAGCGGCCTCTCGTTCACGATCGCAGCACGCCACCGTCAAGGACGCTCGTGCAAAATGACCATCGCGCGTCAAGCGGTCGAAGATGCCATCCGTGCAAGCTACACCAAGCTCGGGCTCGATGCTCGGCGGCTAGTCATTGTGGCAGAGGCACAACCCTTGGGCACGATCTACTTGTGCCTGAGGTGTCCCATGCCAGAGTTGCCGTGCGGGCGCGCCAGCGTTGCGGACGTCTTGTGCCAAGGGGCCAGATGCTGAAGCACTACTCTTCACCCGCTATCTTTAGTTGAGGTATCGCATTAGCGAACCCTGTAGCCACAATGATATGTCCATGCTGCTATGGTGAATTGCCTCCAGGAGATGGTAGGAGTAGCCCGTCTGGTTTGAGCACACGCACTCCTAGATGATAACCTAGTACAGATCAGAGCGCGTCTCAAGCCACCTACCATGTTCTATGCGGGAGAGTCCTCGAGCCTGGACTCCTGGACGATGCGAAGCAGATCAATGCTCTGTTCCTCCAGCTTCCTGGACAAAACGGGACTCTTACCAAGACGCGACGTCGACTGTTCGTAGAAGCACTCAAGGAAAGAGAGCGAGCCTACAGCAAAGAAATAGAGAGTCTCTGCAGCGACCTGAGCAACAACCTCGCGAATATTGCACATTGGCTGCCGCCTGAACTCCAAGTAATGATAGGCTCAAAGGTCGGAGACTGCAGGGCCTTGCAGACTACAATAACCTACTGGGCCACAAGACCATTTCTTCATCGTCTCGCTCAATTGGGAGTCGAATCCAGCCTTGTCAACCTACCGAGAGGCCTTCTCGCGGTTGAACGGGCAGGTCAATCATACCTTGTGATGCCACTCCATTCTCCAACTGTGGTGGAGATACCAGCGAGCGCGATTTCCCAGGAATCCACACATCTGCTCGTGGGTCTAGACTCATTTGGTTTTCGCTTCATCCAGCCCTGTAATGATACAATGAGTATGCTCGTTCGGGGTACTTGGTATCGGAGGTTGGGTCGCGAAGGCCACTGTTCCTGGAGAGTAAAGTAAGCTGCGCCTACTTCTGCCGTCCGTCTGTAGATACTGAGCTCTCGAGCAGGGTCGCATCATTCGCGATTGTCGCTCACAGCCTGCAATCGAAGACACCGTTCTATGGGACACGCCGCTGCCGCCGAAGTTAGAGCCTTCTAACCTGACTTTCTCGCACGGGCAGCGAGGATCTTCTATGGTCGTTCGTCTCCAAGTTTATGACTTTGGACCAGCTTATCATGCCATTACGGCGGCTTGTGTAAGCGGCACAACGTGTCTGCTACACGTGTATCGAGGCCGTACTACAGAAACCTCCTGCTTCTACAAAGACGCGAGAGCCCAACACCCGGACTGCACCTTCCTTTACTTCCCGCTATGGCGAAATGAAAAAGTGATTCTCGCTTTCATGCGTCGTGACAGCCTGCTTGAGCTTGGAGCGCCTTGTCTTGTGGTACGTTCAGTGTACTGCTCAATAGTGTGTCTGGAGACTAACACTTCCATAGGTCGTCACGTCCCTTGGTAGACAGTATCACTTCGGATCCTTCATCAACCCAGAGTGCCGCGCGTCCTTCAACCTCACACCGCTGCATGGAGCGGACAGCGGTCCGCTAACCAAAATTGCCTGAGCTCAAGTGCTGCACATCAAACGCTCGTTCTATTAAACCTGGCAATCGGTGTGGTTTGCGAGGACTCATCTAAGTCGGAGTCATCTTGCACAGCATCAAGCAATTTACCTGGTTGGCCTCTGCTCGTCGGTCGACCGCCCATAATGATGCCAAGCCCTAATTTTAACATATACGTCAGCCAAGTTCGCCTTGACAGCATGCGCTTAGTGAAGGCCCTAAGAGCCCCCTGCATCGACTGGCCGTATCGTTGCCTCGGACTATGGTTCATCACCGCTAGTGGGGTAGAGACACTTGGCTGCTGGCTAGAAGATCTTAGCTTCTGTCGAGACACTGGAGCATATGTGGA
>JASUXV010000075.1:0-23144 GCA_030411845.1 Friedmanniomyces endolithicus | reverse complement strand
AGGAACAGTTGGGAGCCGCGTCCATGTAGGAAGGCAAAGACCTCCCTTGGTATACCTTGATCTTGAACAATGACCAGGCCATCTAGTGCGTCAGATATGTCATCGACCTGGTCCTGGTTTGATCTAGAAGAGGAAGCGGCTGATGCGTCCCTCATTTTGACATCCAGAGACCTGTTCGACTGGACGTCATCGTCCATACGTTCAGTCTGGACAGCCAAACTGGGTTTCAGCTTCCTTGTCTTATCCACTTGCGGATGAAGCGATGTGTCCATGGCTTCCACCACAAAACTTCAACACGTTCGATCAAGATGGGAGGTACTACGGCTCTAATCCGAAAATGAGGTAATACGGCGCTTTGGACGAGCGCAATGCCGAGCGCGGAGATTAATCAGTCCGTATCAGTGGCGACGTGTTCCCATCCTGCACGTGGCTCGTAAAACCTTTACATGATCTGCGGCCAAAGGGAGGCATTACCATTTGATCGCGATGCGAGAGTTCCTAAGCGACAGTAGCAGCTACGATGAGTAGATCCGATGCATACTGTTCAAGCTCTATGGGTGCGAGCCCATGATACTAGCTTCAGGCTTTCGGCAAGACCTGACGACCGTACTGGCGGGCTAGGCGCACACGTCGTATTTATTGGAGCATGCGGGAAGTGGTATGATGTCGTCGCGCACGCCGTTCTCGTACGTGGAGAATACAATGCTGCAGCAAGATAAGCGTTGTCGGGCTTCTCACTTCTACGATCAAGAAGGCTCTTCTCGTCAACAGCAGGTACTAGTACTAGCCGTTGAGAGCTGGTGCACTCCACCATGAGTACGTGGATGACCAGTATCGTAGATGGGGTCTGAGGGCGGACTTCAAGCACGGTTCTGAACGGGTTGTCCCGTAGTAGACTCACTGTGAAGGACCTGGTATAATGTTGATCTAAGCTGCGACAGCTACCTCGTGATATATCACGCCACTGCCGACAATATAGCAAATAGGAAAGCTCGACACATCCTTCACCGCGAGAACCAATGTTACCTCTAGGTTCCGCTCACCACCGCTCGGATGCACAGAACCAAACGAGCTGGACGCAAGGTAGTAAGCCAGCAACTGCGGACTTCTCGCCGTGATGTTGGTAATCTCCATACCATGGTCGCTCGATAGCCACTCAAAATCATGTATGGAACCCCCTGCAGAAGAGGTTGGTCGGTTAGTAGACGCAGTGGGGTTGGGGTTCAGGCACGGCTGCATCCGTGTGCCGATTCTACATACATGTACGGTCGGATGCGTCCGATATCGGGCCTCTTGCATGTGCACCATCACGACGTCTGTGTCCTCTTTCGCGTTGGGTCACCGCCGCGTCACTGTTGCGTTGCGAGACATGAATGTTTTCCCATAAACCAGAGTACAATGCGGGGTGGTCTGGGCATGTTTGCGGTGTGGCTCGCTCAAATTGGCACGTGGGCAGGATGGTCTTGCACATCTGCAGCGGCCTTGAGACGAACTGGACGCTAGTGAGCCAACAACTGCGGACTTCTCGCCGGGAAGTCGCCGCATGAGACTGCGATAACAATGTACTGTATAACAAGGTAGCCCATCGGAGTCAGAGCACCCTTCTACTCGCAGCGACAGCCGGCTTTTCTAATCCCTCGTTCACATCACACAACAAGCCGTCATGACAGCATCAACCATGACCAACTCGTCCTTCAGTGCCATAGAGTTTGGGCCGAACGACATCATGGAAAACGTTGACCCCAAAGGTCAGTTTCCCAGCACCACGAAGGAAGATCGTGGATGTTCGCTGATATACTGCGCCGTTATGTAGACTTCTTTGAGTCTGGGCAGGCATGGGAATGTGAATCGCAAAGGACCCCAGCTTGCTGGTCAGGCGTCTGCAGCCACGGTTCTACTGGTGCGAATCAGAACTGCCCAGCAATGCGAATGCCCACTTTAAGCCGCGCCCACAGGGCTTCGCGAGACGCTCCCCTTCCAACACAGTCTCGCTGGCCAGTAGATGCTATTCACGACAGCAGCTTCCTTCCCGCTGAAGTTGATGCGGCTCACCACACGGAAGACATCATCTCAGCATCTTGGCAGCAAGACGTTGCCAATATTGCCCAAGCTGATCTGATGGAGACCCTACAGCCACTGAGTGACGTGAATGATGTTCAGACATCGACAAAGCGGGCGCCGACAGGCGAGCTGGCTCGTCCCAAAGCTCGCAGAATGCCGCACAACCTCATCGAGCGTCGATATCGCGACACCTTGAATCATCAAATACAAGTGCTGCGCGACGAGCTGCCGACGTTCAAGTCCATCATGGCTTGCACAGCGGACATTGAGGACGCCACGACACTCGCAGGCAAATGGCCGTCTAAGGCCGTCGTGATTGCAGCGGCGATCCAGTACATTGCGCAACTGGAATTGGAGCGCGGGAAGGCCAATGCTCGGAACAGCTTATTGTGCGAACAGGTCGAAGGTCTGCAGAGACTCGTCCGCTGCGACGACTGCTCCATTGTGAAGTATCTGGAAGCTATACAATCACGTGTGCTCTCTGGTCAATGACACGTGCCTGACCTGTTTCGCGTTTGGCCGGTCTCCGGTGGGAAGGTGCGAGTTCGACGATACATGTACATACGAAGACGAAATAGATGACGCAAGTCTGAATTGGAGCACATTATCGACAAGGTAGCTTCAGAGCTGATCTGTTGGCCGAGAAAGTCCGCAAGGTCAGCTTCCATGTGTGAATTCACTTTTTCCCAGCATTGTCCGCCTTCATCTGTTCAATGCCGAATCCGAAGAGTGAGATTGAGTGTCATCTTGCTGCGGCGAAGCCTTACCGGTGGCCGCTTAGGCACCAAATACCTGGCCCTGTCATTCCCATCGAGCTTACAGTGAACTCACCCAAGTTTAGAATGAGATTCGACACGGCATCGGTTGCTGTCCCAAGTGCACAGTCACCCTTCGGACAGGACACGAAAACAAGGAGCCTTGCCTCTTCTGACAGGTGAAACTTGGGAGATAATTTGGGGTTGCGGGTAGGAAGGGTATCATGAGCATGGTTAGGAGGGTCAGCGCAGTGGTTCAGCCTACTGATGGGTTACTGTTGGGCTGATACAGTAGGCTTAGAGCACTGGGGATTGAAGCGCTCCGAGGGAATAGCGTAAGTACCATGGGGAAATATTGGGGCTGAATCCCAAGCCCACCACGATAATGATCTTATACAGCTCGTGGAGCTGGCATGCGGATTGCTCAAGTTCCTCGACTACATTACATCATAGGCGCATGGTACCGGACGCGCCTCGATTATCTTCCGCCCGCGCTCTTCCAAAGGTACCTTCACTCTACAGTCTCGATAGCAATCACTCCCGTCCCTTTCGCTGCATGGTGCTTTGGCACTTTCAACGACAGCAAGCCCGCTTCCAGCTTCGCAGAGATCTTGTCGGCTTCCACCTCGATGGGCAGCGTGAAGACGCGCTTGAAGAAGCCCAAGCGCCGCTCGCCGATCAGCAAATGCGGGAGGGCTAGAGCCTCTGCCGACGCAAAAGACCTGCGCTTGTGAGAGTCATCGTTCTTTTCCTTATCATTGCTAGCAACGTTTCGCTTCGCAATGCCAGTGAGATCCTTGGGATCCACGCCTTCGAATTGGGGTGCCGCTTCGCCCGGCCGGCGGACATCTCCAGTCAGCATGAACCCGCGGTTGCCCATCCAGTGGAGGTGGAGGTCCACGGTGCTTTTGATGCCTGGGACTTCGATGTCGATGAGATAGTCGGTGCCGGCGTCGCGGATGTCGACGTCGGGGGCGTTGGGGTATGCTTGGGGTCGGGGGTGCCGGCCGGCAAGGGAGGCGACGAAAGATTGGTGTTGGTGGGTGCGTTCGTGGGCGTCGTTGACTAGAAGAGGGACCTGTTGGTCGGTGTTGGGTCAGCGGGCGGGTCCTAATTGGCGTGGTGGAAGATGGGACTTTCTGGCTGTGAGACGGGAAGAGGAGGGCTCGATTAGGCATTCATTTGCCAGGTGGTATGCTAGGATTGTTCGCACCGGCAGAGGGTCGGGGAAACCCCAGTAGATTGCCGTCATGATGGAGTGCTTCGTGCTCAAGGTGATCTACCGGAGCTGATCGGTAGTCGAGATCTTGGAGGCGATGGGTGTGCGGTCGTGTGTGCGTGGCGTTCAAAAGGCAAAGACGGCGCGCTTTCGCTTTGTCTTATACATGCGCACACCCAGCAGCAGCAATATCACTCTCGGTATTGTTGTATTAGACGTCACGCCATACTGTGCCATCTCCATCACGCGGGCTTGCGTGCTGTGTAGTGATATCCTGGTACATCGGTGTGACATTATAGTGGGTCCAAGATCACGTGACTTTGAAAAAGCAACTTGAAATTAGAACGCATTAGGCAAACCAAAGCTGGACAACAGAGAACAGATAGTTCGATCTCGTACGCTACCCAAAGGTACTGTGATTCGTAGAGAGGACTCAAGCCAGACTGCTTTACAAAGCTAGGCGTGCTGTAGCCCAGGAACACTGTCCCAATATGGAGAGACATTCTTGCAGCGTCTGAACAAGGTGTCACGCCACACAACGGAACGCGCACTGTGAGTTCCCGCCACAAGGTGACATGACCTGACAGTGTGATGTTAGACACAATGCTGCATGCCATGCATGCTGCGAGTGCGGCACGACTACCCTGTAGCGACCGCAAGTGCAACACTTGAACGGCTGTTCACCCCGATCATACGTCCTCCACTTGTTTAGAAAGCTGAGACCAGAGAAGCAAGTAAACACTCCTCGAAAACAGATTTTGAGATTGCCTCGTTGCTGTTCAGAGCTCTGGCCCATCATAATGCCACTTACGTCAAGGAAAGGAGGAGAGTTTTCCACGGCGGCAGCGTCGCAAGTACGCGATCCAACCTCAGAGAGTATACGGTGGGAAGCGGTGGTAGCTGCCGCTATAGCGTGTGTCGTAGCTGCCGCGATAGTCCTCTTCATCCTGTAGGTACACAGCTACACCCAAACTGGATCATCTGCGCGCGATACCTAATCGCGGGATAGGCGTCGACTTATTAAACGCTCGGCATCCGATCTAGCATTACAAGGCCCCTCGACACCAGTCAGACGTGTGCCACCAAAACGGCGCTTATAATTCTCGCCGCGACAAGAATCGTACTAGAGCTGGGCGTGCCGCACAGAGCCTGTTACGCCGGAGAGAGTGGATGCTGAGCCGGTATGTGTAATATGTCTGGACTACATCGAAAATTCTGACTGGATTGCCGCACTCGATTGCTTACACATCTTTCACTGCAGCTGCTTCGAGGCTGCCATGGTGGCTTGCATCAATCGTTGTCCGATTTGCCGAAAATTGCTGATGAACTTCAAGAAGCCGGAAAAGGCAGTGATTGCAACGCGGAATGCTTTAATACTTACGTTGGATCACGAGACTGAGATCTAGGGGACTTGTGCGTACGACGAACTGTGTCAACGTCCGCTCCACATTAAGTGCGTGACTCCGCATGGGCAAGATTATCGGTCAAGGTGGCCCTATCACGACAAATGAGCCAAGGAAGATGCAAAAGCGGCTTCGAAACCCGAGGCGCTGACGAGACCACCGAGAAGACCGTTGACTGGAGAGGCGTGTTGAGGAACCTTGGCAGCTCGCCTAGGAGGCGGTATGAGTGGACTAGAGAGATGAGGGACCTTGAGAAGGCCATCGACACGGCTCGGCAAGTGTTGCAATCGACTCCACTGGATTACCGAAACCGTGCAGACAGGTTGAACCATCTTAGCAGCTCGCTTAGGAGTCGATATGAGCAGACTGGAAAGATGAAGGACCTCGAGGAAGTCTGAGCTCATCTTTTGGAAGCTTTCGGTGGTATCACCGCCATCTCTCTTAAACGTGTACGTGCCGTTGCTCGCTGCTTCGGTATTCTGGCAAGTCTACATGGGAGTCCCGCCGGCATACAGCTAAGCAAAGACGCCCTCGCTCGTCTTCCTACGGACGTGAGGGCACTCTAGATCTAGGTTAATCGAGTGATGACATGCATTGCGACGCCCACTTCATGCGAATGTGAGACGAATTAAAGGTCGCCGTCTCTGAGACGACTAGTCCAGCGTGACACTTTAGGCCATATATCGAGCCATACATTTGTATCAAGTGTGCCAGAGCAAACATCATAAGCATGCCTGTTCATACAGTATACATTGCGCTGCTGACGAGGAGCGAGTGGTTACTGAGAGCACGACTCTTGCTTGCATACGCTAAATTAACCCTAATCCTAAGCAGCACAGAACGGGCACGAGGCGGTAGTGAGGATGCTGTTCGACATTGGCTAAGTCAATCCAGATGCGAAGGGTTTAGAGAGCCTGGGTTACAGACCTGTTTCGACCGAGCCTTCGAGAGCAGCCACGAGGATGGCGTCTGGCTTGCGGAGCACAAACACGACACCCTCTCATAAACCCAACATACAGCTTATAGCTCTATAATCAACGCAATACTGAGCGATCTATCAGCCCACAAACGGCGCGAAGGTACATGCACATGCGGCTCTATCGCTCTTCTTCCGATACAGCCGCGGGACCTGCGGTGTCTGTCGTTGGCCGAACAGGCTACGGCTGACGCTTTGGTTGGTGATATTGAGGCTGCTATGCAACGGGTGAATTACATTGTGGCCTACTTTGTGACGTGTCAGAGGCGTGAGTATCTCGAACAAATCCTGCTCTACACTCTCCCAGCCGGACAATAACAAGCACGGTCGACATGGGGGCAATTCATGAAGGCTTCATACAAATCACGCAGAGGTTACGGTGCATACTGGTAGAGCCCATAACAGGAGCAAATTTTCTGTAGCTCCGTTCACGATTCGCGGCATCCAAGTCTACTTAACGCAAGCACAGGAGCATGTCATGGCAGAAACCATCCATGTCCTGAGTCTTACTGTACTGTGCCCGTCTCCCATCCTACGATATCCACTTCTTTGTTATGTTCCCCCAACCCAAAGTACTGTAGGCCCACTGCTTAGGCAGTGGGAATGACGACGTTCCAACAATTGCTCCATCGCGATACGCCATGTAGCTTTGATTGGAATATGCTCAGCCTGTAAAACTGGTGGTCGCTGAAAGGCCGGGGCCAGGCGACGATCCGATCGCTTGGGAAGTTTGGCGAGCTCGCGTAACGGCCTTGGTCTGAGCTTGATGCAATACGACGCTGTCTTCGACCAGGAGCATCGGAGGTAACGAACTGCCCAAGAGTAGAACAGTCCTTTTGCTAGTGTCTACGTTCGCGTGCGCATGAAGATCGACATTGTAGCTGAATGAGGTTGGCCTGGGTAATCCCATCTCCAGTAAGTTCCGCTCGATATGCTGTTTCTGATCACGTAATGCTATCTCCCGTTGAGCATGGCATGTATCGTATGTGTCCCGGATTCGGATTGAGGAAGGATTCCATGCCTTGAAGCCTTCATAAACTGTCTTCAGACGTTGCATCTGCTCGGCAGTATGGTTTTCTCCACCATGGATTTCGCCCGGCTGTTGTCGTCCAGATCGAGGAAATATGTGACCGAGAACGGTACCGTACTCGGAACCACTATGATGACATGGCAGCCTTTCAAATCGCGTGTCCCGATGGCTTTGAAGGGCTGACGAAAATCGCATTATTGTACGTCATTCATGCCACCCGTCACCACGCCGCCTGCCCTCTCTAGGCGAAAAAGAGCCATCTCGCATGCAGGACCAATATTCTGCTGTGAGACATAACCAGTATGTATGTACACTCACCCATTGTGCAGACCGCTCCCGCAGGATGGCCACACGCACGGAGCGTCCAAACCCCCAATACTCCGATAAGCTCGGGAGCTATTGAACCCTAGTGGGGACAAAGGCTTCGCCGCTGGAGAGGCCGGGCGCCTACGTTGACTGTAGGAACAGGACGCACAACTTACACTTCAGCGAGCTCAAATGCTATTTGCTACCAGCATCAGAGACAAACTACGTCTCTCCCGAACACTCCTCGACACACCGACCATGTTCATCGACCATGTCACCGCAGAAGAGCCGCTCGCACTCATCCATCACCATTGCGACCCTGTCGCCGACCTCCAAATCACCGTTGCTGAAGCTTCTCTAAGTACAGTCTTTACGATACTTGCAGAATGGCAAGTTACAAGGCAGATGCTCGATCATATAGGGAAGATTCGACCTGGTTTCACGACCTCCGCGAATCTCATGGCTTTGCAATGCAATAGGTCCGATATTCTATCGCTCTTGTTGTCCACCAGCTCCACCAAAGTCATGCCTGTCAAAGAAGCCATCAGCGCTGGATACGTCGCGCATTTCCGGGCGTTGTTATGGAATGGATGTCATAACAACGCGCCAATGGAACATGATGGGCCGTCTGCACTTAGGTAGGTTCCATGCACAGGTGCATTGGTCTTGCAAGCTTACAGTGGTAGATACGCTGTCAAAGACCGACAACTAGTGTTATGGCTCTTAGCAAATGGTGCAGATCCAAACGCAGGATTCCAATATGACACTGCGTTATCAAGAGCTGTCCTAATAGGGAGTCTTAAGATTGTTCGAATGCTGCTGTCGCATGGTGGCGACGTAAAACGTGGTCAGGTACTCCATTGGGTGATGGAGAGGCACGAATACACTTACGAGGTATTAACATTCTTATTGGAGCGAGGAGCTTCGCCGAACGAGGTGGAGTTTGACAGAGTCCTACCAGTGTGGTCTGTTCTGCACGTACTTGTGACCCCACTGCACAAAGCAATCACGCTCGACATACAAGACGTCGTTGCAAAGCCTCTTGAGTATGACGCTGATTCGGACAAGCAGGATACGTCAGCAAAGACAGCTGGGGTCATGGCAGCAGAGCTTGGCCTTGGTCGCATGGTCTCACTCATGCAATGGCAGGAGCTCCATCCCGTGAATTGTCATTTTGCAGAAGAGCACCTCGCTGACACCTCGACAGGATCCTCCAATTGCGAGAAGATCGCGCGTGTGGATGATCATAGGCCTTGTGTAAACGGTGTATAGAATGGATCTCTACTCTTCGTGGCTCGAGGTGCGCACGCATAACATCTGCCAGGACTCTGCGAGACGTAACCAAGTCAAGTGACTGGGAATGTCATTTGTTCGTCGGGCAGTTGATAGAGAAGCGGCAGCTACGAGGCCGTGCGTGGGTCAGATGTTGTCAATTTAGCGCAATGTAATGGCAGAGGCGGCGTGACAAAATATGGTGGAGGAAGCAGAGGCGGGGGCGACGATAACGGTAAGTCGCTGTAGGGTTGGGACACGCCTGTGTCAGTGACTCCCATCGCTTCCGCAAACGTTCCCGGAATAGACCAATGAGATTTTAGGGTCGGAGTGATCAAAAGCGATTTTGTCATGAGGCGATTTGGCTTAAACGTAGCTGGCTTGCGTTGACGCTCACCTATCTTCATTAGGTTTCTATCTCCCTTGTCAAGCTTCGCTGCCCAACTACCTCGCTTGAGCTGATCGGAGCATATCACGACCCCTTCTATCGCATGATTGCATGCACGTCAGTGCGCTTCATCGTTGGCACGCTTTGCTGCTATACCCTGTGGGACGCTTGCCAAGCATGCAACCGTCGACGATGATGTGATCATCCATATATCGTATACTATAAACAAGTCTGGGCTCGCTTTCACGTTTGCATTACTGTTTCAATGTCTCGCTCGCATCTGCTATCTTCTTCTCCCTAGCTTGGATCCACTCACCCATCTGCAAACTCATCGCCCGTACTTGCGTGGTACTATTCTCCTGCCACAATCTTCACTTTGCCGCTGCTCTTGGGATAACAGTGCTCCTTTTTCGGCACCACGACGTGCAGCAAGCCGGCGTCGAGTCGGGCATCGAGCTTCTCCATATCCACATCGACTGGGAAGCGGAATTCGCGGCGAAAGGCGCCGATGCGGCGCTCGGCAATGATGACCCAAGGCGGCAGGTCGCTACCGTCTTCTGCTTCCTCTCGCATCAACTTGCTGTCCTTGCCGACGGCAGCGTACAGGGACTGGCCGTCTCCGTCACCGTTTTGCGCACCCTTACGGTTGATGGTGGTACCGTTCGCGCCATGGTACGTGCTGAGTGGAGCAGCAGGATCACTGCCGTAGACGCCCTTGAAATGTAAGGGACGCGTAGTCGTGCCAGTGATGACGAGGTGACGCCAGCTTAGCCATTGGATGGCGAGGGCGTTTGGGTCCTTTAAGCCAGGGACCTCGAGGTCAATAAGGTAGGCACTCGTAACGTCGCTGAAGTCGACATCGGGCTGGTTGGGATGCGCGATAGGGTTGGGCTTGCGGCGTGCGAGCACATCTAGGAAGCTGTTGTGCTGGTGCAGGCGCTCGTGCATGTGATCGACAGTCGGGCCCTCAGGTCCGCAGTCGGCGAAGATTGGGTAGCCGGCCATTTTGGACGGGTGTTGCTACTGTGGCGTCGGTTTGGTGGTTGGAGGGAGATGTGGTAGTACTGAATGATCTTGGTAGTGTTGCAAAGGGATACAATTAATGATATGGGATGTGAGCGTTTGGTGGTCCACGCCGTCTATACTTATGTAATGAAGCGTAGATACCACAAGAGGAACTTCCCATACATGACCACGCCATCCATACTATCCATGTCTCGTCCACGTGGCGCCATGTCACGCAGAGTGGTCTTGGGTGTCGACCTTGGCGGTCCGCCTAGGGAGTGCCGCATAGCTCGCATAGCCGTGTAACCTTTTCAAGCTCGACGCTGAAACTCCAATCGTACTGCGACGTTCACAGCCCTGGCAGCTAGTGGCAATCTCACCTCGCTCTTCACACCGAGCAGACTGCCAAGTTGTGGCCAGAACGAGCGAACGCTCCCTGCGCTGCGAATTCCGATCCACAGACACGTGGGTTGCGGCGCAGACGAGACAAGCTCAACGGGCGTGTCCGTTTGGGAGTCACAGTTCTCCATCAGGTTTGTGTAACGCTTAGACAGATTGTGCGCACAGCCGTCGCGATGACGGAATAGGTGGTAAGATGTTGCAGTTTGATTTTGATATTGCGTGAACTTCTAGTGGCCTGCTTGGTCATGAGCGTGCACCTTCCTTCTCCACCTTGCGTAACAATCTTGAGACGTGGCGTTGCTAACGGTCACGGTTCTGGAGACGGTGTTCCCAGAGATGCACGTACACATTCTCAACCAATGCTGCCAAGTATGATGCCAAGCACGTCGCGGAGCACGCCGAAGGGATGTTCCAACGGCTCTGGCCAGATCAAATCTGGCAGGCGAGTGCCCCTCTGCAACGAGACCACCCGAACTACATTACCACCAAGTACTTTGGCTCTCAAATAATGATGGTACACAATCACACAACCACAAAGCTGTAAGACTATCGCTCCTGTCATCAACGCCCGTTCAACTTCGATCTTCGTTACGTGCACCGTCGCCGCCAAATCAACGATGAGAAACACTTTCACCGACAACAAGCCGACCTGTGTCGGAAATTTTGGCTTCTACCAGAAGGACACGATTCGAGGTAAGTCAACTTCAGCTATTTCATGCCGTATTAGCTAACATTGGCTCAAGCTATCGCCTTGCCGCGCAACGGACACTCTCATTATCGAGAGAGCTACAAAAGCATACCTGCAGATACGATGCCAAGTGCGTTCGATCATTCTTAGCTTACCACACCCCCACCTGGGAGAGATTCGTACCACAGTCCGTTGCTCGCGGTGAAGACTCCTCTCATGAACGTGCCGCCTCCAGTCTCTCGGCAATCTTCCGACACCTCCTCAACGTCCTCCCAAGGCTCGGAGCCCAGCCAGCAGTCTTCTCTCGGCAACGACCCTCCCATAACCTCCGAAGAGCTTGATCAGCTAATGGCTGACACCATACCAGAAGCGTTTCCGTCGGGGGCCCAGGTCGACACTCAAGTGCCAGCAGATCCAGCAGATCGGAGAACCGTAGCTCGCCGCCCATTGGTTCAACGAAGAGCTTCCACACGAGCAGCCAATCGGCCGCCGCGCTTGCCCCATAGGGTTGTCGAGCGGCGTTACCGCGACAATCTCAACTCGCAGATTGATATACTTTCTTCAAAACTACCAACTTTGCGGGACAGCGTCGCATGCTCACTCGACGTTGATGACGTCAACTTATAAGCTGTTAGAGGTCCGTCGAAGGCTCTTGTCATCGCCTCGGCCTCTAGATATATCGAGGGACTTGAGATGCGGGATGTGCAGACGACTGCTTTCGTGAAATAATTAAAAGAGCAAATCAACGGTCTACAGAAGCTTGTCCGCTGGGACGACTACTTAGTCCAACAAGACCCCCAACTCCTGCCAATGTTCGCGCAAGAGGATCCGTGCGCGGTCATCAGTAGATAGCGGGAGTGCAAGGTTGCGGCATGTTTGTAGCCCGGATTGTTGCTGGGGCGGTGACGAGAAAAGGCGAGTTCGACTCTCTAGATTCGCTAGGTAGTGCCATTTGCCGAGAGTTTTCAGTAGGGTTGATCTGCATATATTTTAGGAGGGGCTTACAGGCAAATTCAGACTGTGAAATGCAACATATGTGTTCGAAACTTGATGTTACACCTATCCAATTGTTCCGAACACCGTGCGAACACGGATTTCGGCAAAGAGCTCAAGTGGCCGATCAATTGTTGTTGGAGAAAGATATGTTATGTTGCTTATACCCGAGAGCTATCAAGTAGCGGAGATATTTCAGTCTTGTTCTCGGTGTGCTCTAGTATAACCATTGATCTTCGGCAGATCGGGCACATCAAGAATCGTGCAGAGCAGACTTGAGCGAAACAATGCTGGTGAAAGAAATGCAGGCATTGCAACCCAGCTATGCGGTGGGAACCTGCGATCGTGTCAAGACAGGTTACACTGGGAGGCTCGAAGTCAGCGTAGTTCTTTACCATGTGTGAATAACGCAACGGTAAACCTCACCAGAGCGGATTCGTTGGGAGCCTTCTAGGTGCAACTTCTCCAATTGTCTCAGCCCACTTGATGAATGTTTCATCGATCGCTTCGATTACTATCCCTCTTGAGTGCCCCGGGCATGTTCGACTCTGACCGGGAAACGATTGTAAGCCGTCTTCTACCGTCGCCGTGTCGACTGGTATTCTGCGGGTCCTTCTCGACCTAGTCCCGTCAATGTCCGTACTCCTTGCACAATGGCCAGCATTAACATCGCACTCTCAACGTCGAATCGATCATGGCGCTTAGAAGGATTGCAACATTTGCAAATAAGATAAACAGAAATGTCTGTGACGGGCAATCCCGGGTGTCGTTGGAACGAGTCCCAACATGATTTAAATCTGTGGAAGCGAGTGTGCGCAATGGAGTTGGTGCAGACGCTGGAACGTATGGAGGGAGGCAGATAGACATAGCCTTACCTTTGTAGAGTCGCGTTGATCAAAGGTTTTGAAGTAGGGTAAAGAGATGATTGTGTTGCACCGTGATATGGAGTCATGATGCTGAATTTAATGGCCAGCCATAAGGACAATCGCCACCATGAATCCATGTCGCAGAGGCGAGGAGATCGGACAGCGCTGTCTCTTACGATTGTACACGAGACTAATGGCTCGACGTGGACATAGGCGCGTGCCAAAAATGGCGTGTACTGCCATGTCATGATGGAGACTCAGCCCAACAGCAATTATGATGATCGATCACACGTGACCACTTGTGCGAAATGTGCTGGAAATTTGGTCACTCGAAACGATTGCCAACGTAAGGTAGGCGTTTTTGAGGAGCACGCAGTCTGCCTCAAACCTCGAAAAGCTCGATCTCAAGCTTTTTGTTCAACCTAGTACGCTGAATGTGCAGGAGAGATAGCGAGATAATATAATGCAGAATGAGGCAGCCACCCGCCAGTTATGTAGTCAGTCGCCAAGCATCTCGACGGAAGGAGGTGAGGACACGGACTGAAAGACGGGAAAAAGGAGGGATATCAGCGTGATCATATATGTATATGATCGAGTCCCATCCTGGAGCGCGCTCTGTTATGCTCCAAAGCTCCGATGATACCGATGGGCCACATTTCGTCAAGAAAGTCGCAGTAGCACTAATCTACTCTCTGGACTCTAAAATCACCATGAGCCCCGAGTAACGCAATATCAACGGGGGCCCTCCGAAGGTTCAAATCTATCGGGAGAGGTGTCGCAGGTGCACCGTGTTTGGCATCGATATATTTCATGTTCACCGCTGATAGCTCGGTGCACGAATGTGCCATTCCAGAGTACAGCCGATCCCGGACAGCGTAGTTTAATCTGGCGGCGGTAAAGTTGTTCCTCAGGCACTGGAGGGGTGCACTCGCCGGTGAGGCTCGTCTGACTCTCGATCTTGCGCAGCTCGAGCTCAGTCTGCAGACGAAGAGGATAATCTTCAAGGTCGGCTTTCACTAAGTAAATCATGTCAGCATGATTCAGCTACGTGTCATCCAGCTGGCAGCAAGTCGCCGTTCGATCGGTCTACACCTCGTCCCATAGCGTCCACATCCGCGTATGTCGCATCGCTGACGCCATCGAGGTTGGGGCGGCTGGTGTTCGGTATGTCGGTGCCATCTCCACTGGTCCTCTGCCGCGAGACCACATGCGGTGATGAGAAGAGTGCAGGGACGGTATCGACAGGCCCCAAATCCGTAGGAGAAGGCCAAGCATGCTGGGGGACGGCGTTGCTTGAGGTACAGTCCGCATACGGGGTGTGTCCCCGCTCGTGGTAGAGCATCTCAGGCAGTGGTGTCCTTGGCGGCAAGAAGTTCTTGTACGTGTCGCCGGGACATCATCGGTGCTTTCGAACCCGAAAGGTGGCTGCCCAGTAAACATGGTCCCGTTGCGGCGTCTTATATGCTCTGGCGGAGACCCCATGATTACTTGCTAGTACTTTCCGATATCGTTTTCTTGTTTGAGTTGATGAAGTAAAAATCAGACTGCTTGCGGATCGTCTGGAGACTGTCCAAAGTCATCTCATCATGCGTCCGCACACCTTGATATATGGCGTTTGACAGGGTGCACGGCGGCATCATGTCCATGCGGTAAACGTGAGTCGATAGCGTCCAGCATGGGCAGACATGTCCCTTGCTCTCGGGCGAGGCTCACGTGTACCACACACCACTGATAGAATCGCTAGCTCCGCCATCTCGGATGCACTTGCTGTCTTCCGTCGCAGGCCAACAGAAGACGGGAGAAGGAGCGAAATTCAGAGGTATGAGACCACGTGGTACGTGCATCACGCCACTCGAGATACGGTTAGGCGGCTGTGGAATGTTTTGGCCCTCAGACCTCTAGTCACCTGAGCCAGTGCAACGCACGAGATGCAGGCGTCAATCCTAGCCTGAGGTCACTCTAGCATTATCTAAATCATGCTACCTTGTAGCACATGGTGAGATCCTCTTGACGATGTAAAAGCAGAGACGCGATAGGCGCGCGGATTGAGCGAAGACACTTGTGCTGTTCGTCGGGTAAGTATAGAATCGAAGGTAGACCTGAATCACAGCTTTTCGGGATGACGACCCAATGGCCGGCTAGATCGCTGTATAAGCGCACCGCTTCGTACAGAGAGTGCAATGCTGATCTGTAGATGATGAGGATGCATATATTGGACTACATGTACAGAAACATGGTTTTCATGCCCTTCATGTTGTTATCTGTGTATGCTGACTCGCGTCTAGAGCCTATTTGTCTTGGCGAACCGGTGTCCTTGAGGATGCAGATGTGTCTCTACGAAATCCTTGATGCTAGACCGGCGTCGTCCACGCGATCCTTGCCCAATGTTTCCAAGCTCTGCTGTCGCAACACTACATCTCACATCGTCGTTCGGCGCGAGGTTTTTCGGGCGTAAGGAGCGATACAAGCTCGAGCTTCGACGACGCAACTGGGCCATAACACCCTTCTGCTCGGCAACTGCAACATCGGGGTCTGTTCCGCCTCCAACGCTGTTGCGGGATAGTGATCTTACGAGTGGACCACCATCCTCCTCCGAAGGACTATCCATGTGCGTGGCTTGCCCTTGGCCGTGTTCGCACCGTGATGCAGATGTACCTCTGTCATTTCTGTCACAAAGCGAATGGAGGACTAAGACCGAAGGGTGTAGGAATTAGCAGCCGGCCACCGTTCTTGTCACAAATCGAATTGCTTACTTTGTAGACTGCCAATTCTCGAGCCATCCGTCCAAGTGCTAGGCTTCTGATGCTCCGCAACCGCAGGCGCATGGGTCGTAGCTAATGGCACAGCAACATCCTCCGCGGTCTTGAATCGCGACTCAATGACGCTGACCCAATCCATCAGACCGTGATCAGTAGAGGCTGAAAGGCCAACGCTTGGCTCAGAGGTTGACCTCAGGACCTCGCCACTCGGAACTCCAATTTCGCTGTTGAGCTCCGGAGACTGCGCTAAGGGAAGAGAGGCACTCTCTTGCTCGCGGATAGGTCCCGTTAAGGAGTGCTCGGTTGGCTGGAGAGGCTTCTCAAGACCAGCCTCCGCGGCACAGTCGCTGTCTTCGTGTGGATTGTACATAGGCATTGCTGGATATGTGGTTACCTAATGCTTCAGGTAACGGAAGAAGAAGTCGGTTGTGTACGTGAATGAAGCAGATTGTGTGATATATGCCAATAATGTTAACCTGAGACGAACCTCCCATGAGCTTTATGCGCCAAAGAACACGCAGCGCGAGAGTTGCGACCTTTCGACATCGCGATGTGGTGTGCTGTAATGCGCGCATATCGATATATCTGTTCGCGTGATGAAAGCGTGAGACATTTAGGCTGCCGAATGTGGGTCCTGTGGCGTGATACAGACTGACTCGTGTCGCCGAGTAAGCAGATATAAGTCTTGGCAGCATCATTGCGGCGGCTGAATGGACGTGCCGTGACGCTTAGTTGGTGCTTTTGTTGTACATTGTCTCCTTCATCCAACCATGGTTTACGGAAGGCAAGAGATCGGTTCTCAAGCTCCGAAAGAATATACTGCCTTGCCCTGTCTATGTACGGGCCCCTCGTAACTAGCACATTCGCTCGCAACGAAAGCTTACGCACTCCGCGGCTCTGAGACGTTACAGACCTACTGCTACACATCTTGTCCGATCATCAAGTTTGGGATGCTGGAGCCAACTTCGCGTTCACGCATCTACAGACTGTCGGCCAGGCCAACACCGGACTCATACGCCATTAGCTCCGACTGACTCGACCGATTCCGTCGCTATCTTTGGCCCCATCAAGCACTTGCTCGCCTTGACTGCTTTGGCTGGGAATGGTGTGTTGAGTAATGCAATCTGATCTTTGACATCTTGCGCAGCTGATTGCAGAGCATTCTCCTTGGTCCAGTCATCGGGTTCATGTTGATGGAGCTCTTGCTGTCGAAGTACATATGGACTGTGACGGTGAAGGGCTTTTTCAGGTTCAGCACATTATGTGCACTGGCGATACGGACTGACATGTTGTAGCTTCGCCTAGCCGCCGATTCGTCGTACAGTATGGCGAAGTCGCCGGACTAGCGGGCAGCAATGTGCATTCCTAGGACGTGCCGACATATTTGCGAACAGGTCATGCCGCCGCAGCAATGTCCCTGTAGGTGGTCTGAGCAGTGGCGTGACGGTAGACAACGGTGCCTGTGGTTTCACAATGCCGCACTATGACGCACGTGTAGATCAGACAGTGTAGAGTCTAGGGCCAGGTGTCGCCTACTGGCCAGCCTTGTGGTGTGACATTCCAAGGTGAGGGGTACGCGTAGCTCGGAGGTACGAAGGTGATGAAACAATCCGGCTCCAGTCCCCTGGACCACTCTGGTGGAGTCGGCACGGCGCCGCCTCAGAGCTTGCCTTAGCTCCGCATATCTCCACTAATTGTGCTCTCCCCGCGTGGCAAGTAACCCCCGTGTACGCCCGCTCCCTGATGACGACTCCCTTTACTTTCTACCTCTGTGGGTGCATCTCCCAATCCCCCACATAGTCCAAAGCACTCAATCGAACAATTCACCCTTTCGCATACCTACAGCTTCTCGCCAACCTCTTCTGCGGGTAGAGTGTCGGTGCATTCGCTGATACATACATCCAGCCAATACCGTGCCTCATGGACGCCCGATTGCGTCGCATATAAGCCGGACAGTGCAGTATCTCACAAACTGACGCTGAGCCATATTACCATGTTTTCGACATTACCTGCGTGCAACGTGAACCACCCTTTTAGCGGTTTGCTCAATACTGGCTATGGAACGTGTAAGAGAAATGTTGACGGTTTGTCGCCGCTTGAATAAAGCTTTTCTTGTATACCTTACTGAGACCTGATGAAGCAAGCGTAACACTCGACACCTCGACGTGGCCATACGGGACAGACCACACCGAAGAGCCTCAATCACCCGATGTAATGGGTCAGGCCATTGGGCCGTACTCAAAGACGCTCGTCAGCACCACTGGACGAAAGCATGACCGGGATGCACCGACCTTTCTTACACCGGTAATGCGGTCAGGCGCCACGATGCCAAGCGCACGAAAGATAGCAGCGCCGAGGGAGAGTCGAGCTGCTCAAGGCTTACATACGGGGCCGCATTCATGTATATCGTTAGAGTCAAATCACGATCCACCATCATCCGCTGTGTGCCCAGCCTTGACCGGTTCTGGATGCCTGCGAAATGACTTGTCCAGACAGACCACTCATGTACAATCAGATGCATCGACAAAGCTCAATGCGAATGTGACGTTTTCCGGCGGGGAAATCGTTCCGATGTCTCCATCGGTAAACAACTCACCTCTGGTGCTATTGCGGGCCGAGCTCACTGGAGAAGAAGATGAAGTCCAGCCAGCCTCGACGCGCCGCAGACTATCGAGCGACAGTCAGAGCTCGCTGCGTGCTATCGAGCGCCCATCGCGGATCCCGCATAGTCATATCGAGCGTCGCTACCGCCAGAATCTTAACTTGCAACTCGACGCTCTTACCAGAAAGCTGCCCTACTTGAAAACGAGCGGATTTGATGTTGACGATAGCACTCTTACTCTCAAGGCTCCCACGAAAGCTCTCATCATTGCGACTGCGGTAGTGTATATACAGAAACTAGAGAGTGAGCTAGCGGGGACTAACAATTTTGTTGGGGCGTTGCAGGAGCAGATCCAAGGTCTGCAGAGCCTTGTTCGATTTCAAGACTGCGCGACATGAAGTCACCTTCTGGCAGTTCTGGCAGACTCGGGAAGTCTGATTGGCATCTCCTGCCTTTCTGGAGCATGTCGTCGATATTTATGGATGGATGGTACGAAGACGAAGGGTTGGGGATGGTATCATGCAATTGCTTCTATGGCATTGACAGGCGTTAAGTGCTTCCATCGTGCGCTAAAGATGTGCAACTAGTATACACAACGTGCAGGGATTGGCCTGGCTGTCGGATACTCAATTATTACCACCAAACAGCTTGAGCCTACTCTGTCTCGTAGTGCATCAGGTAGCGTTTGCGATCTATCTTCGAAAGTCGATTCAGATCGATACTACTGCTGCATAATGTACGCCGCTAGGTGACTGTCTCTGCTTCTCTGCTTCACTTCAGCTTGCTGTGAAGTGAGCATGGGCCTTTGACACAATGGACACCGTGTGATTCCTGCGATGCACAACCCATCAAAACACTTGCTGTGGAAGAAATGCACGCACGGCAGTCCAACGATGGCATCACCACCGTTGACGATGTCAAAGCAGATCACGCTGTGGGCTCAAAGTCAGTCCTCGTAAACTGTACGTGTATGGTAGTCTGCATGCGTGGAATCTATCGTGCTTACCACAAAGGATCTGTCGGTACTCTGCCGGGAAACGAGACTCTTGCCCCGGCTGCCCATGCCGTGAACACCTCCCGCGATATCTTGCTAAGCATATTGACTGCCTGGTCCGCTTGGCGCTCAGTGTCAGATCGACGTGGAGCGTCGGTGGCTGCAGGAAGGTGCTTGCAGTACTTGCATCTGAAGTCGTTAGCCTCTCCGCGTTGCATACCGTCTTTTCCACAGGTGAGCGGTGACAGACTAACAACGCAAGCCACAGTATGATGATGACCATCAGGGTTCCCGCTCCTATCGACACCGTAGCTGATTGACTCAAACCGGCGCTGTGTTGCACCGTTTCATTGCTCCTTGTTTGCAATTGGCATCCCCCTTCGATAAGAGACTGGGGCAGTCTCTGTAAGTTGTCGCTCCAGGATTTGACTCTGCTAAACACAATTAGAAGGGCTGGCATGGTTGCGATTTTCAGAGCGACGCCGGCATGAGATTGCACACGAGGGGTATCTGCTCTGTGTATACAATGCTCCTGCTCTACGCTCGATGCAGCCGTGCTGATTCCTTTCGTACCTACGCTCGAAACACACATTTGTAGTGTCGGCGGATTGGTCTTCATTGCATCTGACCACAAGAGTCAAGGCAAGAGCTGGTTATCATATCGCACGCTGTCATGTGGGCTGAGAGTGGTGTGCTTCGCCGTCGTGACACGTGGATTGGTGGTGTGATAAATGGTAAGGCTGATTCGGCTTCCTGCAACGCTAAGTTGGATTCGGGCCGGCAGCATGTCACCTAAGAGTAGCCAGTATCGTGTTCTCAGTCACGCCACTTTTAGGAGTCTTGTTAAGATAAGCGTAAGGGTCGGCAATCCCGGAATTGAAATGTCTAGGCCTTCGCGACTTGGATCCGACACTCGGAGAGGTGTCCTGACGTGCCCGAAGTTTCTGCGCTTTGAACTCCAATGAGCCTTTTATGTGTGCTGACCCATTGGCTCGCTTAAGTCTAGCGGCATAGGCAACCAGACGAATCGCCAAGTTCTGGGCTGCGACGCGAAACGCCAGTCCAGTCAATGGGCAGAGCGCATAATGTTGACGAAGGTCTGCAGCCATTCTTTGTGAATGTGAGTAACTCTGGTGGGCGAACATTCCGCTCTTGAATGGTTGAGAATTGAGGAACCGAGATCACAAGCCGGGCCGTAACGGCGGCACGCTGCACAGGCTAAGTTTTGCCCGCGCCAAGCCGGGCAAAACTTGCCCAATGCACAGAGATCTCCAGGATGATGGGCGCGACACGCCGGTACGTACTTAACAATTTCCGCACCACATTCCTCAGCTGGCCAGATCAAAGAGCTTGAGATCGAGCAATACGCATTCGCACCACACAAATCAAGAGACGCACAACTTTCCCGCTGCCTCTGCGACTCTGTCACCACCTTGCGCCCTGTCGACCTCCGAACACCGCCTGCTGCAAGCACCTCGCACACGCCCGCTTGCGCAACAGCCTTGGGCACATCAAACTCTGGGACTGGCACACCATTCGCGCGAGGTTCCTTCGCAGAGCAGAGCACAGCCGCATACTATGGATAAAGCCAATGATATTGATGCGGAGCTGAAGCGCCGCCTGATGGAAAGAGACGAGTCATACCGTGTTCGCCTGCTTCGACTCGACCCAGCAGGAAGAGAGCACAAGATCTACAAGATTTTGCAAGAACTCGCGCAGGAGGAGTAGGCTGTGCAAAATTGTGCCCACGTCGTTCTGGAATGCTTCCGACCAGCTATCAGCTCCCCTGCATACAAGGAGCTTACTATGCTGCAGGAGACTGGGCAGCAAAGACCGTCTTGGGACTATGAAAGGACCAGATGCGTGCGTTTGGTAGCAAAAGTTGTTACGCGCTGGAGCTTGCGTGTAGTGCAGCATTATGGATGGGACTGTTACACTCGGAGTTACGTGGATGCTCTGTGGGCAGCAGCCCAATTGTACCCAGATTGGGATGATGCCGCTGACCATCTGAACGCTGTCATGATACGGAGACATGTTGGAGGTATGGCCCCTTGCTCGGGCCAATCGCAATTCATTGGAGTAGGAAACACTCGATTTCCACACACTACAGTAACGAGGAAGGATCTGGTTAATATTTGTGATTGGCGAAAGAATCATTCAGTGAAGGTCCACGACTACGACGTGAGTAATTTGGAGACAGAGCTTGCGCTAGTTCGATATTGTTGGAGAGAAGTATGCCATCATTCGTCTTGGGTACTCACATCCAGTTCTCCCACTGTATTATTAGGACCAATGTCATGAATGATCGACTCCACAAGTTGATGAGTGAAGCTTAGCCTCCCGTACCATGAGCGAACGGCCTCTAACATCTCGTCACCATCTGCTGGACACATGTGCTCTCCTTGCAAGAGATGGACTCACCGCCCAACCAAGAACGCTCTCGCCGGCGTCTTGGTGTCACATCTATCACATTTCCTTGCAGTCCTTGTGCTCTATGATTTGATCTACTTCATCACACCCTCCACCGACCTCCGCAAACGTCAACTGGCGTTCACCACAGCCTGTCTCCATATCATATCCCCAGCCGGCATCTTCCTCTCAGCACCCTACGGCGAGGCACCCTTCGCCTTCTTGAATCTCCTAGGCCTGCTTTGCTACGCCCACGCCATACAGAACCGCTTTGCCAGATTTGCAGACGCCTTCCAACTCGATGCCTGCTGGACTATCGGAGCAGGCATATGCTTCGGCTTGGCAACAACCATCCGGAGCAACGGCCTCTCAAGCGGACTGATTCTCGCCTGGGACATCTTCACTTCGTTCTCTCGCCTGAAATTCATACTGCGCACTCGTGATGGCGAGCAAATCACCCGCTTCCTCGCCACCTTCGCCGCCGGCACACTAGTAGCCATCGGCTTCGTCGCCCCACAAGTCATAGCATACATGCAGTACTGCACAAATGGCAACACCGGACCCTGGTGCACCGCCCTACCACCCAGCATCTACACTCTCGTGCAATCGCACTACTGGAACGTCGGCTTCCTCCGCTACTGGACCCTCTCCAACCTCCCCCTCTTCGCCCTCGCCTTACCCGTCGGCTGGCTGATGGTCACGTCGGCTCTACCTTCGATCCTCCAGACCGAGGATCTCAATCGTGCGATCGCCGGTCCAAAGCAGGTGGACACCCGCTCGCAGCCTTACCCGCCACCACCGCAGACGAGCTCGAGAGAAGAGAAAGTCTTCATGCACTGCCTGCAGCGGTTCGCGTTGCCGCAGCTAGCGTTGATTGGCTTAGCGGCGACGAGTTTCCATGTTCAGATCATCAATCGCATTTCCTCCGACTACCCGGTGTGGTATCTGATGCTGGCTGTTCAGATCTGCGTGAGTGGTGGGTGGCAGGAGGAAAGAGGGAGCGAAGGGCGGACGGG
>JASUXV010000074.1:0-23738 GCA_030411845.1 Friedmanniomyces endolithicus | reverse complement strand
ATGTCATCGACCTGGTCCTGGTTTGATCTGGTAGAGGAAGCGGCAGATGCATCCCTCATTTTGACATCCAGAGACCTGTTTGACTGGACGTCATCGTCCATATGTTCAGACATATGCACATCATGCGGATCGGTGCTAGCATCAAGCGATGACTTGTCTTTGCCGTCATCTTCAGGGTCAGTCTCAATCGATTTTCAATACAAGAACTACTCAAGATCGGTACACTCTGCTCCACCTTTCGGTATGCTAGTGAGCAGTCCATGGCCCTTCGAGAGAGGATGTCCATACAGGAGAGTGCCAGAACCGTCGATCTCAACACCTTTCTACTACGGCCTGAGCAGCTGCTGGGCTTGGCCTAAGAAGTGACGGGACATGATGGCTTTGGCATGGCGATCCACACCATCTCCGTCATTGCATATGCGTTGTCTACTATAGAACTGTTTACATGTACAGAATTAATAAGGTCCTCTGCTATAATACTCGAAATCATTATATGAATTATTTTCACTTTCGAAAAGAGGAAAAGACAAATGAAATCTTGAGTTTCGTAAGTAACCTTTTAACTTCAATATTCAATGCTTGATCTTAAAAGGTTTAAGCTGATATTATATACATATCGTTTTTTCATTTTTTTCTCGGTAGAGATAATATGGGTTTTCTCTACGTCGGTGTAGAAAAGATAATTCCGTCATTTAGTAAAATTGTGAAAATACAAGAGTATCAAAATGTCGCAAAGTTTTCTTCAGGGGACAGCTTTCTTACATTGCAACTCCGCACCTTGCCGAAACTACACGATGCTCTTAGCTGTCGCCTTTGCGTGTATCTGTCGCGGTTGAACGGATCGAGCTGGCCTGACGCACCATGCTAGGTCAGAAAAGAGCACGTAAGCGCATTCAGCTGGTATGCTTGGAAAGTAGACAAATCTGATTCATCTAGACGAGGTTCCTGACTATCAGACAATACCCTCCAAACGTTCGAAGAGCGACTCCGGAAGATGGCGCTCCTGGGAAACGTCAAATCATGCGGGAAGCCCTACGCAGACGATGAGAAATGCTAGCAATGATACATGCACCCCAGAGGCCGGCCGAACGGCTACTATCCCTCTGGAGGACAGCAGAGCCACACCATCTCGTTCGATATACTTCGGCTTCATTCACGACGCTCTCAGTGCCAACCCTAGTGGACTCAGGTCCCATGAGATATTCCATTGGCTTCGTGAGAATCGTCCAGAAGCGTTTCAAGAGCGAGGAGAGGAGAAGTTCAGAGTGTCTCTCCAAACAACACTAAGTGCACAGTCGAATAAGAAAGAGCCTACGATCTGGAAGTACAAGGAGGGGAAGTCGAAAGGGTCGGGCTACATATGGAGACTCCCGAACGTTGAGCAGAGCGCTGAAGGCGCAGCGACGCCGCATTCACCACATGATGCGTCAGAAGGAAGTCCAAATCGCGACGACATTGTCGCGTCGCATGAGGAGGTCCAAGCTATGGCGTCACACTCGCCTCACGGACTGCATCCCGGTCCAGCGCCTGATACATCCGTCTCAACTGTATTGATTCCTTCGCGAATGAGTGAATCAGATATCCCGACGGCTCGACCAGAACATGATTCAGACCTGCCCGAAGCTGAATTTGCATCTGCTCAGAAAACCCACCGCGAGGGGCAATCCAATATGGTGGTTGGACCTGCGCCTTCGACCTTGGAGGTGGAAGCACTTGCTAAGGAGGATACACAGCGGCCGCCTGGGGTGATGTCAAATGCCTCAGCGACGGATCAAGAAACCCTCTTCACATCTGTATCTACGCATGCTCGCAAGCCCAACGGAAACAAGACGACAGCCGCCTTACACGATGCAGCCATCATAGCTGACCCTGAGTGTCAAAGTCATAGGCAGGGTGAAGCGTGTATCTTCGATAATAAACAGCAGCTTTACTTCGGAAGGCTTGTAATGCAGTTGCGCAACCTGAGACATCAACGCGAACAGTTGAAGCAAGAGGTTGAGGGAAATCGCAGTGCTCTGCCCGACATCCTCGGGCTAAAATGCAAGGCGGAGCAAATGCAATCACGGGCGCAAGAGCTGGCACAGGAAGCGGAAGAAGCGCGTCAGCATGCTGACAGTGCCTATCAGGATCTTGCGAGCGCTCAGGAGCAGGCGAAGAAGATTTGCAGCGTAGAAGGAGAGTTGCAGCAGGTGGAACAGGAGCTGAAAGAAGCGCGGAGTGAATTGAGAATAGATTGAAGCGATAGCAGAATGTCGAATGAAGAGCGACAAGTGTCCTTGGGCGCAGTCCCCTAACGCAAGGAAGGATGTTACCCCACAAAGTCGACTTCAACGCTTACGTGCAGTATTCGGACTAGCAAGAAGGGGGTAACACGAACTCAAAGTGGACCTCGGTCAAGGGCTCCATCAAACAGTGGAGCGGGTATGTAGTAGCTCGTCACCTTAGATGGACGTAACGCATCCTAAGCAGCATAAACTATGAAATGGTCGACAGTGATGCATAGCTTATGATGGTATTCGATGTTCAACGATACCTTAGTAAGGAGGAAGTTGCACAGATCCGTATCCAGTCTGAAAGCGGCCATGCGGACCACTAACGCACTGTACTTTGGACTGGGACAGACCGAGATTGGGCGCAAAGATGGGCGGAACAGCATAAATGAAGACTTTAACTGCTATGATGAGCCCTTTGATGAATGGCAAGGATCCGTTATGCCCAAATCTAGGAAGAGTAGCAGACAACGGCAAAGCTATATCAAGGGAGCTTCTGCCCTCGTCGCGGAGTATGCTTGCACAGGTGGGATAGTAACAGTTCTGACCAGTCCTCCTCCGAAGACCTACACTCTTCGACTGCTCCCGACTTATAAAAGATGTCGAGGAGTGAATCTTGAAAGGCTTGTCTGGCAGACATTGCGCCTCGCACATATCTTCCGTCCATCCAACGGTTGTTGGCGCAGAGGACTATTCCTATGAAGCGTGGCCGAACGATGAATCGCGAAGGTGGGTAGAGCTGTACGGACGCCATCCACGCGAACGACGCCGATGGCGACTTGCCTCATCTACACCCGTGCGTACTCATCATAAGCGTAACCACTCTGAGATACCCCCGAGTGAACAGTTCACGAAAGCCGTCGGCGGTTCTTCCAGTATGGTGTCTCCAACCTGACCGGATAGGCGGATGTGTTCTTCGTCGCAATGATTCGTCGCAGTGATCCTGTCCAGTGCGCCGCGTTTGGTCTGGATGACTCTCTGGAAAGCTTGGGACGAGGCATTCAAGAGGTGTCGGCTTCACAAAGGTGTCGCATGCGTACTCAAGATAATCTCTGGTGTGCGCTATGGAGTATGCTTTCGACCCGTCATCTTCGACGATCAAATTGACGAAGCGCGTCGTTCCATGCTCGAATGCATGCGTACCTGCCGCCAAAGCAGGTCGGTCCGCTGTTGTTTGTCCAAGAGCGATTGACAGGCAGAAACGCTAAGTACGCCTCTAACACAATCGCACCGGACGCCATCTTCTTTTCTTCGACCCTTTTGTTGCTCCTGACATTGTGTCGTTCACCTTGCTCTCCAAAAAATTACTGACGTCCTGAACTATATATTGCTTCTTTGAACTTCCTAAGTCGGCCCACAGCACTTGCGCAGCACAATCCAGAGGATGAGAGGAGGTTCGACCAATTGACTTCGGATATGGATCGATCGGTTCGTTGGGGCGATGCGCTACTTCAATACTAGCTTTGTCGGCCGCGAACAAGCGCTCCCTAATCTCGGTCACTCTGGACGGAACCCATGTGCTGGTGGATGTCTGCTGGTCGGGAGATGGTCATGAAGGGCGAAGTAAAGGGAACACGTTGGCGTTTAGTATGTCGAAAGCGTTCTCATCTCCCTCGTCATTGGTACCACATAGACAAGCTTTGTTCCCAGGTTCCCCAAAAAGATTCCGGATTCGCGAATAAGGATGCCGGAGGCCAAGGCTGCACGCCCGCACATCCTTTAGGGATCCAGAGTCAAAGAGAAGCATGATCAGCTCTAGTGTGCAACAGTGTGCTATTTTATCATCCTCAACGAATGCTTTCGACTTGAGAGCGAGGTACAGAGGCGTCCACCCAGCCGATCCTAGCATAAACGTCTGCGCCAGACTCCAGGAAGACACGCGTAGGCTTTATCAGTCGTCGAGAGCAGGCGGCGTGTAAAGGTGTGTAGCCGGCATTGCCTGCAATTTGACTGTCTGGGGTTTTCGAATTTTTGAAAAGGATTATTGCAATCTCTTCATGCCCAGCATAGAGCGCTAGAAGAAGTGGCTTGTATCCATCAATTCCGCGCGCCTCAGGATCCCCACCCTTTCTCAATAGAAGTTGGATCATGCCCAAGTGTCCAGCCTTGGCCGCGAAATGTAAAGGAGTTCCTGGATGCTGAGGCTCTCCTCGACTGTTGATTGACGCCCCGAATCGAAGGAGTCTTCGAGCTAGGTTCCTGCGGTCCTTTTTTGCAGCCCATATTAGAGCACTGCCTTCCGAATATCGTATATTGTAAATGAGTAAGTATCTACGAAGGAAGTCGTAGAAGCGGCGGCGGGATCGAGCCAAGGCGTATAGTGGTCTATGATGATCCAAGAAGTCCACCGTATAGCTTGTCGTCCTCGACTATAAAGTCGGTCAGCGGTCCGTCTGTGGGTAATGTCCAAGCTTCTCATTACTCCTCCATTCACGATGTCGTCTCTCAAGACCATCAAGCTATACAACCATGGAGGTGGCCCGAACCCGCCGAAAGTAGCCATCATCCTCGAGGAGCTCGGCATCCCATACGAGTCGACCTACCCAGGTCCTAGCGCCATCAAGCAGGAGCCGTACATCAGTCTCAACCCCAACGGCCGCTTGCCCGCCATCGAAGACCCGAACACGGGTCTGGTGCTATGGGAGGTGAAGCAGCCATGCCCTTGCCTGTACAACCCTGACTGATGTAGCATAGTCCGGCGCGATCGTCCAATATCTTGTTGAGCAGTATGACAAAGATGCCAAACTCCGCTACATCACATTCGCGGAGAAGTGGCAGCAGGAGGCGTGCAAAATCTTTCAAGTCTCGGGACAGGGCCCATATTTTGGGCAGTTGATGTGGTTCAAGGTGGTACGTATCTACACGATTGCTGGCGACACTCCTCGACGCTGAAGCGGGGCCTCCCAGTTCCATTCCGAGAAGCTCCCATCGGCCGTCGACCGCTACACCAACGAGGCGAAGCGCGTTTTGGGAGTGATTGATGCACACCTAAAGAAGACGAACAAGCCATACCTGGTGGGTGACAAAGTGTGCTTCGCAGATCTGATGTTCGTCACCTGGGATCATGTTTTGCCATTTGCCCTGGGTGAGGACGACATGAAGGATTTTGAAACAAACATGCCACACGCTTTTGCTTGGTGGCAGAAGCTTGAGGGCCGGGAGAGCGTGAAGAAGGTGTATGCCGACGTGGAGAAGCACAAGGCTGCTGGTGCTAAGCATTGAGGGAGGTGCCCTTTCATGGCTGGCGCATTGTGTTCAGAACATCGCGAAGTCGTTGTCAAAATTACAATCTGTTTACGGTGATATTCCTCCGTATAACTTGTGGCCCGCGTGCACGCGTACGTATTTTCAGTCTGTCCGAGTTCTTAGGTATGCGATGAAATCTACGCCGGAGTCTGATAGCATGATACAAACATCTCAGATGGATGTTTAGGCAAATCGGACAGACTAACCAGATATTGAACGCATTGTACAGGAGGGATCAATGATCACGGTGAATGGAGCTGGCGGTTCAGAGCGCAAGGATAATGACAATCATGCCATTCAAGAGCGGAGGCTTGGACGTAGGAGCGCGGATCTCCGGGTACACACTCTAGTCTACATCCTTGCAGACTACGATCTGGTTCCCGACCTTCAACGCTCGGCAGTCAACAGATTCGCGTACGCTCTCAACATGGACGATGAAGTCGGTCTTGGTGACATATGTCACCTGGTGTACGATGTCGCGCCGCAAGCGACCGGTCTAGAGCCGCTCGGTCCAATCGTGGTGCTCGACAAATTCGGTCAGCCCAGCGTTCCACAGCATCTTGCTCTCGCACATCGGGCAACCCTTCAAGCCTCGATCTCTCGCTTCTTCGTAGCACTCTCCCATCTAGCAACACTGAAACGGAAAAACAGTCGAACTTGCAATTTTTCTTGTATGTTCAACCCCCTCGCAGTCCAGCTATTACGCCCTGTTGCCCGCCACGACCGGAAGGATCAAACTCGAGTCATACTGCCCTCCAGTGTGTATGTGGTGTTCTCCAACATTCTCATCGTCAGGTTCTCGCAGTTTCATCGTTTCAACCGCAGGCTCACTCAAGAAGTGACCGGCAACGAGTAACATGACTCCTTCACCCTCTGCGAAAACCATCCCCATCGGCCATAGCGTGATGTCCAAGGGGACTACAGTGCCTAACGGAATTTTCTCCTCGCAATCATGCCTGTAGAACACTTCTTGGCCATTGGCGCTGCTTCGTGAATTATCGCGTGACGCTGACGAAGAAGCTCGCAAGAAGCCCTGCGGACCATAGAGCTTAATCGTCTCCCCTTCTGGAGCTTCACTTTCTGGCACGGGGAACGGGAAGTTGGTGCCTGTTAGGAGATTGCCAGACTTGTCGATCTTCCGGATGTGAACAACGACATCCATGTCATCTT
This sequence comes from Friedmanniomyces endolithicus, assembly GCA_030411845.1. Classification (NCBI taxonomy): domain Eukaryota; kingdom Fungi; phylum Ascomycota; class Dothideomycetes; order Mycosphaerellales; family Teratosphaeriaceae; genus Friedmanniomyces; species Friedmanniomyces endolithicus. Next base: position 17,052 of record JASUXV010000074.1, on the reverse strand, counting down.
TTTCTCGGCAAGACATCCACAGGCGAACTTTTGCATATCCTGAAAGCTCCGTATATTCTTCGAATTTGAGAGTGAATCGCTGTTATATTAGCAATGTTCGGGTTAGAAATTCGCTTGGAACTTATCGCTTACCGATGAAGCTGTGAGATGATGGCCTGCATGGGAGACGGAAGATGCGCTTTTAGGAAGCGAGGAACGGAGCGTTTTGGTCCCACCATCCAGGTAGTATGATTTCAGTACCTGCCGACGAAGCGGGAACTCTGTCTCTGCTCTTTCAACGATATTGGGAACCGACCCTAGCCCATGCAGACTCAATCGTAACGGGGGCGTGTCATGCTCCCAGCCATTCATGATTCCTTTGCAATAACGATCGAAAAATCTTTGCAGGTCATCCGTCGATTTGAGATCGTACATCTCATACCATTCAAAGGTCGAGTGTACTCGCAGCCACTTCTGCTTCGAGCCTCCAAAGCGAAAGGTATCGAATGACCCTTGAACGTGGAATGGGTTGCTAAAAGATCCTAGGATGTACATCGGAATGTCGATGTTATCCACTGCATCGTGCTTGCCTGCCCAGTAGTCATCAAACAGAGGACGGGTTCTAACCATCTGGGCCATATCTTCGACCTCGTTTTGGCCGGCAATTCCCCATTGGTACATTCGTGCAAAGTTGTTGTTCATTGCCAACCCGCCGCGGCGGAGAAGTTGACGGTAGATATCGGTGAAGCCTTCCCATGGAGCTATTGCCTTCAGAGCAGGATGTTTCTGTCTCGAGGCGTAGCAAACCTGCGCTTTCGCCAAGTATGAATTTCCACCCATGCAAACGGAGCCAGAGCACCATAGCTGTTTCGCGAGGAAGTCGATAGTGTCATAAATATCCTCCGCTTCTTGATCGCCCCAGAAAAAGTATACACCTTCCGAGAACTGGCTTCCACGCGCGTCTACATTGACGACAGCGTACCCACGTTTACACCATTCGGCAGGATCCAGTCCTTCGAACGTCTCATATCCAGACGCCCAATTTTTGGGGACCCCGGTGCGGTTCCAGGTCATATCAAGACTAATACTGGATTTACCATACGGGCTCCAGCAAATGACCGCCGGGACCGGAGATTGAGACGAACTCTCTGGTCGATAAATGTCGGCGTAGACATGTAGACCATCCCGTAGCGGGACTTGAACGTCACGTTCAGCTACAGTGTCTACAAGCACTGCCTTCCTCCCTGGTTCCTTCACATGGCCTTTGGGCAAGACTTCCCGCCGATTTGGGCTAAAGTCAATTCCGAAAGCCTTGTACCGCGGGTGGTCGTGAACTAGCATAGGCTTTACGAAGTTGAGATCAGGAAATTGAGCCTTGATTCGCCGCGTAGTATCCATGGTGGCAGCGTGTATAGCTTTGACGACGGAGAGTTGAGACGTTTCTCGCGATCTGGATACGGCGCGACAATATGTGTAAAATTGTTGTCGCAAAAAACCAGCAGGACTGCGTGAACCTCTTATGCAGAAAACCCAATGCCTGCGCGATACGCATTGAGTAAGGGTATCCTTCCCTGCTCGGAGGTCGGGATCTCAGAGAACCGATCTTATACATCAGATCAATCACGGGTCAACGGAAGAGGGCATTATGCACATTGCAGTCGGACCGAATGTTGTGGTCAGGGAGTTAAGCTCATATCCTGCCGAAAGCCATTCCTCATATTCGAAAATGCCCGAACCGTAACAGCACTATCTTTGAAACTTTGAGTTTAACAAAAATAACTGCACTAACGAGACTAGCAAACGAAATAGGTAGTTATTGGACGTGTTACTTCAAACGACTTCTCAACAAGTTTGGCCATGTCGAAAATGCGGAGAACACGATTGAATTTTCAACTGCAACCGTTTTCAATCACACATTCTCCAGCACTGCCCACCACTACTTCTAATGGCTCTCAAAAGCACTGGCGATCCAGCTCCTGAACTCAATAGCTAGATGCTCAGCGTGTTCGTCAAAAATGACTGGAGGTGCCGCGGCGGGAAAGATAATCCGAAACCGAAAATCGCATCCGTCGTCGGTGTCGCGAAGCTCCTGAAAACCGTAAAAGAATAGCGTGCCGTCATCCAGAAAACCGGTCACAGGCATTTTCTTGTTGTACGAGGCATCGCCATACGCTTTAACGAAGTCTGGGACTTCGACAACGTTATCGACTCGTACACGGCAAACGTGGTTTCCAATCGTCTCAACAATGCCCATCGGATATGGACCGAGTGCGTAATGCTCCGGATGTGCAGGTGCCATGGAGTCGAGGAAGAACTGCCTCCTGCCATTATTTGTTTGCCTGCCACCAATGACCTCGAACCACTCCAGGAACTGAGATGATGTGATTCCTATAGCCTTAAAGTCGATCCGAGACTCGTTGAATTGGCCTTTCGATTTGGCAATGATGCCTTTGAAGTAAGCGTCACCTTCCTCGATTTGCTTCGTAAGCAGATCGAGCATCGCTTGCCCTTCGAGTAAAGTCTTCAAGTTTTGGAGACCTCTTCGCGCTGCTTTCAGCTCCCAAGCATCGACTTCGCCGGGCGAGAGAACCTTGCCAGTAGGAAGAGAGCATTCAAGGGAAAATCCAGGTTGAGAAGCCATGCTGCACAGTATTCGGTGAAAAGTGACCCAACTGTAATGGTATAGTCAGAGGTATGGGATCCTCAGGTTATCGAAGTATAAGGCATTTTTAACCATCTCGATACAGTTGTAAATGTATTTGGACGTAGAAGGTCGGCGGTCGGTAGTCGGTCTCTACAAGAGCCGGGCTCCGTCCGCAATCCGTCCGTAGCCCTGGGCTGCATGAACCGAAAACATACGCTAGAGCCTTTCTGCAAGGATCGACTTGCAACATGCAATGTTAGCTCCGCTTGGAAGGAGGACTTTGCTTCCCGTGAAGGTCCAGACTCAGCAATGTTCACACACTTCCATGAGACCGGAGCAATGAGAATGACTCGAAGCCGGTCCGCTCGCAGGTATGGTTGTAGATGTATTTGGACGTAGAAGGTCGGCGGTCGGTAGTCGGTCTCTACAAGAGCCGGGCTCCGTCCGCAATCCGTCCGTAGCCGTCGGTTTTATGAACCGAAAACATACGCCAGAGCCTTTCTGCAAGGATTGACTTGCAACATGCAACGTTAGCTTCGCTTGGACGGAGGGCTTTGCTTCCCGTGAAAGGTCCTGAGCAATAATAATGACTCGAAGCTAGTCCGGTCACTATCCGCCCTTGAAAAACGTTTGATTCATTGCAATAGAGGTGCAGTTGCAGATTCACCTAGGATTTGGCTTGGAAAGAATCGCGATGTGCCACCAGGAAGCTGACCACCCATCGTCCACCACAATACGGAAAGACAATGATACCAAGCCTTCGGCATCCGCTTTGCCAAACTCGCGCACCGGCGACGTCGACACCCATGTATGTAATAAAGAACTCTTAGAAGGCATGCCTCAGCATTCAGTGCACATTGCGCCGCATATGCCCATCCTGGAAGCCCGGCGATGCGATGAGGAGGCTCTAGCGGAGCCCTCGCACATTGACACCGATCGCACATCCCCTGGAAATCCCAACATCGTCTATTGGGAGTCGCCAGGCACTGCAGACAAGGCAATCAATTGGAACATCAAGAAGAAGTGGTCCAACATGGCTATTATCTCCATAATCACATTCTTGACGCCACTGGCCTCTACAATCATCGCTCCCGCTGTGCCTCAGATATTACACAGTTTCAACTCTTCGGATAAGACTGTTGGAAGCTTACTGGTCTCCATATACATCCTTGGCTACGCAATTGGTCCTCTGTTTCTGGCGCCATTGTCCGAAGTCTATGGTCGGCTACCGGTACTGAATGTGTGCACCGCACTGTTTCTTATCTGGTCTATTGCTTGAGCCCTGGCTCCCAACTTTGGGAGTCTGCTCGTCTTCCGAATACTCGCTGGCGTTGCAGGGGCCTATCCACTCGCTGTTGGGGGAGGCTCTATTGCCGACCTTTATGTGCAGGACGAGAGAGGGTTGGCCATGTCAATCCTCATTGCCGGGCCTCTCGTTGGTCCAGTTGTTGGTCCGGTTGCCGGTGGATTCTTAGCTGAGAATGTAGGATGGCGGTGGAGTTTATGGGTCGTCGCCATCATAGTAAGTCTCATTTGTCCGTCGAGTTCCCATGATTATACTCTAATTAGCTTGACGCTTTCAGGCAGCCGTGATTCTGGCGTCGTCCCTGATCCGCCTCCGGGAGACTTACGAACCAGTTCTACTCCAAGGTCGAGTCAATCAACTGCGAAAAGAAACTGGCAACCAATACCTACAATCTGCCCTACATGCAGGGGTTGCCCCGCGCGAAACGCTAATACGGTCAATCGTCCGCCCATCGAAGATGCTGCTATTCTCACCCGCCGTCATCTTCGTCTCCGTGTATCATGGCCATTGTCTTTGGGTATCTATATCTTCTCTTCGCTACTATGACATTAGTCTTCCAAGATCAGTATCGTTTCAGCCAGGGCACGGTTGGTCTAGCATACCTCGGCATTGGAATTGGTTCACTCATTGGCTTATGCGTATTCGCCGCGCTATCTGACCGGATTGTCAGGACTTTTGCAAAGGACCGGGAGATGAAAGCGGAATACCGGCTCTTTCCATGGGTACTTGGAAGCTTGTTCATCCCGGCAGGACTTTTCTGGTACGGCTGGTCTGCTCAGTACAAGCTGCCTTGGATAATGCCTGTGATCGGCACCGGCTGGGTTGGCTTTGGCATGGTGGCTACCTTTTTGTCTATCCAGACATACCTGATAGATGGTTTCCAACGGCAGGCGGCGTCGGCGCTGGCGGCTAATATGGTCCTACGAAGCTTAGTAGGAGCTTTCCTGCCTCTAGCGGGTGCTAGGATGTACACAATACTCGGATTAGGTTGGGGGAATTCCCTTCTTGGATTCCTCGCTCTAGCTATGGCACCCCTGAGTTGGTTCTTGTTTCGATACGGTGAACCTATCCGCGTTCGATCCACAGTTGCGTAGAAGACTCTATATGTTTTTTCAAAATACATTTTACCTTAAGATGTCTTCACGATCATACACACTATGGTAGTATCTATAAAAGCTGAGAGGCAGCTTCGGTCCCGTCTTACGTCTTAGCAGTAGCGGGACATCGTTGCACGCGTCAACATCGCCACTACTGTTGCAAAGACGCTTCGACTGTCATATATCCTACGACTTACTAAGCCATCTCTAGCGGAATTGCAAATGCACTACGACGGACTGCGGTACAGTGCGAAGAAGCACGCCGAAACATCCTGTACGTACATCTGGCGAACAGTTCGAGGAATCTGGGGTTGCTGTCGGCAGGAGCATGATCAAGTGGACCTCCGAAAATGGGGCGGCATTGCTCGACTAATGCAGGTACATACTGCGAACAACGGGTATTCATCAAGCAGCAATGCTGGCGTTCGGACACGAAGAATCGACCGCCGAACCAAACCTTCCAAGCACCGGTAGGTACAGTACGACCGTTCCCCAATGTACTGAGAGGCCGACCTTATTGAGAACGGTCCAGCAGGGCGATATCTGCGTTTTCACTCGACATCTATCATCACGTGACCGGACGAGGTTGCATCACATGTCTGCTGTCCATCACTTTACATCCCCTCTTCAGCACCCCAGGCTGCCTCTTGATCAACTCAATCTTGTGGAAGTCGATGAGAAGGACCTGATTCAAGTTCGAGTTCCATAACGTATTTTTACGGCGGACGTCACCGTGACGGACGAGATGCTGGCCGATCTGGGCACATGACTTCTTCACGGCTCTGATTAAAATATCCGTACCTTGCCACTCTGATTAGGTGAGAGGTTCTCCTCCCTACGCCACCGGCAGCATGTGCTGTATCTCCCCAGCCCCATGTAGAAAATAAGTCTGCATTGTGTCAAATGATCCGTGGAATATCGGAACGGCCGAGCCTTGCACGGTGCAGCCTTGCACGGTGGAGCCTTGCACGGTGTAGCCTTGCACGGTGTAGCCTTGCACGGTGTAGCCTTGCACGGTGTGGAAAACCTGGTATAATTGTGCTTCGCGAGAGACCGTGCTCCACAGCCGTAAAGCAGTTCCCTTGGCATTGAACGTGTACCCGTAAGAATCCCAGCGGAGTTTGGATGGAGCTCCATACGCCCCGCAACTTTCGAATGGCTCGCAGAAATGCTCCACGTCTTTAACAAGCTGTTCCCTGAGCATGTGCGCCATTTCGACAGTGGTCACCAGTTGCTTGTCCGATGGTTGTCCCTCGCGGTGGTCTGAAACGTTGGAACAAGCATCGTCCAGTAAGCCGTCTAGTCGAAGGCCGAGCATGCACCGTTGGTACAGTATGGCGACGCTGTATGCCAGGTTTGACCACCTCCACCTTGCTGTGGAGACATGAACCGCGTAGCCTGAGGTCGCGGCGAGGCAACCGGGCTATGATTCCGCTTATGACGGGGTGCGGCGGCGTTGGTGTCCAAGTCTGGTGGATTTGATGGATCACTTCGGTCCAGCCACACCCCAGGTGAAGGTGTACAGACGGGATGCAAGTGCTTGTTGCGTCGCGGCACGTCTCTCTCGGGAGACTCCATGGGCGACAAAGGCACGTACTCCAAGCCTGGTGGTGTATCAAGCTATTACTCATCTGGTAACTTTGATCGTGCATGCTCGAAGTTCGTCCCCCAAACCTGTACGTTATCCCTGACCTTGTTCCGCCATGCAACGGCAGTAACGGGTTGCTGAGAGGTCCCGATATAGTTTAGCGCCCAAACACTCGACAGACTTCACATGCAACTTCATTCACGCTGATGTGGTTGACGTCACAAAGCGGGCCGTAACGACGGCACGCCGTACAGGGCAAGCTATGCCTTCGCTTGCGAGGGCATAACTTGCCCTGTGCACAGAGATTTCCAAGATGGTGTCACGAGTCATGTCTAAGTTCAATCTGGCTAACACACAACCACTCCGCCATCAATAAGCACAGTCAGCAGCCGAGACTGGTTTCACTCGTCACGACTCAAGCTTCTTGAGCTTCTAGAAGTGCCGTTTCTAAAGTGAGGGTGTCGCCCTTATTACGCCCCGCTTCTCACATCGATGAGACTTTGCTACACTTGTGTCGCCTTCTTACTCCACGATGCAAAAATTGCTAATCACAGTGACAGGCGAATTGCAGTGTCTCTTCTACGTGATATATCGCGATTGTGAACGTACATATATTCCATGTATTCATATGTATATTGATTCTGTAAAGGTGTGTATATAGTGTCTAGAAGGGCTTGGCTCCGCCGGGGCCAGTCCCATTTGTTGTTCCATACAATTTCATTTGGCAGGGCGCTTGCGTTTCGCCGGGCTCAAGGCATAATATCCAGCATCACGTAGTGTACCAGAGAAACTTGTTCGGCTTGCTTTTGATATAAGGGTCATCCCGGTATTGTACGATGGAGGCGACATTCAGCAGCTTCAAGGTATCATGGAACCATTGAGCTTCTGCATTTCTCATCGAACGCAGCCGCGAGGCAGGCTTTGATGTCGCTGGCAGCTTCTTTGGCGAACGGTGAAAAAGTCTTGTGACAACATGATTTTCTCACGCGTCAGACTACGGTAAGCCACAGCAGACAGCCACTTCCGAACCGAGTTGCGGACCGGTCCGTGCGGTGGTGCAATCCCCCATTGTTGCTATGCAACGGGGTAGAAAGGAACAACAAATATTAGTGTCTGCTCAGGTCGCGCCAGCGTTCTCAGCAACGATTCGTAGAAGAAAGTCTGTTCTACAGAGTCTCCTCAATGCACCATGTGGGTATCCCACGGATTAGTGGGAGAAGCAACGTGCAGCAGCGCATCGAGCCGAGGCTATGGGGTTGCCCGCCAGCTCCATCCGACAAACAGCGGACCGACCTGCTTTGGCGGCAGGTACGCATGCATTCGAGCATGGAACGACGCGCTTCGCAACCTTCGTTCGCGCGTCCGACACAGGCGTCTCAAAGACGGGGCACGGAGCTTCCCACGCCACCAGCCTCCGCGCACTCCACGCAGCCGCAAAGGTCGCGCCCTTCCTCACCGATCCCACGACCTCCTTCATCGACTTCGGGACGGAGCATTACGACAAGATCCTCGGCCGTGAACCCTGGCAGAGCGAAGCAACGAACACCCAGAGTGACGGACAAAGATTTCCGACTGACGACACTGAATCCGCATGGCATTGAGATTGTTGAAGATCCAACAATGTCTGACTTTCGAGGGCCGTACCGTCATTTTGGGACAGAGGCTCCCGGACGGGAACGCAAAAGCAAAGATGAGCTGGTCAGCTGGTATCAAACGCGGTCTGGCTTAGAAGATGCTTTCATTTGGCTCTCGCTGCTGCCAGAAGACGTGCGCAATGTAGAGCATGAATACCGTCAGATGGTCGCAGCGGAAGAGGAGGAAGCCAAATTTGCATTCTACGGAAAGCTGGCCTTTTTCCAACAAGATGTCGCACATATCCCTCGATCGAGCGCTCGGAAGCGCAGCGCATATTGCAAAATGGAGTGGGCTCCAAAGCCCGATGGTGACCTCCTGCGCTGCCCTCCAATGGTGAGCCACGTCGGATCTCTTGCCGCCAGTGGACGCAACGAAGCGCCCTTCACATTCAACAACAAGCCAGATTGCACTTTCTGGTTACCTATGGTTCAGTTCAATCCAGTGTATCGACGCGCGGTGCCAAGATTGACGTTCATGGTCCCGAAAGCAGAGGTCGTTGGACCATACTTGACGATCGAATTCAAGAAGGCAGATCAGGACATGGCCTCGGCGGTCAATCAGCTTGCGGCGGGTGCAGCTTTGATCTTGTTTAACCGCGTGACTTTGCGGATCCGGCGACTCAACGAATATCCGCTTCAGCGGGAACAATGCTCTGTGCTCTCTCACTTCGAGGGACTCAAACACTACGGCATAGCACTTGCCGCGCAGTATGCCAACATTTACGTGATTACACCTCGCTTCGAAGAGACAGGAAAGGATCGCGATGGGCAACACGGTGCGTTCGACGTTGCGAGTGTTTGGCAGGGCTGTAGGGTACGTTTGCTGGTGTCGCTTGACCTGACTAGGGAAGAGGATGTGCTTGAGATGCGATGTTGGGTCAATGAGGTGCAGGCTTGGGGCCTTGCCACACACAGTGCAGACTTGATTGTGGATGTCAAGGGCATACTGCGGAAAGGTGAGGGAGGCGACGAACGTGTCAGCCTGCTAACCCATGAGATGCGAAAACTGGGCTTCGAAGCTTGATTTGCACACGCAATGCTCGCAAAATTCCTCCGAATCTTGTCAAAGCCATATAGTACATCTTATACTGCGCAAGACTAAAGACCTAGCTTTGAGTATCCCATTGAAAAGCATTCCATGGCTGAAGCTCACTGTCGAAACCTCGTCAGTGCTACTCGAAGTAACAAATCTTCGACAACTGCAACGTCTGGAACGCATTTGTAACAAACCCTTCAGCAAGATTTCAGCGAGGCCAAATTGGATGCAAGACCGTGAAATGCAACATTCTCGTAAGCTAGGCCGTAGAGAAGTAGGAAGTTCCAGCATCGTCGAGGTGTCTTGCGAATACGATCGCGATGCGCACTGACCGCCCAATACCGCATCTATCGAAGAGATTTTGCCTCCTTCGACCTTCTGCCACAGCGTCTTCGTGGTTACAAAGGAGGGAGATGAAATATGTCACTTCCCGGTTGCGCCGATTCAAATGCTCCCCAATCTTCTGATAAGTAATGAGGTGCTGCCGGTGAATGATATATGTTAGGATCGCCACACGATATCCCGAACCCGCCTTTGTAGGGTGTCTTTAATTCCATACGCTTGTCAGGATCTCGTAGGGATCGTGGAAGATCGTTAACGTGGTACAGAATTGCCACAGCGATGAGAACGGAACACTTCTGCCGGAAGGTTTCGACCCATCGTCAAATTCTGAGTATAGCATTTGGGAACTGTTGCGATCGGTCGGAAAATATGATAGTGCCGGACACAACGCTGATTATGCAGTACTGTAGACCGTGCAAAACACCGGCAGACTGTCTGAACAACATGCTACAACAAAAGTGTCAGCTTCCGAATGCCATAGAAAGCTTTGGAAGTCTGACCGCCATGTGCGCTGGGGAACCCTTCCGCATGTAGGCGTGGTCAGATGGCGCCAAAGCCAGGACGCCAACCGCGGCGCTTGAGAAATCGGCAGTGACTATCATGAAAGGAGACCTGTGGGGTGAGGTGGACTCGCTGTGATCTTGTCTTCGTCTTTTGTTCCGCCTACCTTTTGTTATTTGGTCACGTGATCCGAACTGTCAGCCTCAATTTGCGCTGGCCCTTTCAACTGCAAATGTTTGAATAGAGATCCAGAAGACGACGGTTCGCCGCCGCCCTAATGCCTTCAGAATTGGCTCGTGCACGTTTGTCTCGGAAGTGTCGCACGGTGAGTGAGGTGCGGTATGGGCACGACGCCAATGCGATCGCCAAGGCCGCCTCCAATCTTCCCCCGAGACCTTGACCTTGTAGCATGGCGAGGATACGCAATGTCACTGTACATGCTCAAGCGCAAGCACCTCACCAACTACCAACTCCTGCCGCAGATTCTTCGCAATGTGGCTGCAACGGCGTACGTGCTGGTGGCACAGTAGTCACCCTCCAAGGTCATGTTTGCGGCTAAGGAGGAGGTGCCATTGCGTATTGTCATGAAAGGCCTGACTTCCCACTGATGATGCAGAATGAACGACCGTCGCCTATCTACTCAGCTAGGCGGAGTGGAGGGCCAATTGCCAGAGCTCGGACGTGCTGCGCGACCGACGCCGAGACTGCATGTGTCTGGATTCCGAAAGCGACGCGCACTAATCACGACATACCACTGGCGGTTCCCGTGCGGCCTTGACGTCCTTATTCCAAAGGTGCATCCATGGAAGTACTGTTTTTGTACCCCTAAGCAGATGCCCGACGCCTCTGCGCCATTCCTCGCCTGAACGAACGGCTCACTGCCCTGTAAATTTGGCCATTTCACCATTATTGTCCAGCTTAAGCAACCAGCTGCTCATGCAACCTCTGCGCGAGCGCTGTTCCGTCCATGTGCCACTACCCGCGGGTTTCGCGTTCCGAGACTCGTCCCGATGTTACCGCGTTACCACTTGTGACTGCTGCTTCTGCTTTTGGCCACGATTCTGATACGAGACCCGTCACGTTACTAAACACTGCGCAATGCTAACCCACCATCACCAAACACAGTGATGTTCGTGCACATGTAAGTCGACCATGCCAATACCTTCCTGCATCGATTACTTCTGCATACTCTATACTCATGCGACACACATCTCCCAGCATCATCAGACTTGTTGACATGGAGGAGGAAGGCGGTCCTGATAAACTTTCTATGGAGGAGGTCGATGCCCAAACTTGAACAGTCACGGGCGAGGTGGCGTCCCTCGACCTGCATCTGCGTGCTCCGCGCTGACATCGCGCTTTGGTGACCGGCGCCATCCCGCGCGTAGACGATGCAGTACACCGGGACCTGCAATACCATCACTTCTCATACCGCTCACAGCATGCCTCGCCTCCTCGCTTGACAGACAAGCACCGTTCAGAGAAGGCATCGTTGAAGATTAAATACACAATTTCTTATTGTGCTTGCTTTGGCGCACGGACACCTGCCCGCGGACATATGTCCGTGCGCACCTCGCTTTGCCCTATCGTATAGAAGAATGCGCATAATTCAAATCGTGGCTGGCCTCACCTTATCAGTATACGGTTTATCGAGCTCACCCTTCGAACGATGACGTTGTGCTGCAAAAGTGTCACGGTCGATCAGACGTTCTTTGTAATGTGAAAAGTCGATTAGCATCTGTGTAATGTTTGCAACTCAGCCACAATTTGCACCTTGCTTTTGGAGATGTGCACCCACGGTCGAAGCGTTCGATAGAGAGACGGGTTCTAACTCAGCCATGTTGATTTATGTCACTAGTATCTCATATAGTAGAGATCAGAACCTCGCCGTCGTCATCTCCCTTCAAAGGTAAGTCGCTGAACCTGCATGGTTGCCTTCACCAGTCCGCCTTTCTTCACCGCTCTTCCCCATGGATCCACGCCTCGTTGCTTCCGTCGTTTGCTCCTCCTTGTCCCTTGTCTGCATGTGCGTCCAGCTATTCTTCCTAGTTCGCTCTGCGGTACGGGCAGATCAAAGGCCATCGACAGGCATCGACCAGCTTCGCTCACCAGCTTACATGCTGCAAGCCAAGCAGGCTTTGCCTATCATCACAGCAATATCCGGGCTGGCATACTGTGGCTGTAACCTCGTTCTCCGAAGCGAAGACAGCCCAAACGCAGTAGGTTCTCCGGAATGACAACCGGTCATCTGGCTGAGAAGAGACTCAGGAGTATTCGATCCGGATAGTTTTGAACTGTGCAGTGCTCTTCAGCGAGGGCAGCATTGTTGCAGAACTGGCTTGTCTCAGTTGGCCGAAGTACTCGACGCGGGAGATGGTGCTTGTTCTGTGCGGCATCACGGCAAGCGGCACCAGCTCCATCACACTACGAGTGCTGGCACAAAAGTCCAATGTTTGAGAACCTTGTCCTTGCTCTGCGTCGAGCCGGTACCTAACTGGTTTCATAGACCCTTAACAGACTGGCTCTTTGGGTGCCGCCGGCGCTCTCATCTGTTGTGGAGGGGTGTCTTCTGATAATACAGATCCACGTGGTGTGGAAGAACAAACGCACCGCTGCCGGAAAAGTGTTTACAGTTGCAGCCATAGCGAGTCGTCAATAGTGAGTTCTCCGCGAACAATGCAGAAAGTCCCAGCTGACGTTTGGCAGCGGCCTGCTCCCCTACTGGTTGTGGGTGGGGCTTTCAAATCGACCGATAGCCATCCTGGTATTGCAGCATATCCAAATTCTGATAGGCATCCATGATCCACGTTATTGGCCCGGACCGATCTGGAACAGATGGAAGCAACGTCAGAAGGTTGCTGCGCCAAGGGAGAATGATCGCGAGCGAGCACGAGAGAGCTTCCCGGGTACGCATGTGGAAGAGGGTGGATCGACGCACAACCTTGTTTCCCCACAACTCCGTGAGATGTAAGGCGAGCCTGCATGTGGGCGTTAATCGACAGGCGGCTTCGCCGTTGGTCATTGGCGTTGAGGTGGAAGTGGAACCAAAGGAAAGAATTTCACAAGCATCGACTACCTCTCAGCCGATGCAAGCCAGTGAGTTGGCCTGCGACCTCATCGTCTTCACCGATGCTATCATATGTATATCAAGGCCCGGTGTGCTCCACCACAGCAACCACCGTCCCCTATGCAGCAGATTGTCGAGATATTCCAGGTCCGGGTCTCAGCTCCCGTACTCTCGCATGAGCGAAGCAAGTCTTCTCGTCCTAAGTTCTCATAGTCACTCATGCCATGCCTGTCAGGTTGATCACGGTCAGGCCCCAAAAGGCTCAAATCTGTCCCATTGGGTATGCAGGATCGCTGCATGTATTGGCCGGTTGGGAGCTCCCACCGAATGTTCCGGGGTACCAATGGATGATACACCAAGCAGGAGATACGGCAAAGTCGCGGCCGTTTCTGTCTCGTCAACGCACGGCTGAATGTCTCGCAGGGTCTGACGATCGTGCGTGACGCCGCGATACAAATCATGTTCCTCTATATGGCGTGGCGCATAATAGAGGCTCTGGCTCCAGCAGACATGCTCGGCGGTCACGCCTTGGCCTTTTGCCTTCTCATCATCTACGAGGCCGCAATCCAAACCAAGCGCCTCATTGTCCGTGGTCCTAGCGAAGGCTGTTGGTATCTTGTCGAAACGGACATCGATAAAGAGAAATGAATGCGGACATCAGCACCGTCAAAAGTCCCGCGTGATTGACCTCTCGGGGAGCCGGGTTAAGGTGGGGATTCTGAGCTGCGACTGTGTTTGCGCATCACACAGATCAACGCAGTCTATACACATCTGCCTTTCGCGGCCGCCACGCCATTGATCATTTCCGAGCCGTACATACAAATGGGCCGTCTGGAACATCTTCGAGCACTCTGCGCGATGGTCTTCAACGCCGGCGAGCTCGATTTCAGTGGATATCCCGTGGCTTTTCCTGCGAAGATTGTTCGAGCTTCAGCTACTACTGCCGAGCCAAGAGGAGATGACTCGAAAGAGAAACGCGAAGAGTCGGTGCGACCTTTGCGAAGAGTATCCATCCGGCTTTCATGGTATACACGAGCTTCGACGCCACCACAACCGCGCCCACGCCACGAATCCTAAGGTTTGGATCTGTGCCGACCCTCTCGCTACAGACCCGTCGCACAAGACGGAGGAAGGCTGGCGTCCGACCCGACCGCCGGGTACTTGCAAGCAATGCAAGCAGCGGAAGACGTACAATACGTACTACAATGCTGCTTCTCACTTGCGACGTGCCCACTTCTGTACGAGAAAGCGGGGTCGAAGTGGTAAAGGCGAGGAGAGGAAGGCCAGAGCCGGGAAGTCTGATGGTGGTTGGCCGCCTGTTGAGCTCGGCGATGCGGTCTGTGGTGATATCCCTGCAGTGGTCGCAGAGAAACAGAGCAGGTCGATAAGAGACACGGATGATAGAGGAGACCGGTCCCGGCCCGAAATGGGGACGTCCACGGACTCTCAGCAGCAGCAGAACTCCCTGTCTAATGGCGGCTGGTCGCAGTCTTCGATCCCTGATGTCTCGCATTCGAATTCAATGCCATTCGCCAAAGCCACGATGATAACGCAGCAATCGCCCGTCAGTATGTATCACCCTTCGGAGGCGCAGCTACCGATAGATGTGCCAACGGTCACGCAAGACCTCTACGCCGAAGCGATGTTGCCGGACGGAGGAAGTGAGACAGCGAGCGACATGAGCGGAAACTGCTATGCAGAGTCAGGAACTAGCACTGAGACCGCACTAGATGACAAACTACTCTTGAACGTGGCGGCAGTCAGTCGAGTCGCACGTTCGGGAGGGACTTGGTTCGTTAATCTCGAGTATGAGGATTTGCGGCTGCCACGCGAGTTCTTCGCGCAGGTGCTCCTGAGCAATCCGCGACTCTCCCGGCTTGCCTATGCGGCGGACTTCGCAGAAGACGGCTGTCGAGTACAGTGGCGTTCAGAGTCAATGGCCTTGCTTGAGGCTGAACTGCCTGGAGTCTACACGGAGCTCGTAGAGCAACTGGACGCCCTGTGCTCGAAACAAGATGGGGTGCAATGGTACGCTCATGACTCCGCGTATACCATCGAGGGATCAAATGAACGCCATCATTTGTGTCTGAGAGATCGGTGTCAGAGGTGTGCTCGCTCGGGGCCTACCCGCTACAGCATCACAAGTACTCGGAAGCAGTGAGGTCTCGACTCACCGAACAGGGCTGTTCATTCGTATCTCTGATCGGAGCCCACCACAGACAATACGAAGATCTCGCATTCAAACGGGATGAGAGACTCGGCATCATCAAGTTATTGTGAAGGGTAGGATCATGGTCGATCCAGAGCTCATGCGGCGAATGAATCCCAATTATGGCGTCCATGGATCACAGTCTAGGGCGAAGATTTGCTCGAGAGAGAGGTCGATCTCCTCGTATAACGTCCATAAGTGCGCACCCGAGTGGAAAGCTCCGTACAATTCCACCACGAACCGAGACCGCGGTTTCATAAAGTGCTTGATTCCCTCTGGCAACCGGGACTGGTGTTGCTTCACAACGAATAAGCTCTCGTCTTGATGAGGATGCGTACGTTTCCGACGGCTGAGTATAGTGTAGCCGGCTGGCTCGTCTTCTCCTTGGTTCGAGCAGAACGCTATAGCTTCGTAGAGATCCCATACCGTCTTCTCGATGATGACGATACTGTGATTCAAAGATTGCGCGGTCGGAACTCTGAAGTGATTCCGCATACCAGCCGCACGAGACAGCAAGTGTGGCTTTAGCTCCTCGGTTCGAAGCCTTTGGGTCGGTATAGGGACAGGTAGAGACGTAGAGGAGTTGTCTTTCTGTTCTGAAGCATCATGGTTCGTATGCAACTGCGGTACACTCTAGAGATTGTGAGCTGTACTTGTGGACTCAATAGACCGTGTTGGGTACGTACTGGATCTCTAACCGCTCCCAATTCTTCGTCAATGGAACTTGTGTGTCTTTTGGCCTTTGGCCAGATGGTGTCCGTACGCTTGAGTATAGTGGACATGTCGTGTGTACGCAGAAGGTATCTCGCAATCTCATAGCACTGTGTTGTATTGGCATAGACTGCATCAATATATACACCACGACACACGCTCTACCAACGACTGACTAGCGTGTAGTAAAAATAGATCCGACTACAGCTTCTATATGACTGTAGGATCTCTTCTCACTGGTCTCACACACTCGCACACGCTTGCCCTTCAAATCGCTGTACCTCCGCTGGTGCTAAGCGTTCTCGAAGGCTGGTAGTCGAGCTCATAGAGACTAGCGTTCCGCCTTCTGAATTGTAGCAGGTAGCGTCGAACGTCGTCTCTGAACTCTGTAAATGCAGACACTGCTAAGCTTTAGCGTGTTGAATGGCTACGTTCTGACGACGCGATGTCACCTTACCTACGAACCCGAGACTCCGACGTGTCTGGTTCAGCTCAGTAGAAAGGTACTGGTTGATGTCTGGCACATTCTTTACTATACACAGCCTTTCACCCTCACGGTGTACTTGTGCGTTCGAGTATTCGTAGGTGGTATGTATGGTGATACTTAGAACCTGGAGATCTGTGAGTTGTCGCTTTCGTCATCATGGAGAGCTGCTTACCGATTTGTTAAGGACAGTGGTGTCTAGAAGACCCTGAATCCAGGGATGCAACTGCGGGGCAGCTTCTTCCTGATCTGTATACCATACAACCTTAATCTTACGCGTGTTGGCTGCGGAGTCCTGAGCGAGTTCCGTCAAGCGCTTGACAAAAGGCAGGATTGCAAACATTCCCGCTCCAGTGGCGAAGAAAAGCACACAACCATATTCGTGTATGTCGCGGCGATGACCAAAGGGGCCAGCCAACCAGGACGCAACGTTGTGTAGTTGATCCTTATGCTG
>JASUXV010000073.1:0-23948 GCA_030411845.1 Friedmanniomyces endolithicus | reverse complement strand
TTGTGACATATACGTCCCCACGCACGAACAATGTACTGGAGGTAGTTCGTAAGCTCCTAGCCAGTAGTCAGCGCCTTACTGCATGTGGGGATACAGTGGTTGAACCTCAGGACACTTTAAGGTAAGAAGGCGATGCAAAGATCCGAGCTTTACTGGTAGCCATAGGCTTGGCCATTGTAGCATAGCATCAAAGGCTTTTGCAAAGTCGCTATTCTTGAGCAGCTGTCTGAGGTCCTTGCGTTTTGTCTCTGAAAGACGTGACCACCAACGAGCCTCTGCGCCCTCATCGTGCAAGCTGCGGTATTTACGAATCTTCCAGAAGATGTATCCATCGAGGAAAGCTCCTTCGTTTTCAAATGCTTCTGCAGATCGGACATGCGCTTCGTTGGGGTACTCTTTTTGAGTCTATTAGCTGCCGAAGCATTCTATCTCAGGGGTTCAACTCACCTTGCGTAAAGAGCCGGACTACCCACCACTTGTCGTTGCTGTTTAGATAATCGTCCGCAGCATTTATCCTGTGCAAGCCAGTTAAGCATTGGACAGGACACCTGATCCATGGTGTCCTTCCGTCGCTACCAAGGTACTGATCAGGAAGTGTCGCATTCTGCGATAATAGGGACGCTCTTAAGCTGGTCTCATCAATTATACCGTCGACTACGTTGTTAACATCGTCTGTTCGACATCCCTCCAGACGGAATACACGTAGCAAGCGTTCGACGTTGCTTGTTGAGACTGGCCGGTGGAGAAGATTGTCAGCGTCTGGAAAGGTGAGGTCATGAAGCGCCACTCGCGCAAATCCCTGGAAGCAAAGTCGGCACGCATCACGAGCTAACTGATCATTAATACGTTCCGACATCACTTTCGCAATCTGTTTGTACGGTTATTGATATGGCCATGGAATCCTAGCGAACATAAAGTCTCTCGCACGCGAACACTGTGAGCTTATCGACTACAAGTGGAAAATACACATTGTTCAGCCTGCGCAATTCCGATTTCCCTTTTTGGGACGCTGGAACTAGGAAAAGCAGGAGGATCGCATCCGCCGCATACAAAGAGCCTGCTGAGCCGTTAGCACATGCTTTCTGGTATTACACAGCGAAGATGATATCGCCCTGGTTGGCAGTAAACCACAGCCAGTGCCAGAGTGCTGTCACTGAGTATTTGCAATCTCGTACTTCCTTACACGTAACGGACTCTTCTCGGCCAGCATTTAGCACTCTGGTTGGCCGTAAAACCAAATCGGATGTCCTTCGTACCTGGCTGAAGCTCCCTGACAAGCGAGCACTTGTTGACTACCATGGGCAAGTATGCCTATGGTCAGATGCAGCTACTATACAGCATTCTACGCCTGTTATACACATAGATTATGAGCTGCAGACTTATGCCTCATCACAGTGGGTCCCTCCTTCTGGGACAGGACCATTTATTGAGAGGCAATTCAGTAGCTACGGAGGGACCTTGGCGCCACTAGTTCGCCGCAAAGTCTGCAATCTGCTGTGTGCCCACGGCATCGTTCCTCTTTGCCATACGGTTTGCTACTTCGCCGCTGACTTAGGCGGTACTAAAGCTGTCGCTGCTCTCATAGCACAGCAGACTATTCTCGAGCCCTCTTCCGATCTTCCTGCGAGCTCTCTCCCATGCGTCCTAGTCGTTACAGATACGGCTGCGAAGCATTTTGATGCGACGGCTGCAGATCGTGAGAGGGTCTGATTGTCGTGCAAGGGTGATTGCAGGAGGCATGTAGCTACCAATGATCAATGTGCTGCACTGACAACCAGGAAGGACACATACATATCTCCAAATCCGTATGGCATGTTCGCGTGGTCTCTTCTGATACGGATTTCTTATGCGCGGTTTCCTTGTTGCGGAACAAAAGTGCTTAGAGACGCGATACAGCAGGGCGGATGAGGTATATATGCCTATCGGCCACAACATCCGTAGTGTACAACTTTGGTCATAGGCAAAACGGTCTCAAATCTAAACACTACACTGAGGCAGCACACTTCCAAGATATCTGACGCTGCTACTACTACGCATATGGGACTGCATTGTTTGGATGAAGCCGCATGTACCTCATTTTGACCTCGTGAGGTGGCCACTCACGTCCGCTTTGCTCGCGCAGCTGGCTGAGCTTAGCGACCGGCGTCTAGAATGAGATGGGAGGGGAAAGACTCACTACTCGAGCAACGCGGTTCCAGAGGCCGCGAATCTCTTCTCGGACGATCTGTTCCATCAAACTCGTGTCGCTCTCTTCCAAGACGGCGTCTTCCAGAACGCTATGCGATACGTCATGAACAAGTCATCGGGTGTCATGCGATGCCCGTATTGGAGCTGGACAGCCTCAATAAGCAGGTCCACCCGTTGACCGGAGGCAAACTCGCGAAGCAAGAACTGTTCAATAGTTTCGTGATGATTGTTTGCTAGGTGGTCCTGCCCCACAGCGTTTTGGTACATCACAGGTTGGAATGGAGATCTAGAGTGTATGTCAGTCAAGTATTCCTTTTCGCCGTTGACGATGACTGTACTGGAGGGTTGGCTGCAGTCCTGCAGCTGCATGGAGAGCCGCAGAGGCTCCTCTCGCAGTACTCAATGCAGCAGGTCCCACGACATTGTCGAGGTCATGTGGTGCGCCAAGCTGGTAGGACTCAGCGGCAGTACTGGCTAGGTGGAATGGCTGTTATCATACTCCATCGCGTGAGGCCAGACGTTCGCGTTTACGTGGTCCTGCCTGTGGGTTATATCGGCTTGTGGATGGTCCATTGTGCAAGAACATGCGGTGGTACAGGCGGGGAATGCGCTTTGATGGCCCAGGTAATATGTGCGTTTCCCCACAAATGAAAGAATCATTTCGCAATCGGTGGCATCTTTGGCGCCTCTCGAGCACTCCTAATGGCCCCCATGTTCATGGCGAGGTTGATAGGAAGAACCAACACTATCCGGAATAGGATGTGACCCACTTAACGCCGCACTGCGATCATCAGAGGTCTGCGTGCGATATGATCTAGACCGTGCCATGGCGGTGCATTGAAGCCTCGAACTGTAATCCCTCCCTTGATCAAGCACGGCCCGCCCATCTATAAGTCTCGCGAAAGACATTTCCCGGAAGCGGAAGCGGACTATCATGAAGAAGGCGCTGGAATTATCGAAGCTGTGTCATGCGAGCGTCTATGTGGTGGTGAAGTACCACGGACAATACCACATGTACACCTCAGAAAAGTCCAGGCAGTGGCCGCCGAATGCGAGGGACATTGTAGGTGCAGATGCGAGCATACCTAGGAGTAGCTGTTGATTGTACTAGGAAACAAGCTATCCTCCAGCCAACGAGTACAGCGAGGGAAATGTGTCGAGTGGCGCGACGCTGCCCAGTGACGTTGCGGGCGGTTAGGTGTCACAGCTGCGGTTCGCCGCCAACAATTACTGCGCCGCCAACACCCACCTCGCCGCCCAGATGCACAGCGCTTGAGAAAAAGACTTTCTAGCGTAGAGAACGATGATACCTTGGAGACTGGATAGTTCGGGGTAGTTCAGTAAATGATCAGCGAAGACCAGAAGTGAGAAACGGGCCGGCCCAGACGCAACTCCCGGCGACCACCTCACGGTTGTTATATAAAGACGTGTACTCTGACATTGCGGGCTTCAACACCCCTCTATCCTTTCATTTCTTCACGAGGTAGCTATGAATACGACTAAAACTCCCAATGCTTGTTCGTTAGACGGGTCGTTACCGTCAGCGCTGTCAAACGTCCAGGAAACACCATCGCTTTCAGTACAGTTCGACATCAGCGATTACCTTCAACACTACACGACTGAACGGCACGAGTTGATGGTGTCGCGGAACGTGACACCTACAGGAGATCACAAACGTTCGCTTCCAAAATTCAAGATGAAGGCTACACTGCTAACTAAATGCAGGATCGCGTAGCCTCCCTACCCCGGAGCCTTTGCAGAAACGACCTAGGCTGACGCTCAACGTGTCAGCTGATGGGCCGCCTACACCGTACCCGAGACTGCTAAGGTTCTATTCTTCACCTTCGTCGAGTCAGACCGACCAGGTTGTGGCTCAAGTTAAGAAAAGGGACGTTAGCGAAATGATCACAGAGGGCCACCACTACCTACATCTATTGAGAGCTCAGCTGGACGCTATGATTAGAGACATCGCATGCGCAGTAGACGGACGTCCTTCTTATGCGCTGGAACAAGGTGCACTTCGTGGAGAAGAAGCACTTCGGCTTTGCGACTTAGTCGAGACATCATCATCAACACTATACAAGTGCGAAGAAAGAGAGAAGGCCGTCACAGCGAAAGATCAGCTAGCTGCACTTATTCTACCATTGACTGATGCCATTCGGCGGCATTGCGTGTAGAGGTGTGAGATGGTGGGGTTAGGACATCAACGCAAGGTGTATATTTGATCCTTATAGTACGAGATCGTCTCTTCTTATACGGCTTCCCTGGCATTCCTCATCTCCACCATCAAGTGCTTCTGCAGCTCTTTCATCAAATATCGAAAGAGAGAATTCCCGCTTCTTGCATCTCATCGATTTGCTTTCCCCACTGATGTCCGACGTAACCGCATTGGATACATGTGCTGACAGCAAGGCAATTTTCCTGCATTGCTCCTAGACGCTCACCAAGCGACATTAGACATATGCTGTTATCATCATCCGGAACAGGGAAAAGTGAAACCCGGCGGAGTGCCCTGATATATGACAGTAGATCCACAGCTTGAGTCTCGCAGTGATGGGCGTCCTCGGCAGCAGCTGTAACCGACAGGTGATCCACGATGGGAAGTAGGAGGAGTCGACGTAGTGCTTGCCGTACCGTGGCGCGCATGACTCCGATCTGGACTATATTCGAATCAGTCAAGGCGCAAAGGGTCAGCGAGGAATGCCAGCTATACCGGCATCGGGTAAGCCTGCGAGAAGGATCTCAGTCTGGTGGACTCCCTCGTCGGATACTTCGCCGAGCACAAAAGCGCGACAGATATTCGCTACGGTTTGTCTGTCGCCGCAGAGCATCGCGACCTCTAAGACCTCCGCCTCCAGACTGTTCTCCGACTCGAGTATCCAGCGTTGGACCCACTGGCAGACGTAAGGGTTGCAGAGGTAGGCTCGGCCAGTCTTGAGGCACAGCCTAGCCAGTGCGTACAAAATTGGCATTGGGGGTACTTTGCCTTGGGATGCATCCACGTTCCCCGCATAGATAGCGTGTAGCAGATGCACGACGTCAGGCTCCTCGTCGACATAGTAAATTGGCAAGTTGTAAGAGTGCGGTATGAGGTTCCGCTGTTGCAGTATCAGAGCGACGCCAATCGACGAAGCAGCCAGCATCGCGCCATCCTTGAGTGACAGTATGCAGTCTGGGTTCTCCGGAGGTACTACGAGCTGGCTTGCTTCAGGAGGCGTGGGCGGTGTTGTCGGGCGCGGGAGTCACCCAGCGATATTGGTGCGCTGCGCGGGCTAGTCAGTGGTGTAGCCATAGAAGGCCTCGATGCGAGAGACATGGTGCTAAGAGGGAACAGGAATAAAGTTGGGGTCGTGTAAGCAGATGTTTGCTTCGAAGTAAGTGGCCTGTAGTCGAGCAGCAAGAACGTCCTTTGACGGTAGCTTATCGTCCTGCTATTGCATTGTTATAGGAAAGCTTTCTCGCTAAATAAGCAATATCTCTTCATGTTGCTGTAATGTCGTTGACCAATCATCGTTGTACAAAGGTTTTTCAATCCCGCCAAGGCTTTTCTGCACCGCACTGTCTTGGAAGCAGATGGAGAAGCTTTTTCCAGGTCGAATTGCGAACTCGCTGCAGGTCCATCATAGCGCGCAGCTGGAGGGTCGATAAGGAGAGAAGCTTCGCAAGATAGTGCCCTGGCCCTTTCCAATACATATCAATGCCGGTCGAACACTGCCACCGTTGTTTGTCTGACCGACACTGACCGTCGCAGCCCTCGGGGCAGGACCCAGACTGCGGTTCTCACCGACAAGCCTCGTGACTTGCGTCTTGATCCTGCTTCGCCATCGAAGTGAGCCTCGCCCCCGAGTTGTTATATAGTCGGTATCGGTAGGCCTCTACGGTGAGCTGCGCAGAACCTGTTTCAATGCACTGGACTCTACTTATGTCATTGGAGAGAAGGATAACAACAGGGCCAGTAATGGCACAACAGTGAAATCTGGCTCGCGTTCACTTCTCTCGACCTCCATCATCCTAACCTGATGAACAGAGTAAGCTGCCCCAAAATTCAATCGTGTATAGTGAAGGTGTGGATACTGTACGCGTTGGCTACGGACTTACGAGTGGCTTACAACCGGAACGGATGAACGGGAAAGCCGCGAAATGCGAATGCGACTATTGCGATTACGTCAGCGATCTGCGTTTTGTATTAATTGTTCGCACTTCGCACATCCATAACCCCATCAGCGTGCTGGCTGCGTACCCGCCCTTCTCCTCCTTTGCTCATGTTGCGAAGATGGAGTCTACATTCCAATCGACCATTCTGGTAACCGGCGGGACCACTGGCTTGGGTTACGAATGCGCGCTTGCCATCGCAGCTCAGAAGCCTCACGCCCTAGTCCTGATCTGCGCTCGATCTGCAGCTAACGACGCAGCTGCCACGATCAACAGAGCCACCGGTCTGGCTAATGTTAAGTACCTGCATCTCGATCTCGCCAACCTTCAAGGCGTGCGGCAATTCACCTCGGACTTCACCGCAGCTCGCTACCCGCCTTTGTCTGCTGTCGTCTTCAACGCTGCGCTCCAGACCGTGGGGAAAGTCAAGTACACTCTGGATGGCATTGAATCGACGTTTGGCATTAGCCACGTGGGCCACGCACTGCTCTTCCATCTGCTGCTGCAGCACTTCACCCCCAACGCTCGCATCGTCATTACTGCGTCGGGAACACACGATCCTGCACAAAAGACCGGTATGCCAGACGCGCATTATCGTACTGCCGAACAACTCGCGCACCCAGACAAAGAATCGATCAAGAAGAACACGGGCCGCCAGCGATATGCCACCACTAAACTGTGTAACGTCCTGTGGCTCTACGCCCTCAATCGGCGTCGAGCGGAGAAGGACCTTCGCTTCACCGTAACCGGACTGGATCCTGGGTTAATGCCCGGTACTGGCCTTGCCCGGGATGCAAACCCCATCGAACGTTTTGTGTGGCATCACGTTCTTCCGCGAATTCTGCCGCTACTACGCTATCTAATTTCACCAAACATACACGCGCCGCGAGAGTCGGGACAAGCTCTAGCGAGGCTAGCTATTGGTGATGATATAGCGGGCGTCAGTGGACAGTATTTTGAGGGCATGCAGGCGATCAAGAGTAGTCGAGATAGCTACTCTGTGGAAAAGCAAGATGATTTGTGGGAATGGACAGTCTGCTTTACAGGGGAAAATCATGCCGAGAAAGAGCGATTCAACGAACTTCAGGTTATGAGTTAGATGTTACACGAACTCTTAGGGCGCTAAAACTGCGTCTCTCGAGCTTAAGATATGCTTCGTCAATCCAATTTGCATCGTTGTCCTTGACAACCAGCTGCCCTCTTATCCCGCGAACGTGTTGCACCAATTTTATTGCTGCCTGATAATGACCGCAGAGTCTTCGCTTCAGCCTAGAGGAGAGAGCTCTCGACAGGAAGAGAACCAGTAACAGCACATGCAGTCAACAGCACTTGTACATATTTCACTACCGACCGTAGAAGCCATAGCTAATGTCCAGCATTTGGAGATAAAGAGGATAATGCACCTCCCTAGCTGCTTGCAGGCAGCAAGAGGCTAAGATACGAAGACTATGAAGATTTTGTAGCATTTACAGTAATTGCTCTTAGCGTTTATATTAGCGCTAGCATCAAAAGGTAACTAGTAGAAGCTGCGGCATTAGGGAGTGTTGCCTCCTCCGCGGGGGACGGGAGGACCCGCGGGGGTATATTTCCAATTCATCAACCTCTTAGATACTTCGCATGTGTACATGTCTATCAAACCACCTGTGCATGAACCCTGACAGTCACACACACCAACCTGCATAGCACGCGAAGTACAGCATAGCACGCGCGACTACGCGCGACCTATCGGCACCACGCCGGCCTGAAGAACGCACTCTCACGAAATCCAGTCGCTTTGCGACCAGCCAGTATCAAGATCCTCACGACCTAATCACTCCCTCGAGTAAGCAAGACCAGCGCATGGCAGAACAGCCATCGCTACTCCAGGAACGCATTCAACAAGCGCTCCAAGCCCGTCACGAAGCTCAGCACGAACGACGCGTTTCCCGAGCACTCGAGATCCAGCAGCGAGACCAGGACCGCCGATTACCTCTCTTCCCATCGAAGCCTACCACACACGGTAAGTCTTCGCGTCTACTGCTTACTGCTGACAAGCTCTCGACCATGAAGCCACGCCCCAGTCTCGACGGCGTAGGCGCGCACGCAAAGAAGCACGTACTATTCGAAGACCAAGCGGTATACCCTGACCTCACCCGCTATCTCGATCCCGACTCGCAGGCGACCTTCGACGACTACTCGCAACAAGGCGGTAACCTCCAACAACGAGTCGACGAACAGTATCAGCCCCACGAAGTGGTGTTCAGCGCCTGCGAATTCGTCGAAGGCGAGGAAGCAAAGACCTGGGATAACCTCACGGACGGAGAGTATGCCATCAAAGTCGACTCAAGCCCTGAAGAGGCGTGGAACATGGTCCACACTCTTATGGACTTTGCAGGACGTACTCGAGTACTGGCGCAGTGTGAGCATGAAGCCAACGAGATTCACCGCACGAAGCTCGGAGATGTCTACACTGCGCTCTCGTCGTCTGAAGCTGAAGTCCAACGTCACCGCACGTTGACAAACGAGTGGAAGCAGCGTGCACGCTAAGCCGAGGACGCTGTGCCGAGCACGGAGGACGTGCAGGCAGCGAACTTGCGTGCGATCACTCTCGAGGCTTCCTTGTCTAAAAACAGAAGAAGCGCAAGGGCGAGAAGGCAAAAGCGCTCGAAGTACTCAATACCCTCGAGCAAAAGAACGAAGAGTCTACCGAAAAGATCGACCAGCTGGAGGAGGAGAACGAGTTGATCAGCAATGAAGTCGACGAGCTCAAGGAGAGGCTCAACAACGAAGCGCGCAAGAACATGCCTCCTCCCAAGCCACGAAGCCAGGCAATGGAAGGCAATCTCAGCGCCGAATCGGACTCGGAACCGGACGACGCATTAGACAAGTACCTCTCCGGAGGACGCCACCGTAGCCGTGCCCACCAAGCCGGACTGGAGGACCACGATGAAGATCACCGCAATAATAGCGACCGACCTCGGCTAAGACACCACGCCTCCAAAGATCGCTCGGCCCGCGAGAAGACCACGGGGTCCGGCGCAACCGCGTTCAGCGCCTCGACCTTCCGCAACCAGCTTCACCCTGACCCCGAGAAGTCAGCGGCGAGGACCGTACTAAATACAAGGCGTGGAAGGCACAGATGGAGGCCAAGCTACGCGCCTCCTACCCCGTCGAAGCAGAGGCCGACCGACTCGAGAACCGAGAAGACGGCGTTCGACTTAGTGATTGCACCAGGAAGCGTGCAAAACTGGACCGAGGAGTCTCTCTGGGAAGAGCTCGACGCCAACTTCCTCAACTGGCAGGAGGAAGACGACGCTTACGATGCATACGCCACACTCAAGCAGAATGTAGGCGAGTCCAGGTCTAGCTTCAGCATCCGCCTTAACAAGCTCGCCATGACAGCCAAGAAGAGCGAGGCGGAGAAGAGACGCGACCTGCCACGGAAGCTCAACGTTGCGTACTACAACCGCGTTGCAAAGGAGCTCGTGTCCGCAAAGTCGTGGGCGGAAGTGATAAGCCACATGCGACTGGCCGAACGCGTCATCGGCGTCGTCAAAGAGATGAACTCCTCTGCTACCCCCAGCTCAAGCCCGGGAGCGAAGGATGGCTTACTTAGGACGGACAAGACCACTACGACCACGACTACGCGAGGCACCGCCAACGCCGGCGCAACCGACACTCGCCGTGTAACCCCTGACAAATTCCACCGCGACAGCTTGCCTCCGCTCACGGACGCGCTGAAAGAGAAGCTGAAGAAGGAAGGGCGTTGCTGGCGCTGCCGAGAGCATGGACACCAGGGGTTCGAGGAGGCGTGTATCTTCCACAAGAGCAAAGGGCCGTTCCGGTTCGCTAAGTCGTCGTCGCTCAACGCGATCGCCTCCGAGCCGGGCAACCCGTACGAAGGTGCCGCTCCAATTCCAGGCCAGCTGCAGCTGCCGGCTCCGGAGTCGGGAAAAGCAAACCTCAACGCCTAAGGCGCGGATCCACGCGGCCACAAGTTCTCTGGTCGTGAAATGAGAGTTAGGGCGGTTAGTAAAGATGCAATATGGCCAAGCCGGACGCTCGTCACTCTCCACTGTATGATTGCGACATCTGTGGGCGGCGCTTCTCAGAACCCGGGGCCATGTTACTCCAAGAACCTCACCTGCGTCCGAAACACTAGTCGTCCACTTCCTCGTCACCATCCTCGTCCTCTTCTTCTCATCTTCTTGGTCCGCTGGCACCACCTCATCCTCTCCTCTACCATCCCTCTTAGCCCCACTCCTCCATCCACCCCGTTACCCTCACCCCCATCGCCGTCCACCAGCCCTGCTGCCATCCTAACTGCCTCCCTCCTCTCCCTCAACCTTCGCATCCTCCCCTCACGCCCTCCATCTCCTCCAACTCACCCCACAAGACCTCCCCGGCCTCCTCCCTCTCCTCCTCCATCTCCACATCTCTCTTGCCCTTCTGTCCGCTCAGCTCTTCGCGCGCCTGAGCAGCAATTTGCTCAGCGGAGACCGGCAGGGCGGAGATAGTGACTGTCGCGTTTAAGGCGGATGGGTGAGGCACAAGGTTGTCGAGGGTCGCGAGCTCGGCGGTGAAGGCGGCGAATTGGGCTTCGACGACGTCGGATAGCTGTGGGGGGGGGCTGGGTTGTGACGGGTGCGGGGTCATTATCGCTGGCGCTGGGTATTTGCTGGGGCAGGGCATGGGTGTGTGCTATCGCCCCCGAATCCTCTACCGCGGTCAGCGCATCGGTATCTACTTCCTGCTTCCCATCCCGCCCCTCAACCTCATCATCTTCCGGCCGCCCTGTAGCGTCAAGATCCGCCCTCGCCTTCTTCCTCTGCCCCTCCTTCTTGAGCGTCTGACATGGCGTCGGAGATGGGTCAAGTTTACGTTCCGATACGGTGACAGAGTGGTCTGGCACGCTTCTATAAAGTTCGGGGAAAGCTCGGGATCAGCGCTGGAGAGCCCCGTAAATACGTGTAATAGGCGCGATCGGTTTCCGATTCCTGGGTTCTGCATGCGTGGCCTTTTCTTAACAGATTGTGTTGCGACTTTAGTATGACTACCATCGAGACATTAATACCTAGGAACGTGCGATAGTTTAGGTTAAGTACTAAGTACAAGTTCGGTTCTATCGCTATTCTTCGGTCATAACAGCGCCTGCACGCAGGCGAATACTATCGCGAGACACAAGGCTTCCGTAGTAGCTTGTTTCTTGAGAGCAGACGAGCCCGAGGTTATTGGGGTTGTGCCAGAAGGTGCGCTGGATTCAGAGCTCTTTGCATTAGTAATCGCCGGGCTCGCGTCCGATGCAGAGGAGCCTGAAGGAAGGTTCAACGTGCTGGAGCCGACGATGAGTTCGCCAGAAGGTCCAGCGTGCACTGTTTGTCCGTCTACGGTGACAACGCTTCCGTCCGGCCCGATTGTTACTGTCGTCTCTTGGTCTGCGAGGAGTTGACCAGTACCGCCACTTAGAGAGCTAAGAGTCAAGACTTGGGACCCGATAGTGACTACTGGCTGATCTGTCGAGGCGGTGGCGATGAAAGTGGTACTTAGAGGAAGTGTCAAAATGCTGGAGCCGACAATGACTTCGCCAGAAGGTCCAGCACGCACTGTTTGCCCATCGACAGTGACCACACTTGCGTCCGACCCGGTTGTCAATGTCGTCCCTTGGTCTACGAGAACTCCGCCAGTACTACCCAGGGAGCTAAGAGTGAAGATTTGGGACCCAATGGTGACTAATGGCGGATCCGTCGGGGCAGTGGCGACGAAAGTGGCATCAGCTCCAGTGCCTATAACAGTAACAGCGTTGGTTAGCTCTGCAGTGAGTTGCTGACCGCCTTGAGGCACTGCAGGTCCACCTGTAGCCAAAGTCTCGATCGATTCGCCGCTGGCAATCACGGCACCGATCTGAATTCCAGAAGCCGTGCCAATTGCGAGTGTTGAAACAGCGGTCTGGCCTGCGGCAATCGCACTATTTCCAGGATCACCACCGTTCTCTGTGGGAACTAGGCTGCTCTCGACTCCGGAAGAGCCAGTACCTCCACCGAATATCGAGGCTAGAACAATACCAATGCTCTGGGTTGAATTAGGGTCCGAGCTGTCCTGAGGCTGACTTTGTGCTCCGCCGGTCGGACTCTGGCCGCCTTGAACTGAATTTGAGTCGGAAGCTCCTGGGGTAGATACTGTAACACGGCCAGGGTCCTGGGAGGAAGTAGAGTCCGAGCTATACTGAAGCTGACTTTGTGCTCCGTTAGATGTTCCCGTTGGAGTCTGGCTACCTCGGACTGAACCTGAGTCTGAAGCTCCTGGAGTAGATACTGTAACACGGCCAGCGTCCTGGGAGGAAGTAGAGTCCGAGCTATACTGAAGCTGACTTTTTGCTCCGTTAGATGTTCCCGTTGGAGACTGGCTGCCTTGGGCTGAACTTGAGTCGGAAGCTCCCAGGACAGATACGATAACACCGCCAGGGTCCTGGGACGAACTCGTCTGCGAGCTTTGTGCGATGGGACTGCTCGCCTGGCTGCTACTCGAAGGTAATGTGTCCTCTCCAGTAGAAGCCTGCGAAGTCTCCGTCGCAGGCTGGGAGGGCGATGAACCAGGCGTGGCAGCGGCTGTCGCGCTCGACGACAGTGGTACTGTTACTTGAGCGGCCGAAGAGACCGCAGTAAGCGCCTTAGGCGGGTCATCTGTAGCGATGTCAGGCTCTGAATCGAACTAGTTGAGCGCAAGTTTTTTCGCTTACACACGCCACGGATATCTCCCGAGCACGTCGCCCACGCTGGATCCAGGCTCCGAAGAACGTCGTCCGGAACAACGATGATGGGTTTGTACGGTTGCGTGGTGGGACACGTCCCGGAACAACCCTGGTTGCGTACATATGTAGCACACCATGGCTGCGAACTGTAGATTGAGTAGGGCACAGGAGAGTTCAGGTCAGTCACGTTGAAAAACGCCGTTGCAGTCCACTCTTGTGTAGGTCTTTCATGCGCATCACACGATGTGTACCCGCCGTAGAGGCTAGAGAGCACCTCGTCAGTTGGGATTGCGATGATCGTATCGCTTAGGGTAGATCCCAAGCCGCCGCAGGCGTTCGCTGCGTATACATTCTTGTAGGAAACGTAAAACGTTGGCGAGGTCAAAGTTGTGCCGAGTGTGACCGCCGTGACAGGACCAGCGGCGGTTGGTATCGGAGAAGCTGTGGATAGCAGACTGCCATTACTAGAAACACTCGTAGCGGCTGGCCAGTAGAGGAGCCGAACAGTACCTCCTGCTCTACGAGTTAGCGTGTCTGCTAGCAGTCTGGCCAACGCCACGACGCATCAGCTTGAACGCACCTGTGACTGCGCATCTCCCACAACCCAATGTGCAAGACGGTACACCCAACGTGGAACTCGTCGGCCAAGTCCAAGAGGTGTTGACTCCATTGAAGACGCCTATGGTCCCCTGAGAGAAGTACTCCCAGTTTTGAGTTATACCTTGCCCAAAGATAGCGTTTTCCCGGTTCATGTAATTGTCACCAACTGATGAACAAAGCGCACCGCTAATCGATGCTGCCGTGCAGATTGGCGAATCGAGAAGTTGAGTAGTACCACCAAGGAGGCTACTCCACGAAGCGAGAGCCTCCGAGTATGTAATTGCGCATGGCGACAAAGCTAGTGTGACTAATTTATTAGAAGATAAGTCACAGTGTGGCGGCGGCGTTGGTGAAGGCACCAGCTGTGTCGAGATCCATGTCACCCACTGGCTCTGGCATTGCGGTATGACAGACGGTAGCGTACAAGTAGGTGTTGGCGGGACGCTGACGTTGGATTTGAAATACGTGACCTCGGTAAAAGTTTGGATCTGCGTGTATGTCGAAGCATTCTCCGACTGATATGTGACATATACTTCTTCTGTCGTGTCGATGGTTTGCGTTGAGATGGTGAAGGCACCGTCCATGCTGTAGACGGTCTCATCCAGTGTATCATACTGAGTATTCGTAGACTGCGCCTGGGCTGGGACTGATATCTTAGAAGTCCATGTTGTTGTGCCGAGGATGGAGCTATTGTACAGGCTCAAGGACAAAGCTAGTGCCGATCGGCTGACAGACCAGTAGCACGCATCCGAGCTAGAATTTCCAAAGCTATTGTACTTTAGCGCAGGGGTCGGCGTGATGCTCGGTGTCGTTTGCACGCTTGCGCTGGTAGCTGTCAACGATTTCGTGAGGCCGATGGCAGAGGCTACGACATCCCCTACGCCGGTCGATGCTGGCAGGTGACGGTTAGATATCGATAGAGCCGTATCGAGAGGGAAGCACTCACCCGCAAGTACTAGCTGCGCTGTACACAGCAAGCGTACGAGGGTAGCGACTGACATACTTGTGCTCCAAAACGCATATACTGAGACACTGCATATGCGCAGCGAACAAAGCGATTATATCAGATTCCGAGAGCCGCAGCATTAGAGAGTCGGAGGAAGTGGCTGATGCCCCGTACAATCATTAGCGCTTACGCCGATCTTCCTTCCATTCCAAATGAGGCCCAACTGGGCTGGGGCCAAGGAAGCGCACGGGTACATGTGAAACGAGGAAGGAGTCGGCAACTCATGGTTTTGAGTCCCGTCCCTCGCACTTGACAGCGCAGATTTGCGCGACTTTCGCTAGTCTGCGCGGTCTTCGTGTACCTCGATTATATCGACGAGACATGATGGGCGAGAGAGCGGAGACACACTTGCTCTTCTCCTCGTACGATCGTACTGCACTGTCAAATCCTTGGCTCGTGGCTCATCCTTGCTTCCGTTCAGAAGGGACTCGAGAAGTTGACCATACGACTTTGCTTCGCTCACATCGTCATTGGCACACTTGCAGCGTCTAATGTCGTCCAGAGCCAGACACCGCCTGGTACTAATCCAGCAAGAAGCCGTAATCTAGGAGCCAAGTATGGCAGCGCTGAAGTCACTTCCAATGTGCTTCTCTTAGAGGAAAGTAAGAGCACATGCTGTCGCGCAACAAGCAACTATGCTGACTGAGAATGCAGCGGTCTCTGCTGAGCCGACTTTGTACCTGAATCAGAGCCTGCAAGGCAGTCACATGGTTATGCTGGTGGACTTATCCATACCGCAAAGCAGTATCAGTAGCACTGGACCGCAAGCTCTCGGCCTCCAGTCTGCCGTACCACTCGCTTTCATTGGCTGCAGGGGAATTCAACGCAGCTGAACGATGGCACGTTTGTCTGGTCGTCTCCTCTAATCGCCACTTACGGTACCTCGTCACAACCTTACCCAACTCAAAACATGCATTAGCTTACCATACAGAACTTCCAGGCGGCCCAATGACCGGGCTGAATGACATCGCTCACACCTACGCCTTCTACCTCTTACCCCAGCCCGACAACTTCACGCTTCCGTCCTGGGATGCAGGCCGTGGCTACAACCCAGTCTCAGTCTATGCCCGCATGAACCTCTCCGTCGGTGCTATGTTTGTAGAGGTCGGCGCACCTATTGCAGCCGACTACTTCCGTGCGCAGAATCCGAACAACACCGCAACAGGGACGGCAAGCAATGACACCTGCCCACTCTAGATGGTTCCCCTCGTTCGAGCACGACTGTTCCCCCTAACACAGGAACCGCCATTCGAAGCGTTGACTACCCTTTGCGCACAGCTTTCGTGGGATATATCGGCGAAAAGATCCACTCAGAATGGGTACGCTGTGAGTCGATGGGCGCCTCCAAGCCGAATCCGGACTTTGCCGTCCGGCTGCAGCGAAGCGCCTTTGAGGCTGGTGAACAAGGCAAGCTCGAGAATTATGCGACTCCTCAGGGACTCTTGCTCTTCACTCCCAACCTCTGCCTTCCGTTTCTCGTCTGCGAAGCGAAGACAGGGCAGGTTCGGATTGACAAAGCCGACACTCAGAACATCCACAGCGCCAGCATTGCCGTGAGGGCTATTTTGAGACTGTACAATGCTGCATATGGGAGGGATCACGAAAGGACTCAAGCTCTCCTGGGCCATATATTGGTATTCTCGGTGCCTCATGGTAATCATGTCGTCAATCTGTATGGCCGTTACGCCATTGCGTCCGGCAACAATGACAAACTTGACGGTACCGCTGAGGAACTTGAATAATCTCGGTATGGCGTCGCGATGTTCAGCCTTACGATGTATGAGGGACGGGATCTATACAAGGCTTACAATCTCATTCGTAACGTCTACGATAAGTTCGCCAGTGAACATCTAGGACGGACACGAGACACTGTCGGTCAACTTCCAGGCCTTGCGCAGCGAACGTGCCTGTCCTTCACATCGTCTGATCTGCTATCGAGGACGATGACTCGCAACAGGACTCGGAGGTGACCGTGTCTCAAGAAGATAGCGGATTCAAGACACCTGGCGAACCTGCAAGCGTCTCCCTTCGATATGAGAACCGCAAGATACGTGAGCAGCTGCGGCGGCAACAGCACGAGAGCAAGGGACAAATGGACAAGCTGCTGAAGCAGCTCGAAGAGCAAAGGAAGGACAGTGAGTAGTGGAGAAAGGAGAATAAGGAGCGGCTGTAAGAGCAAAGGAAGCATAGTGAGCAGCAGAGAAAGGAGAGTAAGGAGCAGCTGGAAAGTCTGCTTGCTATGCTTACTGGGTCCAAGAGGGTCGAGAATTAATCATCAAGTTATGTAGGCCTCCAATGCACTCTCAATGTGTACTGCAACGTCACTTTATCCCGTCCTGTTCGACCGCCGGCTTCATCTTGGCACAGGTTATATTCGCACTCTAAACTTCCGGAAACATTGAGGCTTCGGAGAAGCTGCGTGCCCGCCCAGTTCGCTTTCTCGCACCTGAGCCTGCTGAATTGTCGTTCCTCGCGGCGTTCTCCCACAACGCGATCAATACAAAGCGAGAGACTGGGAGGGCTCCTACGGATGAAGAAATCAAGTATGCACTTTTGTTGACTGTAGTGGTAAATGATTGATGTTGAAAAGGTCAACGAGTTCGGGCATAAGTCTCAATGATGCCAGAGGCTCTGGGGTCGCATCAATTCATCAACCTGGTCAAGGTCACGTTACGAAGCTACTCGTTTGTTTACTGTGACTGCGGATCCGGCCACATCTGAAAGGTATCGGGTCGTGTAGCTGACACCCGTTGGTAACTCCGGGTCCGAGGGCTGGAAAGTCGACTGGCGGCTCGAATCGTCGCAGACCCTGGAGCGGCTAGGCCGATCTCTCGAGATGCGAAAACTCGCAGGAGCAACGACCTGGAGATTGGGATGGCCTGCTTTGTGACGTGTCAGAGGCGTGAGCATCTCGAACGCATCGTGCTCTACACTCCACCAGCCGGACAATTACAAGCACGGTCGACATGCAGGACATTCATGAAGGCCTTAGACAACTCACCCAGAGGCTACGGTGCACATCGGTAGAGCACATAACAGGAGCAAACAGCTGCCAGGGCTCAAGAAAGGGTGGCCCAAATGGCTCGAAAACAGCTCCAAACAGAGTCAGAGGTTTCTAGCACAAGGTCAAGAGGAAGGCCAAAGAGCGTTGAGGAAATGAGTAGGGCTCATGAAGGAAAGAGTGAGTGAATCAACGAACGGACTCATGGATGGTTGGATGATCTGCTCTTTAGGAGGCAAAGTCTACTATATAAGAGTGGGTGGCTCATAAGCAGTGATATCATGTGCAGGCTGCAGCAGGCTGCAGCAATCAAAGGAAGGTCTGACCACCTGAATTGTTCAACAAAAAGTCAACCAGTGGCTTCAGAGGTCGTAGTTATTATTAGAAGAACCACTAGTTGATGAGCTCCGAAACAGCCAGTGTCAGCGTCCCATTAGAAGACCAGCTTACCTTTCTACATAGAAAGTTGACACTACTGTATAATAGCCCTCTATGAACATCCAAATTTGTCGAATCCAGCGTGGGCAGATTAGATTCAGCCACCCATACAAAACAAGTTAAGTCACGTACCTCTTGTCAGACGGAGAACCGGAGCAGGGGTAAGAGTCATCACCTCCAGAGCAGTAGCTGACTGAGGGCCATAGAATGATATGGAAAACACAATCATACAAGAATGGGGATCTGGCATAAGAGAGCAATCCTACTCTTGCCTACCGGAACGTCGAATCCGGCCCGAAGCCGGTGCGTCACTTGTTGACCCAAGCAGCTGGTCGCACAGCTGTTTCAAAGAGCTTGGACGTGGACAGTTCAGCTGTTAAGACAACAAGATCGGTGGATGTGTAATTGAGCTAGGCAAGAAATAGGACACCCCTGACCTATACGCGCTCCGAGATGAGCTAGCCAGGGAGCTGGTGCGCTGGCGAGGGTAGCCGACTCGTTCCCGATTGTAAGGTAAAGCAACACGCGCTCGTCGCGGCACGAGGGGGCAGGCCACGGCTGTGGGACCAGGATTTGTCACCCGCTTGTGGGTACAAGCCACACGCGCATTTATGCGTGAGGGGACAGGCCACCACCATAATGGACTTGCATGGAATTACGAGCTGAGGGTTGGTTAGTCGGGTGGGCGAAGGGGCTTCGCTGCCGGCTGGGGCACTACGTTGATCCCACAGGGCGAGACATGGTCGTCCCGCTCTGGGGAGACCCAGGCAGGTAACGCGAAATGGCTTCGCCTCGGTGGAGGGGGAGGTTGGGGGGGTAGTGCGCAATGACGGCGATAGGGACACCGTCTGCATGGGTCGAAAGGGCGGATGCGCGTGTCGGTACGCAAAGAGGAGAACAGCCGCTGGCCCAGTCCGCACTGAGAGCTTTTTTCTTCTTAGAAGGTGGTGTCGGCCCCAGCGGAGCCTCTGCTGCGCTTCGAGGAGCAAATCTCACGACAAGGGTAAGACCTTGGAACAAAGCTGGCCCAAGATATAGGTCTCTTCGATAGGTGAATTTCATATGGATCGTGATTGCACTCTATCGCAAACCTGAGGGCTGCTACCGCAAGATCAGCAGAGTTGCATATTTACAAGAAGCCGGGCCGTCAGCCGGCCGCAATCCAGTCCGGACAGATCTACGTGAGCGTTCAGTCGCTCGAAAGCTGGAACAATCGCGTGATGCTCATCTGCGTTCCGACCTCGGTTGAGTTTGCGTTGGGACGGCAGGCGGAGACGGCCGCTCGCGAGACCACAAGCGAGGGTCGACAGAATTTACGCTCGACGGCGAGCAGTATCAGTAGTGCTGCAAGCCGTGTCAAGGAGGCGATCGAAGCCTCGCAAACGCAATCCCTGGCGTGGAAGTGTGGCGAGCTGCTGTTGCGGTATAATGACAAGCAGAGGGTGTACTACTGCTGGCTATGCGAGCGTCAGAAGCATACTCATGTTGGTGTTCGAGCAAACAAGCGAGCAGTGGAGAATTTGACTGTTTATTCGGTTCGCGTGAGGGTGTTGCTCGTTTATTTGTTTATCAAGTTTGCTAGTGGTGGCTACCTGGACAGGTGTAGGGCGTGGGAGAGGTGGTGGAGCTGGCGGAGGTTGCTTAGAAGATGCTCCGCGTTAGTACCTGGAGCGTCTTGGACGCTAAGTCGATAAGCGTTAGATTTACCAAACCACTCACGATCCAGCTCCGCAAGCTTTGAATAGCCCGCGCAGTGCCTGATAACCTCGTCAGCTTCACCGAAAAGTCGCTCATCTGCTGCGGTCGTCGCTGGCGCCGCCTTGATTATAGGCGCGGGATCGATTCATAACACTTTGCATTGGAGGTTATAAACGTAGAGCTAGATCTGAGATGATGATTGGGAGCAAAGACGTCAATAATGAACGAAGAAAAGAGGCATGGGTGGCACCGGTAGGCTGCAAAAGGAGCATTGTAACGGTGAAAGACGATGTAGCTAGGCAGTATGCAGCGGCCGTTCCCAGAGCGACTCTTGGTTGTATACCCAGTTTTGAGCGGACTATATTCTTCGAAACCTTCATCACTGCCTAGATCATGAATGCAGACGACCTCCCTTCATCGATCGGTCGATTGACTAACCTATCCTTACGTCTCATCGGAATTAATTTGGCCGGTCCAAGGGTCGCAAGGATGGAAGGATCGCAAGGATGGAAGGATTGCAAGGATGGAGGACCCACTAGCTAGAAACGCTTATGAACCCGAGCTGACGTGGACTTCAAACCCTCGCCCTCACAATTTGCCTACAGTCGCATCGAAATCTTTCGCAACCAAAAAGGCATGGCGACTGCAACTGCAAGTATGACGGCAACCTTCACCCCACCACCCGACTGCCTTTCGGATGTTTACCTTTACGGTGGTGACCAGCTTCTGGGTGCGCAAACCCCGTCCTGCTTTCCGCCCGACTGGTCCAGCTTGACAACCGTCTTCTACTCGCCCGGCGTCTGTCCTTCAGGCTACTGGACCGCATGCTCCTCTGTCGTCACAGCAGAGACCATAATCGAAACACACGCAACATGCTGTCTGTCTGTTGCCCATGGTCAATTCCAATGCCAGTCTTCTGGCCAAGCGACCACGCCGCTAATGTGCGTAAGCACGCTGAGCGGGCAGACGTGGGTGGTGACGCAAATGGGTGTTGACAATGTCGCTACTGCTACACAGACTGGAGTGATGGGTGGGGACATCAATGCGTACGGCGTGCAGATAAGATGGCAGTCGATAGACCGGAACCCGGTCACGCATACCGTCGTGCCGACTTTCACCTCCACCAGCATGCCGCCGGCGAGCGCAACGAGTCCCACGTCAAAACCAGCAGACCTCTCTATCGGCGCAGAAGCGGGCATTGGCGTTGGCGTGGCGTTGGCAGTCTTGCTGATCATAGTTTTGGGCGTGTGGATGTTGCTGCAGCGGAAAAGAAGGCACACATTTGTGGATACGGTGGCAGCTCAGCCAGCGCTTGGCGGGTATTACTCCGCACAACGTAAGGAGCAAAAGCTGGACCATAGAAATCACACTGACAACCACCATGCTGACTCACGGCATGAAGTGCTTGAGCTGTGCAGCGCATTGCCTTTGAGGGAGTTATCGGGCGAATCAAAGTCGAGAGGAGTCTATGAGCTTGGAGCTAGTGATACGTTAACGATCGACCGTGGCTCGGATGGTATCGAGCGAGCCCTAAATTAGTCGATTATAAAACCTTGCCTTA
Source organism: Friedmanniomyces endolithicus (assembly GCA_030411845.1). Lineage (NCBI taxonomy): Eukaryota > Fungi > Ascomycota > Dothideomycetes > Mycosphaerellales > Teratosphaeriaceae > Friedmanniomyces > Friedmanniomyces endolithicus. Next base: position 2,578 of record JASUXV010000073.1, on the reverse strand, counting down.
GTACATCACCATCACGAAACTGCGCGAATCCACCCTGCGTCTGCATCGGCCTTACCCCTGTTGACTACCTCCTACTTCCGTATTAGCCATGCGGCAGCGAGCCGGTGCACAACGGAATGGTCTTACGCAGTATCATCCTCCATATCGGCCACCTCGCCGTGGTCCTGCGTCCTGAGATTGTTGTTGTGACTGGCTTCTGCATATGCTATGTTGGGGACGCCGGTGGCGAGTCGCCACTCGCCACTCGCCATTCGCTACTCATTCAGCTGGACATGGATACCCAGCTGAGATTGGGAACAAAGGGAGTTCATGCTTAGAAGGCTGAGAAAGGCAAAGCAACTTGAAGCGTTCACAACATTGCTCCTGGAGTTCGAACTATTAGCGCTGGCTTCGGAAGGTGACGGGTGGAATGTGCGGCTTCAGAAAGTGATGGATCGGATTTTCCTGCATGTAGGGGCTAGACGAGCCATGATTGACTCGAATCGGTAAACGTGCACTCGGGCAGTGAGACCGGCTTCATGGGACAGGTGAGCGTCAAACGCCAGACACCTCCTGGTGGCGCCACTTCGTACCGCCGACTCCACCAGACCACATCCGTTCAAGACATCAGACGTCGCCCTCGCTCGCCACCTGCGGACAGGAAACGCGTATGCATCTACCTTGCCTCATGGTTGCCTGAAAGCCAGTAGGAGGCCAAATTGAACCCTAAACCCCAAACTTTTCTCACAGACAATAAAATCGGCAGGGGTAAGAGCCGTTCAAGAAATTTTCTTCAAGTTTTTTGTCTCTGTCGCTAAGAGCATGCAACTCCCTATCTTGACTTGTATGTTTCATACTTACACGTGTTGTATTTGTTCTGTAACTCGCTGTTAAAGTTGTCGACTTCTTTGTAGTTGCGAAGCGGGATACCGAAAGCGTGACAATTCTTGACGAAATGGGTAAGGCGTGCTAAGAGCGTGACAATTCCCAGTTAGATGCGGAGGCACAAGCACAACAGTACTGTTCGGACTGTTGCCTACGAATCACGTCGGAGCGAAAAAGGGTCACTCAGCAGGGCAAGCACTAGTGCTGTTGCAAGTACACATATACAACGTCTGGAGGCAGGTGCTTAGTCTCGATGTGAAGGATGCATACAACGGAGTGTACAGAGAGAGGCTGCTATAGAGACTTACAGCGCGAGGAATACCCTTATTGTTAGTGCAATGGATGAAGCGTTCTGCTTGGGCGGACTGCGACAATCGCAGTCAACGGACACTTGTCGGAGCAACAGAGTCTGCCATGAGCAGGCTTACCCCAAGGATCACCACTCTCACCTGTACTCTTTCTCTTCTCCAACGCCGATCTTGTACAAAAGAGTATCGACAAGAACGGCGGGGCTACGGCGTTCGTAGACGACTACACAGCGTGGGTCACTGGACCGAAAGCCGCTGCTCTGCTGTGTATGGGTTCTGCCCTGTCCTCGGTCCAAGGGTGGTAGAGTAAGTCACGGGCGGACGGTCCACCATATATTCGCGTATGTCATGTATCGCGATGTTGTGTTCGGAGGAAATATCAGTAATCCACTGATTCATGGGTGTCGAACCCATCGATGATGAGAACGCGAGGTCTGCCGTTCGCTCGAGCTCGAGTGGCTGGGTCGAACATCTGCTGCACCCAATACAAATTGATGGTTGAATTCGTATACCCGTTCTCGCTGCAGGCGTAATGCCATCCAGGGGTGTCAAGAAAGATCCATGTGCTGCACAAAGTCTTACCAGCCCAGATGATAAGCGGTGGCAGACCTCTGCCGTCCGCCGAGATGTATTCGACAGCAGTAATCAAGGTGTGGCGTACGCATGTCGTGAAAGAGCATGTTTTTGTAGATTCCGCTTATGCTAAAGTCGCACGAGACCATGTCAAGGCCGGATAACTTGGCACTATCTCTCAGCGGCAGGCCTAGGAGGCTCCACAGGTGCGCAACGGACCGTGAGGCCCCTCGGAACATGGGATGGGGAGGGACGCTTGAGAGATAGCGGGAACGACCAAGCCCTCGTCCTGAAACAAAGAATTGCGACGTAAGTATTCAACTCCCCCCTTCATCATGATAAGCCTGATGTGGCGGCGCCAGGCCGGATTGGGGTCTTGCCGGTCTGCATTGTACGGACGACAACCTCTACCACTACGTCACAAGTCGGGCCGTAACGACGGCACGCTGCACAGGCCAAGTTTTGCCCGCACGGAGCGGGGCACAATTTGCCCAGTGCATAGAAAAGCATGATGCGATCCTGTCACCACCGTGCGCCCTGTTGACCTACGAACATCGCCCGCTGCCAGCACTTCGCATACGCCTGCTTGCCCATACCCTTGGGCACTTCAAATTCTGGAGAGTGGCTCACCGTTCGCGCGAGGTTCCTTCGCAGAGCAGCGCAAAACCGCTTACTATGGACAGAGCCAATGATTTGGATGCGGAGATGAAGCGCCGCCTGATGGAAAGAGCTGAGTCATACCGTGTTCGCCTGCTTCGACTCGACTCAGCAGGAAGAGAGCAAGAGCTCAACAAGATTTCGCAAGAACTCGCGCAGGAGGAGCAGGCTGTGCA
>JASUXV010000072.1:0-24008 GCA_030411845.1 Friedmanniomyces endolithicus | reverse complement strand
GCGCTGATATTCGAATTGGGGTGTCCATCACGTTGTACTGGGTTGTACTGTTAGTACTGTGAAGAGGGTAAAGGTTTCTACCGTACATGTAGTTTGAAGTGCAGGCTGTACCTGAATGGTTTCGACTCAAGTTGATTCTTCCGAAAGTACTATTTCACATCGGGCCAGAGAGACGCGTTATGTGGATTGACAGAACCTTCGTTGTTCTTGTTCTTGCCTTTAATCTCCGCGAGCTCTGATCTGATCCTCGACGATGTGGCGTATTTGGCGTATGTGGCGTCTGCTGTCCATCTAGGGGCAGATGGCTCCGCGTGTTTGTCGTTTCTTACCACGTGCACGTCGTGACTTGACCACCGAAGTGCCACTATAGAGGAGGCCGAAACTGAAGACGGGATGTGTGTCAGCCTAGCGCTTAAAAGATGCAGGCCTGTATGCGTAGTCCAAGTCTCGCACGACAGTTCGAGCAACCGATACCCTGAGTACTACAGCAAACTCTTCCTCCAAAGGCTGACTAGCAGGATGCGAGTTCGTCTCCTTCCAGAACTGCAGCAGCCCCTAACTTCGATGGCCCACTCCCGTCAAAGGCTCCGAGGGAAAGTTGCACGACCAAGAATGACACATATTAGTCCACAGACTCAGACACAAGGCCAGCCGTGCTGCATCCGCCCTCCAGCTATGCCGCCATACTTAATGGCTGCGTCACAGACTCAGGACCAGCCATATTGCACCTACCCTTCACCTACGCTGGCGTACTTCGCAAACGCTGCCTATGCAGCTCACAAAGATCACTTACACGAAGTCAATAATGCTAGCCAATGCCTCTGAGGGGATCTCCGGCAATGATAAAAGCCAAAGCAGTCACATCGTGGTGATACGCGATAAGGAACTTGCAACGTTGATGTGGTACTGTAGCACACGCCGCTGTATTATCTTTCAGCGGGTTGTTCAGAGCAACACTGTACAGGTAAATTATACTTAGCAGACAGACTGATGACTACATATAGTGACAGCCCACTAACGTGAAGCCAGCTACAAAAATAGAACAGTGCTAGGATATGGGTCATATAAGTCTACCGCGTCACGTACGGCCACCTGTTGCTTTCGACTACCACTTTACTATGACCTGATCCAGTATGAATACTTTTCTTACTACAACCTTGCTTGCCTGTGCCCTTTTCCATGAAGCACTTTGTCAAGCATCTTGGCAAAGTTCCACTACGAGCCTCCAGGTGAGTGGTACAGCAACAGGAAACCAAGTCGTCCAGGCGATCTACGAAAATTGCAGCGAGTTCAATGGAGAGGGCGTTGAGGTCAACAATGGCATAAGCTGCGTCACCGACTTGCTTGCTTATATGACGGTCGCAATGGCTGGGGCTGCACCAGGCCAAACTGTCGCCGACGCTTGGTCTGGGCAAGGGGACGTCCAAGAGGCGTCTGCACCAGCGATACGTGTTAGAAGCGCAGACGAGCACCACCCTTTGCTTGAGAAGATCAACAGTATGCTAGCCAGCAGTGCTGGTCTCGCCAAGTCAGTCCGGGCGACACACGTGGAGAGATCGAACACCGACCCGAGCACGATTGTGGCAAGAACCAATATTCTTGGCAACAACACTGCCCTGTCGATACATACTAATGGGAGTCATACAAGCGCGGTGTTTACAGTGATCTCACCGGTCAATCGGCCAGCTTTGATGCCCACCGACTACGATTACTTCACGTTCGGCGGGGTAGACGGGATAAAGATGACCGCTCAGGTACTCAACGGGACCTTAGCACAAAGTGCATACGTTGAAGACCTCGTTCATCTCACCCAGGCTGACGGTCGCAAGCCTGCGGGCTCTTTGTCCAGTGCGACTGCGGCAACGCCGAGGTACCTGTACCAACTGGTCAAGACCGTCAACGTCCGTCATGTCTGCGTGTAGTCAGTATCGCTCGATGCGGGTTCTGGAAGCAATAATCCAAACAGATCAATCCTGCTGCGGGACGCCCCACTGTGTTGGCGTCAAACCAGGACCGAGCTCGTGCTATATCCGATTTTGAAGAGGATCGCGCGACATGTGGCTTGATAGTTGGGACGTGTCGAATACGTGGGAGATGCTAATGGTTGTGAACGGTGACGCTCCAAGACCATTACCTAGTTACAGGAATCGTGCACTGTTAGGTGTGCCTCAACACACGCTGTTACAACTGACGGGTAGTGTTGCTACAGTGGACGATAGGATATGCTTCTTTAGCCGGGCCGACTCGATGGGTGATGAGCGACGCTCTACGCCACAGAAAGAATCTGGAGCTGGCAACGTAATTGCAAAGTAATGCGCTTCTTGCAGGGAAGCGATAGGACCACCTTGCACACCAACCAAAAAGCTGTGCAACCTCTGCGGCTTGGCACTGATCTTCCCTCGCGTCCAAGATCGAATCCCAGCCGGGACACTGTCGAGAATTACGCTGCCGCCAGTATCCGATCTGTAGGGACACCGTACCTTCGTTGGTGTACCATCTCGCTTCTCACCTAACCGCATCCGTGAAGCACGTCTTGCATATTGCCACTTTTCATTTCATTGGCCAACATCGTAAACTGAGGCTTCCACACACAACGCTCGCATGAGACGTTGCACCATTCGTACACTCCGAACCCTTGTCCGCGTGTAAATCTCATCTTCCGCTCACTCCCAGATCTTGAAGTCGCTACTTCCTCCAGCGTCTACCACCAGCGCTTCTGGTATTTTCATTGTACCCAAGTGAATCGGAATATCAAAGGTCGACCCAACGCCAGTATCCAAGCTATGACTGCCTCTTCTGGAATGCCGTTTGGGATAAGATGTTCTTTTGGGAATCCCAGAAGTCTTTTCCCATGATACCCGTACCATTGCAGGTTAGGCTGGTTGGTTGCACTCGCAATGGATAAGGCGTCTTTTACACCCTCTAGTTCTTGTAGTCTCAGTCGGATGTGGTATTCGAGATTTATGGCGAGAATGACGACTTGAGTAGCGCCCTGTCTGATGTGTGTGGAGCGACGGGTCATAGCTGCATTCCAACAGCAGAAGACCGACTTCCACGGTCCTGGAACCCAAACATTACGCAAATGTGAGAGTACAGAATTCCTGATCTTTGGTGATGTTGGATCTCATGCCGCAAGGCTTGGATGTGAGAGCCATCTGTCTCCTCGTTGTGCAATGACGCGAAACGCCAGGCAGTCAATGGGCAGAGCGCATAATTTGACGAACGTCTGCAGCCATTCTTTGTGAATGTGAGTAACTCTAGTGGACGAACATTCCGCTCTTTAATGGTTGAGAGTTGAGGAACCGACATCACAAGGCGGGCCGTAACGGCGGCACGCTGCACAGGCTAAGTTTTGCCCGCGCCAAGCCGGGCAAAACTTGCCCAATGCACAGAGATCTCCAGGATGATGGGCGTGACACGCCGGTACGAATTTCCGCACCACATTCCTCAGCAGACCAGATCACAGAGCTTGAGATCGAGCAACACGCATTCGCACCACTCAAATCAAGAGACGCACAACCTTCTCGCTGTCTCTGCGACTCTGTCACCACCTTGCGCTCTGTCGACCTCCGCACACCGGTTGCTTCCAGCACCTCGCACACGCCCGCTTGCGCAACAGCCTTGGGCACATCAAACTCTGGGACTGGCACACCATTCGCGCGAGGTTCCTTCGCAGAGCAGCGCACAGCCGCATACTGTGGATAAAGCCAATGATTTGGATGCGGAGCTGATGCGCCGCCTGATGGAAAGAGACGAGTCATACCGTGGTCGCCTGCTTCGACGACTCGACCCTGCAGGAAGAGAGCAAGAGCTCAACAAGGTTTCGCAAGAACTCGCGCAGGAGGAGCAGGCTGTGCAAAATTGTGCCTACGCCGTTCTGGAATGCTTCCGACCAGCTATCAGCTCCCCTGCATACAACGGACTTACTATGCTGCAAGAGACTGGGCAGCAAAGACCGTCGTGGGACTATGAAAGGACCAGATGCGTGCGTTTGGTAGCAAAACTTGTGACGCGCTGGAGCTTGCGTGTAGTGCAGCATTATGGATGGGACTGTTACACTCGGAGTTACTTGGATGCTCTATGGGCAGCAGCCCAAATGTACCCAGATTGGGATGACGCCGCTGACCATCTGAACGCTGTCATGATACGGAGACATGTTGGAGGGAATCGCCCTGCTTGCGCAACAATTGCTCCACAAGCGCCCGCTTTCCGAGCTGAGATCGGTCACTGCTGTCCCCCTTCCCTTTCTGCGAAATCACGTTAGTCCGAGTTCGTGGCACAACAAAGGAGGGCAAAGAGGGAAGCGCCTTTCGACTTACAAGTGTATTCGGGGTGGCTGTAACGCTGTCAGCGTTACTCCTTCCATCAGCACCTATCCGTTTACGCTCACCTGCGAACGCCGGATCATATTTGACTGAGGCGACATCACTTGTTGACAATGTCGTTCAGGAAGTCTTCGCATTCAGACTCTTCCCCCTGGTCCACAGTCGGCTCTGCGATGCCTGTCAGCATCGCATTAATTGTGTGCGCGCGGAACAGCGCCCGAGAGTGCCGCTTGCCACCGTGTGTTGGTGGAGCTGACGAGTCGGAGTCGAGGTCGTACGAGTCCTGTACCATGCCATAAGGTTGGCACAGTATCTGCTTTTGCCACCCGAGCCTCGGCATACCGAGCTAAACACCTTGCCACTACCATGATCAAGTGGGCTGAATTGGGACGAATCAGTCTCCAGAGGGACAAAGCGGCAGTCATCGGAGGCACGACTGCCAAAGTGCTCTGCCCTATGTTCGCCGACCCGCTGGCGCTTGGTGGGACTGTCACCGTCGCCCGGCGTGTCGGCAAGGGCGATGCCCCGCTTGCGATCCATGACCGGAATCACGTCAGGCGGCGGAATGGACCGGGTCTGCGAGCCAGGCTGGACAGGGCCACTGCGGAAGGCCAACTCCGAGAAGTCTAGATACAGATGTCAGTGCATTGGTCCGGGGCGAGGGATATTGACGATGCACGTTGTCCACATGTAAGAGGCACCCACAAGCTGCGCAATAGCCCTTTTCAAGTATTGGGAGTGTAACCACCGTCAGATCGGCCAGACGACAAGAAGGAGACGCACGAGCTCGTCAAGGACGTCACAACGCGATGGAACTCCTTTGACGACGCGGCAAAGCGTGCGCTCTACCTTGGGCCGGCGATCGATGAGCTGATGTTAGAGGAGGACCTTGCGTACGAGGGCTATATAGCTCGCTATCGCCAGAGCGGCAAGCCCCTAGCGAAGATGCGTGAGGCGCCAGAGATGTTGCTTGATCGATTGGACTTTAGACGACTGGAGCGTAGTGGCGCTCTATCACGAGATCCTTGAGCCTATCCGCACAGCAACGAAGGACCTCCAAGGCTGCCCCGGCGGCCGGAGCGGTCTATATGGCCGGTGATTGAGGTGTACAAGGACCTCCTTGCGCACTTCGAGGAGCTGCGGCAGCGATATCCACTTATTCACGCTCTGTTACAGGCAACGGCACAGCAGAAGCGGCTGAACTTAGAGCGCCAGAGTCAAACAACCTTCACCGCAACTAATACTACGGTAGCTTCTCGAAGTTGCAGTGGATGATGTGTAGCTCCTATCGCCTGACTAGCGGCTGCAAGGAACCGGCACGAAAGGCCTCAACGGCTGTACTTGTGTGGTGGTCACTGGCGAGGCTGTCGTTATGGCTTACATATCACCACTACCGGGATCATTCCAACAGCGTGCCCGAGACACAGCAGATGCGCAGGATCGATTGATGCGCACGCATCACGACAATTACCATACGGGCGGTCGAGCAGTTGGTGAGAGCTAATCCAGCCAGATGACTTTCCCACCTCCGGTATCTCCTGGGTCACTTTCAGCTACAGTCCTGGTGACAAACCTCCAGTAAAGCCATCGTAACGCAGGTTCAGACATATCTCCAGAGGCTGGGCATTCTAGTGAGACCAGAGTCCTATCACGAGATCAACGGGGGAAACGATCACTGGTTCGGAAGGACAGGTGGTAGCCGTGCGACGATGTACTGGGGAGATTGTGCTATTCCCGGAGAATCGACAGATCTGGCCGGATCCACGGTTGACAGGGCAACAGGTAACGTTGTCCAGTGCTACGGCAGCCGTTCGAGCGATCTCAGCTGTTGTTACGACAACCGTTCGCGCAACGTCGTCCCGTAATAGCGATGACCCAACTGCTGTTCGGAGTACCTCTTACTGAGAAAGTATGGCATCTGGACAGGATACAGATATAAACATCTTCGACATGCGGGGCTATATTGTGAGAAATCCAAGGGGGACAGCCAGGGGGACTTTCCCGCACGGTGGGCAATTGTGGCAGTTCTCGCGGGAGGATAGAAGAAACATGATCTGGAACGGCGACAAAATCAGGCGGAGGGACAATGAGTTCGACGAAGACAACGACATATGCTTACGCTACCAGACGGTCGTGATGTATGCCTCGAGGGAGACTGATGATGTCCAGGGCGAGACGAGGCACTGAATTCTTGCAGTCCTTCGTATAGCATATGCAAGGGATCATCTGGGTTTGACTCAAAACAGCAGGACAACTTGCCACAACACTGTCATTATGCGGTAAGGCCAGGTCCGTACGGGTTAGTACGGGTCAAATGACCTCCAACTGCCCGATAGAGTGTCAGTGAGGACTCAGGTTGAATAAAAGCGGCCTTGCTTCAGCCGTTCGCGATGCAGAACGCCGCGAGCCTCCTTCAAACATTCGTCTCCAGTCCTCTGCCCTGTCATCGACGCTGAACGACCATTGAGCCAAGGTATCCGACATAAATTCTAAATCAAGACCACAAACCTTCCGGTGGTGGTCTCGAAGCCCCTAATGTAGAGAAAGAAGGGCAGGGAGCAACTTGACTAGCTCTTCAACATGGTCACAAGAGCGCCAGAACGGAAGCGCTCGTGATGAAGCAAGGTCTGTAATTTACATCTTGACTGCATGGTTTTGACCGCGAGATCCGTCTGAGCAGCGATAGCCATATGTTTTGCCCTCCTGACTGTCCTTATTTACGCGCTTGTTATTACCTCAACCTTCCTCACGACCTGTATACGCAATAGATGCCGGGCCGCGCAAGTCTTTTACGTGGCGACAGCGAAGTGCATCACTGATGGGAGTTACTCTGAGGCGGGTTACGCATTCGTTGATGTATCTGAGATTGCGATGGGGTAACACAATGCAGCATTTTCATCCATGTATTCACGGTACACCCCAATCATTGCAGTCACGATGAAACGCATCCCAGTCTGGACAATTTCGCCTACCACATCTGCCGTCCCAATCTGGATGTTCCGTGTTCTGTATCTCGGCCCTCTGCCTGGATGGTCTGTCCAGCTTTGTCGTTCCGTCACTTCACGCTGCTTTCGTCCATGTCTTCGGCGTGCACGCTTCTAACGTTCCGTCTTTGCGCACCCGACTGTGGGCCTGCCTGTCCTGGACGACTCCGCTAACTCCCTTGGGTAGCGGGCGTTGCAGGCGTCGACGGCGTCAACCGCATCAATTGTCTCAAGGGTCCTAAAGGTGTCAAAGGCGTCAGGAGCGTCAGGAGCGTCAGTGCCGTCAGTGCCGTCAAAGGTGTCGTGCTCAACTTTGTCGTCGCGAGGGTTCCTGCCGTCGCGGCCGTCGCTGCCGTCGCGGGCACTGTCGCCGTTGCGAGCGTTACGGGCGATGAGGGCGTTGAGAGCGCGGAATTCGTGGAGGACATCTATAACACTGCGTCTGTTGAAAAGGTGCAACCACTTTCACATCAGCTCTGGATAGTTCAGTAGGAAAAGCCTACGCATGGAGTCGACAGAATGGATAGATCGTTCCGGAAATGGATGGCTGATAGCGTCTTTGCCGTAGGACTCTTTGCGGCGCCAAGACAGGCCTGCCGTTGCTGGCATGCTTGTCTTGGCACCATTGTTGCCTCATACGCCCCGGATGCAAGCAAAAAGTGTGTTGACCTGAGGGCGTGGGTGTCCGGGAAACGGCGATGTTGACGATGACTCAACTCCCTGCATTGGATCCGAAAAGGTATCCATCGCCGCAACATGCAGTGAACACCGTAACTGATGTCGTCCTTTATAGATGACATGAATCCGCACGGGTGGAATCTCAAACGACCAAGTTGTTCAGCATCGAAATAGAATTGCCGCAGGTAGAGCGCCGGACGTTGTTAGACGTAGTAAAGGTTTTGGGTTGATCATCCGAGAGAACACAGTTACAATTGCCACGTGTTACGCCTCAATGCAATTTCCCACACCGCTTTCCCAACAAGTCCACTCTCCAACAAGCGGTCCTTCAATAGCCGCTCCTTCACGTCCAACGACTCGTCAACGCCGAATGCGCCCAGACAAATCTTCCTTCTAAGAAAGCAGCCTCGGGAAGGAATCCGGTATGGACTCCTGAATCCTGCCGGTAATACACTATCCGGACCCCTGATACATGTGGGGCTTTGGAGCATGCGCAGTGGGTGAAGGAAGGATACTAATCTTGATATTAAGTATCCGAATGAGGCCCTTGGGACCCAGCAACGGGAAGCGAACTGAAACACGGCACCGGCCTATCTTAGTCCCATCAGAGCAGGATCAAAGGAGCTGGGGCAAATTCATCGCAAAGCAAAAGCATCTTATCAACAGCCACGATGCGGAACATGAGTAGAGCCCAAAACACTTTACTAGACGTGCAGTCAAGATTGGCCAGCGAACTCTGGCAATCTGGGAATTCGGAAGCTAGTTCATCCTGGAGGAAAGGCTCCACCGTTCACTTACAGGCACACCGTCGTTTCCAACACTCGACATACCGTGAGGCTACGAATCATCGCACATGTCACTTCTCGTATCTCGACAGACTTCTGCGTCCGCACTGCCCTGCGCCAGAGACATAAGGATCTCTCAACCGATTTGACAATGCGAAGAATATCACGGAGATCTACCATGGAGCATTCCAAGGTGCTAAGCAACCACCATACTAGCAAAAGCCTAAACAGACTTACAATTCCCGATCTATTGGGCCTCTTTCCACGGCCAAATGCTCCAAACAACCCTATTCTGTCACCTCTGAAACCAAGATGTTCACCCTCAGCGGTGACCGATACGTCTGAATTCGTCTCCCGGGAAGGGAAGGACGTGCAAAAGAGGCGGTCATCACCAAAGGTCCTCTTGGAGCGCCACGATGGCACAAAGTTTCCGTGGATTGAATGTCGCGGACTCCCTGGAGCCGTTCACAACCAAGCCGTGCAGCATAAAGCTCAGTACAGTCTACACCCGTGTTCAATAGAGCTATCAATGCTCGCGGGCCAGAAGCCAGAAGCACCAAATGGTTCCCACGGTGCAATGGCAAATGATGCTGCTGTCTTCGCGGCGATACCCAGCAGCACTGGACAGTGCGCATCTGGGCTTGATCCCTCACAGCTGCAAAGCCCTGAGGTACCCTCACGTTCTTCACTTTCAGGAGATCTACGGACGACCTTGTCGCTGGAGCAGGACAACCTTACGGGATCATACCGATCAGGTGCTAAAGAAAGGATTGTCAGTATTCCTCTCCCATGGGACGTCGAAAGGCCTACAAGGCCCACGCGTAGAGTTCAAGCCGGAAGCAGCTTTCTTCGAGAGGACACCTTCGTTCCGCAGACAGTGCGCCCAGGACTGCTCGGGTCCACGCTTGACTTCTCGGCACCTACTGTCGCGAGAAGAGTTACACGAGAGGGATATTATGGCCCTTCTGCTGCTGCCATTGGGGAGATGAAGGGGTCGCTGAAAATGGCTAGCAAGAAGTCCTTAGAGCATGTGAGGTCACAGTCTCTCTCAACGCTAGACCACGCAGACCGCACAGTCAGTGGATTAGCCAGCAACTTTCCTACAGACGCCTCGTATATGATGGCCGTGACCGAGCAAGAAATGGCGCTTCTATTGATGATGCGCCACAAGCGTGCAGCGACATAGAGAGGCTTATCCGCAGAAGGCTTAGACTTACTATGAGCAAGAATGAAGGATCTCGCTCTGGAACGGCAGCCCAAATCGGAGTGCGCTAGCCAGATGTCTCCAGGCAATGGCAGTAAAAAGCGTAGTTTTGAATGCAGCAGACTTGGAGAGATCATGTCCTTTCTCTTCGTTCATCCAAAGGGTGTCGCTTGCGGCCAACATATCTTGCCAGTTTGCAGAACTTGCTCGTATACCTTTTTCGCCTATGTCTCTTTCTCGTCACAAGATGCGACGATACACTTCAGAAGTTTCGAAAGAGTCAGCACATGGATTCCATGCATAAACGTTCCGTACAGGTGTGCTGCCTGAGGCTCGGTTTAGGTGGGACCGAAAACCGTTATAGTGCATCGAGCTTGTATTAGACTCCTTTTCAACCATGCCTACCAAGTGACAGCCGGATATGGTTGTGTACCCTAGTGCACACCAGCTGTAGCACAGTCTCGTATGTAGCTGCTTCGCTCTCGCGTCTCGTAGTCTTGAAGACTTGATTCAGGTCTTGCAGTCACGATCTGTACTCTGTAGCCTCGGTCGCAGTTGCCGGAGAATGTAGATATAACTATGGGCTGGATCCGCGCCTAGCGGTCCGCATCCTACGTCTTCCCAGTCCCCTCCTGCGTATCGTACAGCATCAGGAACTTGAGGTAGAGGTTCTGCAAGCCGGTCAACTCGTTCACAAAGAAGTCCCATAAGGCGCTCCAGTCCCGCCTCGAGCGAGTGTTCATGTGCGGATGATGTGGTACCCGCATCGTCATCCGGAAGTGTCGGATGCTCTGTATCCGATGATATGGAATCATGACCTTCATGGAGCGGAATGCGCCGTGGTTCGAGGTAAACTGGAAGGTATTGGAGCTGTACAATGTGTGAATGGTCTCCGAGTATATCTTGCGGCACGTAATCAGCAGTGGGAGAAGTACACCGGCCTCAAGATAGTCCTCTCGAGGCGCGGACGACGGACGCTTGGTGATTTCGTGGAATTGGTGGTCCGACTCACTGATCTTGTCCGGGCGCGTGCAGACCAGGTGGTATATCCGTACTTGAGGTGTGCCTGATCCGATGTAGAGTACCATGCCGCCATGCACCATCTCGTAGATGATGATCGTACGTCGAGCGGCAGCTTCGAGAGAAAGCGCTGTCTGGCCACTCGTATACACGCTGCTCACTGCCCTTACTGAAGGACTGCTGAAACCACTGCCATAGCGAATCTGGAGGGGGTTACAACGATCCAGTCAGGGCTCATGGCCGTCGACGTGGCGGCTGTTGAAGATACTTGCCGAAGGGAAGGCCTTTTCGTTGCCCGGCCATCCAAATCACCCATGGCGACGAAGGGGGAGATTGACAAAGCGCACGTATGCTGGAGTCGCCCCAGGAACCTGTAGAAATGTAAGTATACACCATTGCAATACAGACATGACCGGCGTACTCACACATTACATCCAAAGCCGCCTTAGACAAGCGCCAAAGATCCCATTATTTTGCTGGCCTCGACGCAAGGGATGTAGGTTCACGCTCACTCATCAGCAGGGTCGACGGAGGTCACGCTGACTCTTGTAGAGAGCCTGTCCGACCCATCAATCCGTGGCCATTCCACATTCTCACCCTTATAGGTGTATAGTTGCAGTGCGGGTACTGATCGGGTCGGAAGCTTATTATGCCTCCATAAAAGGTCCTCTCCCGGATCCATTCGATTCTCCCATCATACCTCTTGATCGCTGCCTAGACCATGTAATCAGTATGCAGGCGTCCAAGATGGAGTCCGGAAGAATTTCTCCAGGCATCTTGTGACCCTTTCGCGTCGCACACTTGAAACCGAGAGCAGTGGCGAAAATAATGAACGCTCCCCGTCGGCCTTCTGAAAATCCCGATCGAACCGGCCTAGGGAAGCCATCGTTCTTCCGTGGGCTGCTGGCCACCAGATCTGACAGCTCAGGGAAATGTCTCATCGCATAAAGCCATAGCTGTAGGTATCGTTCCCGAAAGGTTTCGTCGCTTCCATAGAAGATCTCGCGGAACCCCGATTCAAAGCTTCTACGGTATGCCATTCGGCTGCTAAGAAGACATTGCATCGAGTGATGACAGACCTCTGTATATACCATGTCTTCGAAAAACGTATGGAACGACACGATTCTGTCGCATGTGCGAATCCTTCGGATGACAGCTTCTCGATGAACAGGCGCGATACCCGGGAAAAGCTGAAAATGTGCTCTCCCATTGATGTCCTCTAGAGTCTTCTCCGTTGCTGCAACAATCAACCTCTCATCAGAGTGAGACTGTGACGGAGCCCGAAGTTGGAGAGCGGACACGGTCTGTGGTGTCACGCAAGTAACGGGAAGTCCATCCAGAATGTATGTCCACACTCGAAGACGTCGTCACCAACTCGCTGAATTTGAGCGACTGCTGGCCAGCCGGCGGTGTCTCTTTGGCTATTGAATAGCCATCCTTGTCCCCCTGGTGCCTCTTTTCAAGGTGTTCAAGAGCAGGCCTTGTGCCATTAAGGGTAGGCAGTATTTGATTATGCTTCCGCCGCTCACATATCCAGCAGTAATACACCTCCTTACTGTCCGGTTGGCGTACGAGCGCCTCACCAAACCGCCATACAGTTGATCCACTATTCACATCCGCCTGTCTCCGTCCTTTTCGAGCGATTGCTGCCTTGCGCATGTATTCAACACCACTGATTTTGAAGCGATCAAGATGGAGGGCTGCATCGTACGATGGATTATCCTTACAGAGTGTGATGGTGTCTGTACGAGAGGCAGTAAAGACGAACGACGCCATGGTTATCAAACAAGAGCGCGCAAAGTGAATATTATGGCCTCCGCGAGCGCGTCCGGACGACTGTACGCGCTCTCAGCACAGACCATCTAAGGCTCGGTATATTCACCGACTGGTGCGCAGTGACTACCTAATTAGGCCATGGTCTACCATGGTCATCATAGCCTCCATACCAAACCGACCAAGGTAATATTGAGGCCAAACCATACCAAAATTTCACCGGTGAAGACCGACCAGCTACCAAGTCCACCAGACCATGTAGGTCACTGGTCGAAAGACAAGTAATCCTGGCTGTCGCGCGCCTCCTGAATGTATCCAGCAGCCCCATGTGCTGATGATCATTGTCCAACGAATCTTTGCTGACGCTGGCATCTAGCTTCGCATTCAACAGTGTCTTCCGCGCCTCATGCTCCGCCACGATTCATGTGCGATGTGATTGGTCGACTTGCAGCTGCTTAGGTTTCGGGATACCTTGCTTTCATGCACAGATGCAATCAATCAACAAACAACGACCCAGCGCACCAGCCGAGCCTTGAAAGGGCTTTGCTCGATTGGACGAGCTTTATACCCGACTGGGAATGTTGCATCCTTGGTCAATAAGTGCTACTTGAGGTAATATAGTACATTAGAGTCCATTTGGAGTACTCATCGGAGGTACGACCCTATATTGTATCTTTTATCCCAAGGAACGATGGAAGGGACTTGAGTAGATTCAATACGCGAGTACAATATCGATGAATGAACCGCTTGGATCAATTGGGACGACAAATGCACCACTCGGAGCGTACTATGACTCGTTGACGACACGTATATGCTTTCCGAAACGCAATGGGTAGTTTAGTACGCAGAGTGGATACTGGCTACATACTCCTAGGACAGATCGCCCTGCATCGTACTTTGTTTCCGGATTAGGCAAAGCGTTATCGACATGAGCTTTAGGGCCTCCCTACGATTGCACAGGTGATACTCCAATATTTATACCGTTCATATTCCGATTCAAACGATTTCAAACAATCAGATCGACAACAACAGTCCGCAGGGTCTTTCACCAGAGCGCAAGTCGTTTGCTATTAAACTTATCAACAAACGCAACATACAAGACCTCTCACACAAAGTCAACAATCCACTCTCGGCGGCAGTGCTGCCTGATCAGGGACAGACAGCGGTGCAGTATGTGATAGCGGATAACATCTAGGCTGAGGATCTATTCGTAGCTAATATATGTCTTAGTAGAAGAGCCTCGCAAATTTGTGAAGACTGTCGACAAGCCGCAAGATGCACGCATCGAAGCCCACCAGAGCAAGAGTGACGATTCCAATCGACGGCAAGGACGAGCATTTCTCTCCCATCCTACTCCGCGACCTCTGCAAATGCCCTGTTTGCATACATGAGTTCACGAGACAAAGGCTCTACTCGACTACCGACCTCTTGTACTTTGACAATCCGGCCCACATCCAACTTCTTCATTGCATGCAGTCGTCTTCTACCGGCGGCATCAGTGTGTTTGTGGATGCCTTCAAAGCTGCCCTTGACCTCTATGCTGCCGACATCGACGCATTCAACGTTCTTGCTTCGCTTCGTGTGAACTATCATTACGAGCATCCTGCGTCACATCTTTACCATGCGACTAAGCCCGTCATTGATATGCGACCGCTACGCGTTGCACATACGACGTACGACAATTTGCCGGACTTTCTGCAAGCTTCGGAGAGCACCCGCAAGAGTTTGAAGCGATCCGCTGGCGCTGAGCTACCTTCCCTTGACGTAGCTGACTGTCTGGAGAAAATCAACTGGGGCGTACCCTTCCTGGCACCGCTCACGCTCAACAGTGGCTCCATGGAACAAGCAAGTAGCTCTTCTACTTCGACGCGAGAATGTCTCAATAAGAAGATGGATGACTGGCATGCAGCAGCAAAAAATTTCAGTGCACTTCTTGGTCGCCCAGAAGGTCTGTATGAACGCTTGATGAAGCCAGGTGAGTGTGTCTTGTTTAGCAACACGAGGGTCTTGCATGCCCGGAAAGCATTCGATTCGAGCGATGTTGGCAAGGCCAGGTGGCTGAGGGGGACTTATGTTGACAAAGACCCTTTCTTGAGCAAGCTGAGGGTCCTTGAATATAAGTCTGAGGAAGCGTCTCGAATGGCCCTGTCGAAAGGGTGTGTGGATGAAGTCTTGGCCTAGATGTGGCACTGGAGTGGAGAAGGGTGAGAGTTCTGGTTGAGGTTAGCCTGTGTTCTCCCTCGGGCATGCATGACGAAATGAAGGATGTCGAGCGCCGTGTGATTGGTGTTGTGATTTACTTAATCGGCAATTAGAGACTGATTTCGCAACTCAGGGTAGCAATTGTTCCGAGGGTGTTGTAATTTGCAGTCGATCTCAATCTCATTCATCGGCATTTCTCTGTCTTCGAAAATTCCAACTCGAACTTCATTTTGCCGAATGCGGGACTGTCTTCCGGGATGTGGTCTTGACGTGGGGTCGACACGAAAATCCTGCGGTTACAAATATATTTCCCTTCGGTGTTGCACACTGCGGTTTCTCTCCATCTTTGCTCATACTGTGATGGGGGACGAGCCAATTACGACAGTCTCTCGGACACGCCGCATTCAGAGAGGAAAGTCTCGACAAGGTTGCCAGCCGTGCAAAACCAGACATGTATGTTGAATCTCGCAAAACAGCGCGTCGCATCATCTAATTGATTCGCATCAGCTGAAATGCGACGAGGTGAAGCCTGAGTGTAACAACTGTACACGCAGCTGCCTGCAATGCTCTGGATATGAGCGCTCGTTGCGGTGGTCCGGAAAGCATGAACGCTTCGAAGTGGAACTATCGCCCTCTGCACGCCGTGTGACCAAGAATCGTTCGACCACTAATAACGGACAAGCTATTTCGAGTTCTTCTCCTGAGCGTACGGTCCAGCAGCCTGCCAGGGACACTGTATACCCTGATACGGTGTCGGTCGTTGCGATAACCAGCAATAAGAGTGACACCCAGCGCCATGGGTACGTTGGTAGCACGCCCACTCATCTGATGCATCTTCCCACCGTCCTCGTGGAGTACTGGTTCAGCCAAGTCTGTCCGATGTGGTCAACCTTCGACTCGTACGTCAATAACAACCGCCAGGTCGCTACTGTCAGCTGTACGACGTCTGAAGTCGTCTACTACGCTCTGCAAAGCATGTCTGCGGCATGCTTGATAGAATCAACCCCAGATCTAAAGAAGTCTCTCTCATCTCTAACGACACAGGCGTATACCGCTGTCAAACAGAGGATTCTAGCGCTGGAACGTGCAGTCCAGACTGGCAGAGGAAACATCGAGGTCGACCTCGTGTTTGCTATCTTTGCATTGGGTACTTCCCAGCATTGGACTGGACGTTTCCGACCCGATCAAACGTTGGCAGCCCTTGCTCGAAAACTACTATTACTCTGGCAGCGACGTTGCAGCGATCTGCAACCAGCGATCCATGCATACTTCCAACAAGCAATGGTGTACTGGGAAATGCAACTCGCTGTCACGGACACCAGCTTCGTATGCGAGAGGCTCGAAAGACGACGACAAACGTATCAAAGGCGACTGCCCTTGACAGTCAGGAATTACCATGGCGACACATGCGACAGAGCGATTGCTTTAAATCCGCTCGAAAAATCCATGTCGCTCGCGGGCACTCGGCCACATTCATGGTGTGGCATTTCGAGCGAAGTTGTCGATATCTTCGGCCAAGTCCTCAGCTTGTATAACAGTGCTTGCGAACGTAGAAAGAGCCACGCCGGGACGACAATCGCCGTCTCTGATATGTGGGTGGCGCGAGAGCTACAACACGAGTTGCTAGCAACGGACTTTGACAGCACTATTCAAATGGACCAGCTGATGGGCTTTCCTCTTGACACTGGCGATGAGAATACACCACTAACGCATCATGTCCACACAGCAAGAGCCTATCGTCTGGCATCGCTTTTACAGCTTCATTTAGCGTGCCCACATCTCGAAGTGCGGCTTCGAAAAGCTTCTCAGCCTCCGGCCAGTGATACTTGGGGTTACAACGACATCATATCAGGGCCCATCTCTCCAATGGAAAAACCTCTATCACTTGCTTTGCAGCTCGTTGAATTACTCGAGCAGATTCCATCGCAGTCGGGCTCGAGACGAATGTTACCAATTCTATACATCTCCGCGGCAGCTGGCTTGAGATATTCTCCACTTTCGACTTC
The DNA here is from genome assembly GCA_030411845.1 of Friedmanniomyces endolithicus. Lineage (NCBI taxonomy): Eukaryota > Fungi > Ascomycota > Dothideomycetes > Mycosphaerellales > Teratosphaeriaceae > Friedmanniomyces > Friedmanniomyces endolithicus. Next base: position 7,031 of record JASUXV010000072.1, on the reverse strand, counting down.
CACAGGATCGAGTGTACTCACCTGGACACAGCCCAGACAGCACAAAGACACCCAGGTGGTGAAGGCGAGAGGCACTATTTTCCGACAATTGTGTACACTCCAACAGATACTTCCTCCACGACCAATGGGTGTTACACTGGATCTCGTCAAGGCAATCTGGGCAGCGTACGACGCCGATACATCAGGTACGAGCGAGATACATTGGATTGACGTTATGACGAGTACGGGATTACAGACTCTTTTCGGTTGATCGTAGTGAGTAATGGTAATCTCGGCGATATACTATAAGCTTAAAATGCGCTAGCACTATCCGTCGTAATCCAATTGAAGAAAAGGTCTAAAAAGAATTAAAATTCGTGGTCTGCTCCTGCTGAACGTCTCTATCGACCGATCTACCGAGGGTTAGAGACACGTCATATTGCAGCCTATTGTCCCAATGCAATACACAAAGAAGGCTGCCTTCTCGCCATCGGTCATACCGGCCCCTGCTGTTACGAGAGCTGGTTGAAGCCCTTGAACGTCTCAGCTCCTTCCACGTCTTGTAACAAGACAAGCTTACAGGACGGCTTGAGTAGTGAAGGCTAAGCCTCGACATAGCATCTAGAGATCCTAGTGAAGCATTAGCAATCGATCGACGCTATAATGTCGATACACATACTGCCTTCCCTTGCATTCGCGGCTACCACTGACAGGCTGGTAGTCGAAAACCGCATATTCGACGGTGACATAGTCGTGAAGTGTCGGTTTGTGCGTTCCGAGAGCGATACGGCTCCGAAGCTTTCGTAACAACATTTTGGGTCTGGCGGGACTCGACGCGATATTGCTGATGTGGCAGATGTACGTGCACCGTGCAGTGCTCGCGTACGCGTATCAGCATCTCTTGACTATTTCGTGCCACTTACAGTCATATGAATGGCGGGAGTGGCAAGCGCCCCCCTGTTGGGAGGTTGTATATATCAGCGATGGCTCAGAGCTTGTTTACGCTGCCCCCTAATTGACTGGGAGTCCATCAATGTCGCAAGGCTTAGAGTCTGGACGCCTTTGCACGCTGCAAGGATGCGATGGAAAGTCAGTCTCGGTGGCTGCTGTCCCCCCACATTTGCTCATTTCACATAGAAGCTGGTTCACAGTGTCGTGGGGTGTGTACGCCCTTGGAGTTTCAAGACGATCCTTGCCCCTGCATGTGCAGGTGGTCCCACATGTGATGTACTCCTTTCAGGCATACATGTGGCACATTGTTGAGTCCTGCGCTACCACATCGCTTGATACAAGGAACGTGTGTATCTATTGATGGAGGCATCAACTTGTTTATCCTTCGAAGCACCATGGCCTCTACTGATCTACGCGACACGCTCAGCAAGCTCTGCATCGACTTCAGGGACGAAGCACGGTTCAACTGCAACAAGGAGTGGGAAATCAAGTCTATCGTGGGCTTCTGCCATGATAGTGGCGAGCAGAAGTACAAAATCGCCTGGCAAGACAGCGTACTGTCCAAGACCGACCTCATGTGCAGTCTGGTCAACAACAAATGGCCGCTGTATCGATTCGCACGGCAAATCACTCCGGCAGGATCGGGATCTCAGCTTCGAGTCGCCTGGAAGGAGACGTGGGAGCCCGCCAACGCGATCTTCGCCGCGGCAGAGCTGATTCATGAATACCGGCTTGGGGTGTACCAAAGCCGTAAGCAGCTTTCGGGACAGCTCGTACATCAGCACTGGCTCACTTTGCATGGTAAGCAACGTCTAGAATGTCAGAGAATTAAGTACGGCTAATGATTGCATCAGAGCGAACATGCTTGGATTGTAGGTCCCCTTGCAGCTCTTTCGGACAAGCAGGCATGTGTACGTTATCCGCCGGAAACGGTTTTGAGTGCGTGTGGCCATGCGAACATGCCATTTCCTCGTCTATGGTAGACTCCGAATGAAAGACTCTGGGTTGAGCTATGAGCTGATCAATTTGAGGCTTGGATTGTAAACGCCCTTCAAGCGCCTCGCTGGAACACAAGTAATGCTGACTTTCGCGCACGCAAACGGCGACGTCACATGGCCAGCAGCGTGTCACTTCGCTTCGCAACTGTGTACGTTTTGCCATTACTTCGTTCACTTCTCTCACGTCTAGTATGACGGATCTAAGAGATCTGCGAGTGAGTGACATATCGGAGGCGGCGTCCGGTGTTGTTGCTGAGCCTATGTTTTCAACCCTGCCGACTTTGCGGCGTCACTTGCAGGGGTGGGCACCGCTCCTAAAGCAGCCACGCCGGACTGGTCTTGCTTTTTCACAACGAAGCTTGAGATGTCGATCCCGGTAATCCTCTGGCTGAGAAGCACCTCCACGATCAAAGGCAGGCCGTTGGATGATTGGTGGATAGCAAAATCAGCGCCAAGGTCCATACTTCCACGTTGCTAATGAATATCCGCATAGCCAATTATCCCTGGTGCGTCGAGGAGCACCATACGGAAGCACATCCGACGAAAGATCATTGTGGATGAAGCTAGCAAGGCTACTGCTACGGTATCCATCCTACATCACGGAGGGTCTGACCCACTGAGTCGTGCGAACCGATGAAGTCTGCCAAGCTATGTGAACTGTCCGTCTTTGATTGATGAGGCACGATCATGATCGGATGATGTCCAGCTGCCTTATTCTTGTTCATTTACCGCCCTGCTCCTTGCTGTTTCCAGTCTCTAAATGCCGAATGCAGAGTTTCTACGGAAGCCTGCAAGGTACTGAGCTGAAGTATGATCCCCTGCATCGCCACCCGACAGCTGTCGTGCACGTCGCTGTTCTGCCGGGTCCCAGGCTTCTCAGTCCGTGGCGCTGTCCCAAGGGCAAGAGCTAAATACGGAGGCTCCACGACGGCAATGCTAGGCGATGAGAGCCTTGCTACGTCGGTAGCATCGAGCGCTGATATGACATCCTTGAGACGTACCCCACTGGCGTTGCGCAACTACACTGTAACGTGCCCTCTGTTCGGAGCTCGCCTCTGTCGGGGGTCGTAGTATGTGAGATCGATGACGGTAGCGCCCGGTTGGCATAGAAGCATCTCGGACCAGCGACTTCCACGGGCATCCCTCAGCCATGACACTGAGTTCCAGAACTTAGTGCAGCCCAGCAGCTGCTCAGGCCGGAGTAGAAAGGTGTTGAGATCGACGGTTCTGCCACTCTCCTGTATGAACATCCTCTCTCGAAGGGCCATGGACTGCTCAATAGCATACCGAAAGGTGGAGCAGAGCGTACCGATCTTGAGTAGTTCTTGTATTGAAAGCTCGGATCGTTCCAGGACGGCCACTACGAGTTCAAGTGGCAAACATCTGCCGCCTATCCCGCTTGGGACAAAGCAGGCTGGTCCTTCGTTATGCTCAGTTGTAGTAGTCCGGGTGTGCTTGACACATGGTGCAGCAGAACGACCGTGACTTTCCGCCGTTGAGTGCCGACCTCGCTTTCTGACCCCTTGGCTCTCCCCTGCACTATCAACTCCGCGCCCTCTCTTGCAAGAGGACATCTCTCTTGCTCGAATGTGTCCAGGGGGTTGTGATGTCGAAGGGAAAACGTCCCGCCAGCAGATGCTTTGATGTCGCAGAAGAACGAGGCGCTTGTAAAGGCATCGAGATACGCATGCGCAATTGCGGCTTCAGCTTGGGTAGCGTATTGTCGTTAGACTACCAATCATATTACGATGATGCTTTCGCCGCTCGAAACAGCCATGCGTTGCGGTCAATGCTGCTTGACTGGCCGTTCGCAAGAGAGGAATGATACCTGTGACCGTCTAGTTACATATGCAGGCTTACAATGCGTGAAATTCCGCCCATTTACAACAACACTGCCAGTTTGCTCCGCCGTGTCACAGTGTTCCTCGGTCGTTGCCGGGCGCGTCGCGATAATTTCTTTGGCACACTGGCTGGGTTTCATTCCTTTTCCGTAGCTGCAACGTGCGGGAAGACGGACAAGCAAGCATGTCAATCTTCAATTGGGCGCACTCGAGGATGTTACACCATCTCTCAAGCGGTGGCGAGCGACATAGTACGGTAGTCGACAGGACCGCTCAATCTGCATGTACGATCTGGGCAGCGGCTGGATTGTGGCGCTCCAGCATCTCCGCGGCCCGTTATACCAAACCTTAATGACACTGCAGCACCAACACCAACACAGGCGCTTCGAATACCGTGCCACTTTATAACATGCTAGAGACTGCGCCGACTCTGCATCCATCTAGGTAGCTCTCGGCTTGATCATTGGCCGTGAAGGTACCCAGCTAAGCATCTACGCGACAGCAGACTCCATTGGACTGCAATCTGGCGACAGTATCGTGCCTCACTTCATCGCTAACACCGGGAGCGTGCATTTGTGTTGTAAGCGCCTACACTGCCGCAATCTACTTCTCCTCAGCCCTCGATGTGCAGAGTGTCAGCCTACCAAACACCGCGAAGGACGGATTTCATAGAAAAGCCACCTACGGTTGTCGATGTTTCATGGACGAATTCGTGCTCGTATGTAGAAAGCAGTCTGCATCTACTACCGCCCACTCCCTGGCCGAGATCGGCGAAGTGACAGAGTAAGGGGATGATAACTCGTCTTCCAAAGGCGGTGACCATGGTCAAGAACGTGGTTTTCAGCCAGATCTAGAAGTATCACCACCTCTGATGATACGACTCGAATGTACGCGCAAACGAATGACTGTACTGCAAGAATGATCTCAGAGACGCCCTGTGCGAATCCAAAACACTAGTGTAAGGTAGGCTTGTGTCCCTCCAGAGTCGAAAGAGAATGCTTAGACGGAGGAGTGGCCGAACGAAAGTTCCATCAAGGCGTGAGGTTCAGGTCAATCCTTGAGCAACGATAGACGCACGGACCGGTGTTCATGAACATGTGTCCGTGCGCGCAGACCTGAGCGCGTCTGTTGCCGCGGCCATACACAAGTTGCTCGCACGGACCGGTGTTCATGAACATGTGTCCGTGCGAGCAGACTTGAGTGGGTCCGACGGTCTATGTTCTCCATACAAGCTGCCACACCTCCAACGCCGCTAAACCACCCACTTAGACGCCCTGACAGACTTTCTCGCCGTTTGCAACGGAGCTCATCATCCTCTTGTACACTCGTAAGGCTACTCATTGTCTTGCTTCATTCTGATATGGCTACCACAAACTTCGAGAACGATGCGCTATCGCTGTATCGTATACAGAACTGCATACGTCGAAGCTTTACGTTCAGTAGGCCTCACCGCATCTGGACGTCAGACGTGACCGAAACCCTTACCAATGCCCAGCTTGCGGCACACCGACAGCTCGTAGCAGGTATAGTGAATGACATGTCACCGCACCAACGTCGCTACAAGACGTGCAGCTGTGGATCTTCGGACATCCTACCCCTTTGGCCACGAGACACTCTCTGCCCTGCATTGGCGCGGCCTGCCGAGTCCGATGCACTAGACCTGGAGCTCGGCGTTGCAATGGACCGACTCGCATACGCTATAGCTATTTACCCACGCGAAGACGGGCCAGCGCTGTTGCATGACCTCGTATATAGAGCGATACGATCTAGGTTGTTGGTTGATAACAAGACGTGGCCCTGGACCACAGCGGTCGATCTCTGGGCCTGCGAGTCTCATCTGGCTCGTAGGCTTGGCTTCGATACGTTCCCAGGCGCTGTCTTCGCTGCGCACATGATCTGGCCAACCGAGCATTGCAAGCGAGCCCTCAATATCACGACACTACCGGACACCGACCTCGGGCTTACCAAAGATTGGGTAAGACAACACCGCACCGTCGAAGACTACAGTGCTGTGTTCACGGAAATCTGTGATGAGATGGAGGCCGCTATACTCGATGACAATACTCAGCACCACTATGAACCAGACTACGGGTGTACATGCCTAATGCCGAGCTCCTACGATGGCTCATCGATCGCCGGGTATTCTGGAGGCAACAGATCGTCAACTACTAGAACCTCTAATAACCGCGTTTCTCCTCGGTTCACCAGGAGTCCTGGACCAGCCTCCCCGATGTGTGTTGAGTGCTGTAGCTGGGCTGGAGAATCATCGGAGCTTGCAGCCAATAGCCAGTACCACGACCCTGACGAAGTACCGCCCAGAGCAGTCTCCGTCCCGAGTGTCACCTCGATACCTTTCGCGCAAGGCTCTCGCTCTTTTGCAGACGTGGTCCGCATAAATCGGGACGCGCTGCTACCTCAGCTTGCTAGGCTCTTTCGCGTCGCACCAGCGAAAGAACTCACGCCAATGCTACATCAATTCATGCAAGAAAACATGAGACAAAGGCTTCTACGCTCGGGCAGGCGAGAAGTAGACTGGTATCTGCTAAGAAGCGAAGACGTGAAGCTATGTGAAGAGAGATTCCTAGAAGCCATGGACTTCGAGGATCACAACGAAGCTTATTGTTTGATGTCCTCTCTCACGGATGATAGGCATTGCCCTAGCCATCATACGGCAAGTGTGTACTTGTAGTTCAGACTACAATATAAATGCCCAAACTGTCCCTCAACCTACGCGATCGTGACATCTCATTAGATCGACTGTGACCTGTCTTCCACACGCGAGCAACCTTGAGTAGAGTCAGACGGACGTCGAAAGACCGCTTACATTCCCGTTCGCGGATAATGGTAGGAGTGCTTGCCGCGGACCACGATAGGTCTTGACTGAACTGTCCGCAGGAGAATGTGCGTAGATGCACTTGAACGTCACTAAGATATTGTAGTGCCGCTCCGGCGTTTCAGCCAGTCCGTGAGTCCTCCTCCTCACTTTTCTCTCGTTATGCAGTATTGCAGTCGCTCCTCGAACCTCCTCGACCTTATCTCCTAGCAACAGCCACTCCGCTTAGGCGATTCAGTCACTTTGCGAGCTCTCGTTTTCTCGAACCTCGGCGGGTCAATTTAAGCCTGGTACTGTACAGGCTGGAGTTACTGCAACACTAGGTTCATACGCTGCGCCAGCGAGGCTAGATTCAGAACTCGACTCAATTGTGCCATTTATAGAACACCATTCTATTCATAGAAGACGTGTGGGTGTACATAACAAGAT
>JASUXV010000071.1:0-25102 GCA_030411845.1 Friedmanniomyces endolithicus | reverse complement strand
CGTCCGGCTTTGGCCGTTGTGCTGTGGGCCATTTTCTTTTGCCCGTCCGGTTTTTGGTGCCTGTCTAATTTTTTTTCCTTTTATGTTTTTGGGGGGGGTGGGGCTCTCCGGTTTTTTGCAAAAACACCCCCCCCCCCCCCCCCCCCCCGGGGAACCCCCACCAAAGCACACAATTTCGACCTTCACCCACTGAATCACCACCATTCTTTCGCCACCTATTGCCCTTGTGCCGCCGTCCTAAACTTCACCCTACTATTGCTCCTTTCGTAGTATGAGGCGTACATTATTCTGCCTGAATCCAGATCCGCCTCCCGATTGCCACTTGACCAACAGTTGAATCTTCGCTCCACGTCACCCACGCTCATACAATCACCAACACCAATTTCCCAACCACGTACTGACCCTCCCTCACTCATACCCACCTCCACCATGGCACCCAAAGGCAAGAAGGGCAAGAAGGGCGGCGACGACTGGGACGAAGGACTTGGCGAGACCGTCGACCCCATAGCCCAGGCCGAAGCCGATGCCAAAGCTGCCGATGCCGCGCAAGATCAGGAGGAGGATGCTGACGCGGGCGGCGGCGGTGGCGGGCTTATGGCGATGCTGAAGAAGAACCGAGAGAAGCGGAAGAAGAAGGGCAAGACGGTGGAGAATGATTTCCTGGACGGAGAGGACCCTCCTCAAGAGAGTGCCGGTGATCAGGCTGCGGAACCCACCGAGGCGATTGATCTGAGTGCCAAGGCGCCGGTGGAGGCGAGTATGGAGGATGAGGATCTGTTCGATGCGCCGGTAAAGGGGAAGAAGGGTGGTAAGGGTGGGAAGCAGCAGGCTGCCAAGAGCAGTAAAGCGGCTGAGCCTGAGGTCGCGGAGGATGATGATGATGGAGAGGAGGCAGGCGGTAAAGTGAAGACGAAGGCCGAGAAGGAAAGGGAGAAGAAGGAGCGCGAGAAGCAACGAAAGAAGGACAACGCGGCGTCGAAGAAGAAGACTACGCCCGCAGCGCAGAAGGAAGAGCCCGAGATCGTCGAAGCAGCGCCTGTTGCGGTCGAGGAGCCCATCGCTGGTGGGAAGAAAAAGAAGCTCAACCCGGCACTTGCAGCTCTGCAGAAACAGCAGGACGAGCTTCGTCGTCAGCAGGAAGAGGATGCGCGGGCGACCGCCGAGGCAAAAGCTCGTGAGGAAGAGGAGATCCGGCGTGCGGAGGAGGAAGAGCAGCATCTCGCAGAACAGAAGGCAGCGAGGAAGGCGAAGGACAAGGCGAAGGTCGAGCAGCAGAAGCGTGAAGGCACGTACAAGACCGAGAAGCAGCGGAAGGAGGAGGCGCAGAAGAAACTGCGGTTGCAGCAGATGCTTGAGTCTGGTGCGAAGGTCGCCGGGATCAGCGATGCGACAGCTCATGATAGCGAGGACACGGCGAAAAAGGACAGGAAGCCAGACAAGAAGCGAAAGGACCCGAGGAAGGAGGCAGCGGAGCGAAAGGCAGAGCATGAGAAGGAAGAAGAGGAGGCAAGGAAGAAGATGGAGGAGTTGAAGCTACAAGAGGAGCAAGCGACACTTGCGGCGGAGGCGGCTGAGAAGACGAGAGCCGATGCCGAGGGGAAGAAGGGGGAAGACAGTGACGAGGAGGATGACTGGGAGGTACTGGCCGAGAAAGCGGAGGCTGATACCAAGGACAGCTGGGAGGACGATGAGGAAGAAGAGGATGCTGGTGTAGAGAAGGCTGGGACGGCGAATGGCAAGCCCACACGATCTGATGCCGCGGGAAAGAATGCGCAGGCTAAGCAAAGCAATGGCGCGGCAGACGAGACAAGCAGCGAAGAAGACTCGGACGAGTCGGAGTCCGAAGACGAACAGCAGAGCGCCACCGCCCGTCAAGCTGCCCTCCGACGCCAACAAGCCTCCGACAAGCGAAAGGCGGAAGTGGAGGCTGCACGCAACGCTGCCTCAACGGAGAACCTGCGGTCTCCCATCTGCTGTATTCTTGGTCACGTCGATACCGGCAAGACGAAGTTGCTTGACAAGATTCGGCAGACAAACGTCCAAGAAGGCGAAGCGGGCGGGATTACGCAGCAGATCGGTGCGACATACTTTCCGGTCGAAGCGTTAAGAAAGAAGACCGCAGTCGTGAATGCGGATGGTGCATTCGAATTCAAGGTTCCTGGTCTGCTGGTGATCGACACACCCGGGCACGAGTCGTTCACCAATCTGCGATCTCGTGGTTCATCGCTCTGCAACATCGCCATCCTGGTCGTCGACATCATGCACGGGCTCGAGCCGCAGACACTGGAGTCGATGCGCTTGCTTCGCGACCGCAAGACACCCTTCATCGTTGCGTTGAACAAGATCGATCGCCTGTACGGCTGGAACCCTATCGCCGACAACGGCTTCCGGGCGTCTCTCGACAAACAGAAGAAACACGTGCAAGATGAGTTCCGCGACCGATTGGAGAAGACCAAGCTGGCCTTCGCGGAGCAGAGCTTCAACGCGGAATTATTCTACGAGAACAAGAGCATGGCGAAGTACGTCAGTCTGGTGCCGACATCCGCGCATACCGGCGAGGGCATTCCGGATATGATCAAGCTGCTTGTGACTCTCACGCAGGAGCGAATGACGAGGCAATTGATGTACCTGTCGGAAGTAGAGTGCACGGTGCTTGAGGTGAAGGTCATCGAGGGCTTGGGCACTACGATCGATGTCATATTGAACAACGGTGTCTTGCACGAGGGCGACACAATTGTGCTCTGTGGTACCGAGGGTCCGATCACCACGCAGGTCAGAGCGTTGCTGACGCCAGCCGAGATGAAGGAGTTGAGGGTGAAGAGTGTGTACGTGCACAACAAGACCGTCAAGGCGGCATTGGGTGTCAAGATCACGGCGAACGGCCTCGATACCGCCATTGCTGGATCCCGATTGCTCGTGGCGAAGAACAAGGACGACGAAGACGAGATCGAGGAGCTGGAGGAGGACGTCATGGGCGATCTGGAGAACTTGATGAGTCGGATCTCCCGGACAGGCCGTGGTGTGACTGTGCAGGCCAGCACGCTGGGCTCACTGGAAGCTCTACTCGAGTTCTTGAAGCAGAGCAAGATTCCCGTGAGCAGCATCTCCATCGGGCCGGTGCACAAACGCGACGTTATTACCGCCTCGACCATGTTGGAGAAAGCTAAAGAGTACGCCGTCATGCTCTGCTTTGATGTCAAAGTTGACCGCGACGCTACGGAGCTGGCGGAGCATCTTGGCGTGAAGATCTTCACGGCGGATATCATTTATCATTTATTTGATGACTTCACCAAGCATATGAAGGCGCTGCAGGAGCAGAAGAAGGAAGATAGCAAGATGTTGGCTGTATTCCCGTGCGTGTTGCGGCCGGTGGCTGTCTTTAACAAGAAGGATCCAATTGTGATCGGGGTGGATGTGGTCGAAGGCAACCTGAGAATGGGGACGCCACTTGCGGCGGTGAAGATGAATCCGGTGACCAACGTCAAGGACATCGTGTCCTTGGGCAGAGTGTGAGTCGCAGCATCGTTCACCAAGCTACCCCCGCAGTCCATTGTACTTACTGACGTGTCCACAGTGTCTCAATCCAACGCGACCACAAAGACCTCCCGATCTGCAAAAAGGGCAGTCCCTCCGTCGCCATCAAGATCGAGGGCCCCAACCAGCCGATGTATGGCCGGCAGTTGGAGGAGAAGGATGCGCTGTATAGTCAGATTTCGCGGGCGAGTATTGATTGCTTAAAGGAGTTCTATCGGGATGAGGTGGATAAGGAGGAGTGGGGGTTGATTGCTAAGCATTTGAAGGGGCTGTTTGATATACCTTAGTTGCGAGAGAACGCAAGAATCGTGAAGGGATGGTTTTGGGGAGTGGCTAGGCGACTGGTACCCGCACCCGGCTGTTCATCGCCATCAGACGACCTCCTCTTCTGCATCAACCACTGCCTGCTGAGGTCACATTGGCGTAATGAATGTACGCCTCCTGAAAGCCTAGTAGACTTACAGTTCACCCCCCCAATATACTTGAGTCCATGTGGTCAGTCAGAGGATTTGGCAGGACACCGGGCTGAAGCAAGGTGCCAATTCTCGAAGTCCTGTCTTGTACTCGTATCAATTCCGACGAGCAACGACTACATGTACTTATCAATACATCCATGGACGAAGCCGAACCAGTACCGGCCCGCACTATGCCATTCCATGGTCGTCCGAACATGTCCCCCTGACGCCAGCCTCAATCAGGCTTTCGCATCGCACCCTGGCAGCTTGCCACGCCTCGTCAGTACAAGTGAGACGACTCTTCAACTCACGACCTCGCCAGCTACACGCCCGGCACCGGTTCGTTGCCCCCACTCACCACCATCTTAGCAGCCCGATTCGCCTCCTTCTTCGCCATCGTCTTGCGTATCATCCGCGCCCTCACTCCGTTCACCCGCCGCGCCTCATCCAACTCCTCCCGGATCTCCGGTCCCGTCATCTGGCTATTGCTAGCCTGCGAGCTGATGGCGCAGGTGATGCGACGAGTGACGACGTTTTCCTCTTTGAGGTTCTTCATGCCTTTCGCGGTCAGCCCGTCGTTGATATGCCGGAAGAGCTCCTGGTTGCTGTAGAAGCGTGCGAGGTGGAGTATGGTCGCTCCGGTGATGCGCTCGGGGGTGTCGTGGAAGAGGTGGTCCATTGGGTAGTCTAGCGGGAATACTTGGTCGGGACGGGCGCGCTTGCCGCGATGGTTGGACTCTGGAGCTGAGAGACTGGGGTCGATCGCATATTCCTCCCTTTCGTCCAGGTAGGACCCGGTCCGCTTCTTGGCATGATTCACCGGCTTGATCTGCTGTCCGCGCTGCGTCAGTAAAGACCTGGCGTATCCCTGGAAGTCGAATGTCCCATCGCTCAGAGCCCGCCATTGCTCTCTGTATCCGCCGTCTGCGGCCGCAATGCACCAGCGATACATCCACAACGTGCTCGTCGGGATGGCGTCCGCTCGACTTGAGAACAGCTGAGCCTCGAAATGTGGCGCTCCGTATGCGTCTGAGGTCATGGTAACGACCCCGAGCTGATACACCGGCTGCTGTGCCTGACCGAACATCATATTAGAGTAGAATTCGTGATGCTTTGCCGCCCTGATTAACGCGGCCAATGCCCCTTCGACCTCGAGGGTTTTGAACGGTAAAGCGACGACCGGATGCTGTTTGAACAGCAAGTTGCCGTCCAAACCATCCAGCTCGGGAAGATCAGCGTCGTCAGAGATGTCGTAGAATGCACGGAGCTGAATGTCGTCTGTGAAGTCGCCTTTCTTCTCGAGATGATGACGAGCGACTTTGATAGAATCTGTGGGTCTGGCAGTGGCATGGCGTTGTATGAACAGGCCGTCCTCGACGATAGCTTTGATCAGTTCGTCAATGGCAGCGACACTGCCGTACACTGGTACCGGGGGAGTGTTGATGCCGAACAGGTTGTACACGAAGCAGCAGGTCGCCGATCGATCTTGCTGGTTCTCAGGTATCTGGGCATACTGATCGATATCCCATATCTCCATGGCTGGTCGTCGTTTGTGCCCTTGCTTGTACTTCGATTCGTACGCAGGGCCGGGTGAACTCTCTGCGCTGTCTTCGGTGCGAGCTGCAAAGCCCAAGGTGAAAGCTGGAAGCAGCGGCGGTGTCTTGTACGGGCATGGAGGCGACAAGGTGTTGTCGACCTGCTTCAGCGTGGTTCACTTCCATCTCCGACACCTGAAGTAAGTCACAAAAGAAGGGCATTGTAGAATCATGGGAACACACGAGACAAGAGGTGAAGTATAGAGACATTTGGCTATGCCGAAAGTCCGGAGTTCGAATTGCCCAGACGATGTCTTGGATATATAGAGCATATGTCTGGGATGCAGGCAGTCTCGTATTAGCGTCCAGGTAGATAAATTGCAGTGACTGCATTGTTCATAGCAATCTACCAGCATCGGAGGGGTGATAGGACAGTCGACAGGAGCGACAACGACCACCACAAGTGTGCTTGGTGCCGGTAAGAACGTCCAAATTACCAAAGCGATGCGGCTGTGTGGAGAATTTACCTTTTTACTTGTTGCCGAATACAAACCTTTTCCAATTCGCGCCTAGTCTCTTCACACCGTCTTCAAGCTCCCATCCTTTCACCTCACACACCTTCCTCACAGCAGCTTCCAGTTGCCCATCCATCCGATCTCCTGCCATGTCCATGTCACTCTCGATCAAGATGCGGTCATCCGGGAGCGCTTGAATAGCGGCTTCGACCTTTCCAGTCTTCCCGGGTCGACCGTCTCCACTGCTCCAATGGTTTATGGTCGTGCTGAAGCTCATGAATACTTCGCATGGAACGGTAGGTGCAGTATACAGCTTCACCGTCTCTGCTGGCCCGGAGTAGGAATGCAGACATATTCGTGGTGGGAACGGCTTTGCGAGAGCTGCTCCCGGAAGATCCACGGCATTTCGCTGAGCTTCAGGGGACTCACCTTGTGCTCTCGCCGAAACTTCGGCTTCGACTCGTTTTTGCTCGCGCTTGGAGTTTACACGGATCTCCTGACCTTTCCATGTCTCCGCGAGGGTTTCGTAGACTGCACCATGCGCGGCGACGCCGTGGACGGACACGGCACGCTGCATCTCACCCGCAAGCCGTAGCTGAGCTGGGAATATCTTTCGTTGGTGCTTCATACTCACTCTATATTGGCTCAGTTGGCGCCCTTCCCGGCCACCTGGCGTAAGGGAGTCGTCCCGTTGCTCCGCTTGGTCGGGCAGCCAGGGCTGCGGGATACGGAAAGAGCGGTCTAGGCCCACCTCGCCAACTAGAGCCAGCGGATGCTGCAGGAGATATTCCTTGGTTCGAGACAGGAATTGGCCGAAAGGCTGGGGATCAGGTAGAGCAAGTAAGAACTCGCGATCGTGCAATTGTGGCGTCAACGCAAGTGTGTAGTGTGACACTTTCTGTTCATCCGACAGACTCGTTGCGCCGTCATACTCTGACTCGTCGTACATTTGATGTGAGAACCATGGATGCCAGCCAAACGCCGGTATGACCTTATGGTCCTTACTGCACTTGACATGAGCGCAAATTCTTCGTGCGGTGGAGCGGCGCCCATACCTTCGTCACTGACCTACCTCCAATCTGTCCCAGTAGGATCTTGGGCGTCCTCCTCTGTTACGCCGTACCTGGTGGCAGCATTTGAGACAAGCTCTTGGTCTTCCGCTCTCGTCGCCATGACAGTCAGCACCCGCGCTCTCATGCTTGGTATGGCCTGCAAGCTCGCGAGGGTGTCGGTGGGGTGGCAGTGGGCGTCAAAGACGCCAAGGTGCCATGGCAGCTGCCCGAAGTCTTCCTGCTGTGCCATGCCTGACTCCCATTCCCTTGGTTACAACATATCGAAACGGACGCCAACCTTTTGTCGTCTGAGGTGTCGTCGTTGGCCTGACGGCGAGGCCGGCACGGGTCGGCCCGACACGGCCTTCCCGTCCCCGCCGTTTTTTCGCCCCACACCACATCAGTCTTGCGACGGAACATCTTCGGTCGCGCACGCACGCTTTGGAGAGGACAGGACATGTACACCGGAATCTATCAGCTTTTAACGTAGTACCAGCAGAGGAGGACACCCCATGACATCCCGAAGTCTCCAATGCACATTGCCAGCGCTTGTGTCCGATGCGAGGCGCCCAACTTCGACCAAAGACACACGCTTCTGCCAGGTCCCTCGACAGCATCAGTGAGCTGCCTCTTCCGAAGGCCGTTCGGATCGTGTCCATCTCTGAACCAGGATGCACCAATCATCAAATGAAGGACCTGCGTTGGTGGCCTTGGGTCAGTAATAGAGGTGGAAAGCATCCACGGATTCAACAGGTCGACCACAGCCACCCGGCCTGGCCGTGGTCAGCCGCAACGGGCATCTTGCGTGCAAGCAAGCACCCGATGGCTTCCGCTTCACGACTTGACTGTGCAGCGTCACATGCATATGATGGATGGAGCTTGGAGTGAACCAGTAAGACTATATAGGAGGTAGGCCATTTCGCTGATGTTTTCATTTCGATCCACAACACCGCAACCTTATTGCTCAGCAATGCACGAGAGTGAATTTCCTTTGTTTCTCTTTCTTCTGTTCAATAGTCTTTTCATAATGTTGAATTGCTTCGGGGTTTGTATCCTACTTCTTGCTACTTGTCTAGCTTCGCCAACACCATGGCCCAAACTATCGTTGGACGACATCACCGCATTGTCGTTGTCCAGACGTTTCGTTGAGAGAGCGGGTTTTCCAGGTGAGCTTCTGCGCAGCCCGAAATGCCAAGGTATGACCATACTGACCTGCAGTCATAGTGGCCAGCCTCTCGCGGTCAGATGATCATATCGCAAAACGCTCCATCGCTGGCGCATCCATTGGGGGTGCCAACTTTGCCGGTACGTCCACGTCCACAACGCGAGTCGCATCGCACCAGCTGACTCGATGATGCAGACCCATCGGTGATTCAGACAAGCGATGGTAAATGGTACGCGTTTGCCACACGAACCATTGGCTCTGCGATACATATCCAGGCCGCGCAGTCCTCCGACTTGGAGACGTGGACATTGGTCGTGAACGAGGATGGCAGCCAGTACGACGCTTTGCCTAGTATGCCCGCATGGGTTGCTTCGGGTCCGTCGACGACCTGGGCGCCAGATGTCGTGCAGGTCGTGAGTGTTAGCTCGTATCCAGTCCTTGACATCTGTAGCTCACTGTTCGCTAGACGGATGGCACCTTCGTCATGTACTACTCAGCTCTCGCGGCCTCAAGTCCGACTCATCACTGTATTGGCGCCGCCACGGCGAATAACGTGCTCGGGCCATACACCCCGGCAGGCACAGAGGCCATGTTCTGCCCGCTCGAACAAGGCGGCGCCATCGATGCTAGTAGCTTCGACGAAAACGGACAAAGATACGTCGTCTACAAAGTCGACGGGAACTCCATAGGTCACGGAGGTGCTTGCAACAACGCAATCGCACCATTTGTCAGTACACCCGTCATTCTTCAGCATGTGGCCGCCGATGGCATTGCCATCAACGGCGCCGCTACTACGCTTCTCGACAACGCTGGTGCTTCGGATCAAGGTGTTGTCGAGGCTCCGGCGCTCATGAAGTCCGGATCCACGTACATACTATTCTTCTCGTCGAACTGCTTCGCCGACGGCCACTACACGCTCAGCTATGCTACTTCGACATCTATCACAGGACCGTACGTCCGCGCCGCAAGACCACTTCTACAAACCGGCGACCGCGGCTTTGACTCGCCAGGTGGTGCCGACGTGGCTGTCGATGGTCAGCACATGGTGTTGCATGCTGCATACAAAGGCGGGAGAGCGATGTACCAGACTGTCATCAACGTTGTCGAGGGTGTCGTGTCCGTCTGGGAGTAACTGTCAGGGCGACCTTTTGTGTTCTGCGTCGTCCGTGAGGTGTTGGAGGCCTTTCTACATCTTGTATTGGATGAATCTTCAGACCTACTTGGTCCATTGGACTGAACGCAAGATTGACGTGCCCGGCGTACATTCATGTAGTGCAGTAATTAATGTGTGCATTTACCAGACACGACATTCGCTGTCCCAGTAGAAAACCACCCGGCTCTCGGCAGTGCTATCTTGGAATTCCGACTTCACCTTCTCTCCTACACCCACCAAGCTGCCCATTCGCTCTTCAACCGCTATTATTGACAATATGATCTTTATGTCGGGAATCTCACATCGAATGCGCTCCACCGTTTGACAGACGCTTTGCTGGCCAGCATCTGCCATGCCAAGCGTCGTGTCAGCTGTAAGCGTTCCGCTGCTTCTACTGCTCAGCCTGCCTCTCGCCACTTTCGCAGTCGTCACCACCTCCATCGCCTTTTGGATCCTGCTCTTCCGCGTCTCGCTGGTCTACGCCGAGCTCCTTGCTGCTTTGTTCCGATCATACATTGTACCCTTACCCAAGGAGTCACCTATCGCGATTCCGTCGCCGAGCCTGGAGAAGGACCGGTCGTCTAGGTCTCGCCGGGCCTCTCAGAGTAGCTCTGGAAGCTCTGGCTTGCAAATGCGGACGTTCGGGTTGGAAGACAGCTCGGCGATTCTCAGCGGTCCCCTACCGGTGCGCGACTACGAGGGCGTAGGAGGATGGCTTGCACCGGAAGACGACGAGGAGGACGCTCATTCGATAGCGCCTGAGAGCCGCTCCACACCATCGTCACCAGTGGCCAGCTTGCAACGACATCACTCGTACAGCCAGACGAGTCTCAGCCGTGGACATAGTCCGGAGCTGGTGCGTCCGCCTGCTTACCCGGGGGGTCCTGGGAGTGGGACTGCGAGCCCCGAGAGAACTTTCAGTACGCCGCTGAAACTACACACGACTGGCAGCGACCGAGCATCGAAGGTATCCTTCGAAGATGAGCATCCGAGCACTGTCGGTAGCACGGCGAGCTTGACCAGCGTCAAGGTGACGCGCCAAGATGTTATGTGAATCAGAAACGGTCAAAATCTTGGAAACGAAGGTCAGTGGAGCTGATACCATTGTCTACTGGCTGAGCTACCGTCCTGGGATTTACGGGCCATACTGGACGGGGCAGCCGCACTGTATATTGAGACCCTCGGCTCTTGTACATGCCGGAGCACGAAGTAAGCCATCCAACGACGCTCAGGAAAAGAAGTTCAATCACCAGTACAATCCAGACGTTCTGCCTAGACTTGATCGACATTCGGGTTCTCGCACCGTCCGTCCGTTCCAATTCCCAAACCGCCCCGCCGTCATACCGCCGAGGTGACCAGGTCCCTCAGCTTGCTCCATCCTACATCATGACTACGGCGATCCGGGCGATGTCTGCTTCCTGTCGGGTACCGCGAGCAGTGTCTGGGTTTTACCCATCTACGTAGGCATGGACATCCATTCCGTACCTCCCCGGACCCGGCCGAGTATGATGGTGCGTCCAGCATGCAAGCTTACCGGCGCTAGACTTTATGGCGGGGATGGGAGCGAGCAGGAACGTAGCGAAGTGGTCATGAATCGTCATGCAAGGCGTAGGGACAGTCTTGTTGGACACGAGAGCTTGAAGAAGGGTAGCAGCCCGTTCTGCTTGCCTGATGATATGTGTAGTCTGCGGAAAGCGTGAAGGGCGCATCTGCCGAGATTTTGAAGGCTAGAGGAGTTATTGAGAATGCCCCCGAGAACTCCTCATAGCAGGTCCTAATGGATCATAAAGCGAGAGACTACGTCTACGAGAAGTACTTCTCCGGCTGAGCTGTGAAGTGACCAAGGCATCAAGAGATGTCCCACTGACATTGCCTTCTTTCTCGCTACGTCCTTGACGCCTGGCCACCAACACCGGGCGAGACGAAGCCGGATGAGTCCGGCTTGAAGCATCCCAGACAAACCCGACGACCTTGTTGCGTATCGAACAGTAGTTGTGATCGAGACGTTTGGTCGCTGTAGATTTTTCAGCAGCGACAATCACACCGGTGAATCCTGCCCACGAATCTCAAGGTCGTTTTGTGATCGGACGTACCAACTAGTGGCTTTGCAACAGCCCAGCTTCGTTCAGCTTCCCAAGCAACATGGCGCCTGCCTTGCTATCCACAAACTCGGTGATACTGACGACAGACTGCCCGGTACCATCAAAGGTGAAGAACCAGACGTAATCGTTATGGTAGGGTCCGACGGGTGTATCTGCATCAAGTGATGTCCGACAGACCGCCCGCAGCTCGGTGGGTACGGCCAGATAGTCATGGACCGTGGTCTACACCGAGGCACTCCATTATCAACGAGTGCCGCGTTAAATTAATGTGCTCGCTGTGACCGTGCGGCCAGAGACGAGCAATGGGGAAGGCCGACCTTTGCATTCGTAACGAGGCTATCGAGCCGCTTGAAGTGGGCCGCCCACTCCTCGTTATTCTTCTTCGTCGTGCCGAGTCCCAGTGTGGCAGGAAGCATGGAATGCTCGCACTGCGGTGCTCGGTACTGCATAGTGGCACCTGGCGTCCAGCGTCCGTCGAAGGAGTGGACGAAACCTTCTGCTGTCGCTCGCATGTTGGTCTCGACATCAGAGTGCATCATGGTCGCTGTTGGGGCCAGATCGTTGCTGCTGTGGTGTATGAGTACGCTGGTGCGCAGGTCTTTTGGCACGTCAATGAAGAGACGAGAAAGCAGCGAGACTATCAACGCTGCTGCGGAGTTAAAGCATCTTATTGACGAGAAGTCCGAATATACCGTACCGTCTCTGTTGCGAGTGAACCCGTTACATGTACATGTACCTAGGAAAGGATCTGAGGTAATGCCTGATTCGAACAAACACCCGGACGTGTCAGAGGTCCATGAGTCTGCGAGGTCGAATGTGGCAGCTCCACTAGGTCGAGCCCGAGAGTTGCCTTACGCCGGGATGCAAGCTCATCGACCGCGGAAATACCGCGATGTCAATTGTCACGGCAGCGTGTCCATAGTCTGGTGACCGTCGAACCCGCAGCCCCTGACTAAGAGGGTTACAGAGTATTGGATCTGGGTTAGGTTGGCGGTGGTGCTGACTTCGGAGGATCGGTGGCACAGAAGTGGTGGGACTTCCCTCCTCTATACGCCATACACGCACGATGCACGACGGGCATACTCTTCCACACGAGAGAGAAATCTGGCAGGACGTATAATGCGTTATGTGAATGGTCGCACTACGTTGCTATCTCACCGCTTGCGCTTGCACCAGCCTCGCGTCAAGCTAAGAAAGCGATACTCCCGGCTTCTGTACGGTCTAGTATTTATTCTCCGCCTGCACGATGGTACTCTTCGCCTCTACATCCGTAAGTTTATGGTCGAGGCCGCTCTGGCGCACCAGGCCAGCGTGCTCAAGCTTGAGCTCCTGGAACCGCTTCTCCGTCGCCCAGACGAATGGCGACGGAGACGCGAAGAGCAGATCGATCTCCTCGAGTGTACGGCACGCGACCTCCGGATAGAAGCAGTAGACGACGGCAACGGCGAACAGGTTGAAAACGGCATGAATGTAGAAGGCATTCGGTCCGAGAGCGCCGAACATCTTGGGTGCGGCGAGAGACACGGTGCCGCAGCCGATGCTCCAACCTAAGTACGGGACGGAGGCGATCAGTGGGTTATGCAATTACGGCGTGGGAGTCGATTTTGGCTTACCAACGATGCCGAAGGCGTTACCCTTCGCTCGGATGACGAGTGGGAAGATCTCCGTCGGCTGGGTGGGTCAGCATATGTTACCAGAGCGGTCGACGATCACGAGACTCACATAGACCCACGGCACGCTCAACCACGTCGCCGCGAAGATGAAGTCGTAGATGAATATGAAGGAGCCGGCCGCAGCACCAATCGATGCACTACCTTGATCCGCAGCAACCTTTGACAAGGCGCCTAGCAGAAAGAAGCAGAGACTTTGCCCAACACCACCTGTCATCAAGACTTTTCGCCGGCCGAAGCTGACTTGGGTCAGCGACTTCATCGAGCAGCCTCGCTATAATGACGACTCACCGGTCGATGGTGAAGATTGCGAGAATACAACACACCATCGTCACCATATTCTGGATACCCGTGAGCAAGTCCGACTTGTGGGCACCGAAGCCGGCGGTCCTGAACAGGGTCGGCGCATAGACAACCACACTGGTGACTCCCGTCCACGCTTGCATCACCTGCAGCCAAGCAGCCAAAAACGTCCGGCGTCCAAGATGCAGGTCTCCGCTCTTGTGGCCCGTCACCATATGCCAGTACGTGAAGGTCTCGTACTTGGATTCGAGCTCGACGGCGGCGATGATCTCTTCGTATTCGGCGACGACATCAGGATGCTCGATGTCTCCTTGAGCCCTAAAGTTCGCTAATGTCTGTTTCCCACGCTGGCGCCTTCCGTTTCCTATATCAAAGCGGGGACTCTCCGGCATGAAAGATATAATGACCATAAGCGCGACAAGGAAGATCATCTGGAAGGCCAAAGGGAATCTGTAGTGCAAACCTTCAGCCGTTGCTCGAGATGATGGGACTGCGGGGCGAACCACTACCACCTACCTCCATCGCACTTGCGTATTTCCGCCGTCTCGAAAGCTGAGCAGATACTCCAGCCAGTACGAAGCAGAGATTCCCGAGAAGTTGACCACCATTTGAAACGCCATTACCATCCCTCGTGCATCGTGTCCAACGAGCTCCGACCCCCAAACAGGTATCACAGCGGCGATGCCACCTGTGCCAATCCCAGCAATGATCCGGGCACAAATCATCCAGACTGCGTTCTGGGCGGCTGCCTGCAATGATTGTCCCAGCAGCCCAAAGAAGCCGGCGCATACCACTGCGTAGTTACGTCCGATCCGGTCGGAGAGGGCGCCACCAGCCAAAGCGCCGATGATCGTTCCCAGATAGTATACGGCGACGATGCCGCCTTCTTTGCCACTCTTCGTCGCGATTCCTGAGCCGGGATCGCCAAGGTCCATGAGCTCGACGTACGAGGGCGCGATGTTGACGCCTGACATGACACCCTGATCATAGCCTTCGAAGAAGATGCCTAATCCTCCCACCAGACAGACCGCCGCGACGGCATACTTCCCGTAGAAGGGCATCCTGAATATCCACTGTCGGGCGATCGTGACACAAAAGAATAGAGAAATATAAGAAAAAGAGAAATCAAAGCCGTCTGGCAGAGTACCCATAGCTGCGCTGGATACTGAATGCAGTCACCCGCCAGACAGCGCCATGGCCGATCTCGCTCGGAGAAGGTGCCGGCGTCCTTGAATTCTGTACCACGGGACATGTCTTGTACGGGAGAAGATAGATGATGAGTGACATGGGAGCGCATCGATCCTCCAGTTCTCCACCAGTCGTGGAGTATGTCATCGCCGAACATGAGCATGACTCGGGCCCCCGATGACGGGAAGTGGAGAACTTGCGGGGAAGCTGTGTTCGCCCGCACATTACTTTGACCTCACCTGCCTCTTCGGGGCATCCGGGGGAGACATATAGCCGGACTCGCGGTTCACCAACGGCTGATGGACCGCGACGTCAACAGGAGCGTTGTACCGTCATGTCACCATCGATAGATTGCGCAATCATGGAGCCTTCCTCTCGTCAACAGGAGCATGTCGCTTGGGGCGAAATGGATGTCGGACGGGTGCACAACCGCTGCTTGGATTCTACGCATTTGACCGTCCGTCACCACACGCATGTAGCCACACCTTGAGGACGGTTCGAGCTGAGCCACGTCGACTCGAGATGGGGCGTGAATGCTGTATTGGTAGAGGTCGGCGTTTGCGATTGACCTCACCAATGACACTAAGCGGCACTGGGTGGTTCAGTTCAAGTTCGGTGGGAACAGGGGCGAATGCAAATGCTGTCTCTATATGCTCGCTGTCGGGGTATTAAGCTCACCACTACCAGCGGCAGGTCATAATTCATCCCATTCGGCAGGATCAAAGTCCCGTGCGAACCATCTCAGCTCGCATGGCTCATCTCGCCGATCGCTCGTCACTGTAGTACCCATCGCTCTCATCATCCCTCCTGCTCCTCCTCTCCGGCCTGCGCGCTTCCCGTCTCGGCCGGAACTCATCCACACTGTCCATATCCGACGGTCTCGTTCTTTCAGCACCTCGCCCACCTCCACCACCGTAGTATGCATCCGGACTGCCAACGTAATCGCTATCGCGTCTACGCTTTCCACCCTCCTCCTTCTTTTGCTGCCGCTTCTCTATTTGCTTCTCTCCAGCCTTTGCTGCAAGAGCGCCCAGCACAGCGCCACCCACTGTGCCCAGAATACCTTTGTCGGCTTGGTCGCCCAGGAATGCTCCAGCTGCGCCGCCGAGAAGAGTGGCGCCTAAGCCTCGTTCGGAGTCGGACTGCCCGAGGAAATCTTTACCAGTCTTGCTTGTGGTTGTCGGAGAGTGGTGTTTGCGTAATCGATAATCGTCGTCGCTCGGGGCCCGCCGAGGTTCGTGGTCGAAGGTCCGGCGGTCGCGGTCGCGATCCCGATCTCGGTCATCATAATCGTCGTACTCGTCCTCTTCGTACCGCGACGGTCTATTGCGGCGGCGGTCGTCCCGGTCGTCATAGCGCGAGCGCCCTCCGTCATCGTAGTCCCTACCACTACCCCTAGGACCATAGCGACTGCCGCTTTCTACAGTTGACGATGGCGGTGGCGGCGGACGTCTTTGCTGACGATCATCGTATTCGTGCGGTCCCCCAGGAGGGCCATACGCATCATTATACTGCGCCCACGCTTTCTCTTCGTCGTACGGTGCTATTGCCTGGGGATTGTCGTCTACAATACTGCCCCGCTCGTTCCCTCTTTCCTCATCATACCCACCGCGCGAGTCTGCATAGTCTGAGCGCGGCGGTGGAGGGAAGTGGTTCGGGTTGTAAGCGCCGGAAGCCGAGGCTGGGTCCGGCGGGATTGGGTAACTATCGCGATCATATTGCGGTTTTGATCTGGTATTTACATTTGGGTTTGGAGTCCCAATTCCGCCAATCTTGGGGTCGGGATGACGGAAGGCGGATTGCTGGGAGTAAGTCGACATTGTAGGTCGTCGGGTCCCTCTGAAGTTTGTTGGGCCAGGAGGGGCAAGCTGTCTGAGCAAGGTTTGGGTGGGGTGACGAAACCCGGCATTGGGTACACTGTTGGGGGGGGGGGGAGGGGGGGGAAGCGGCATCGCGTTAGTCACGATAATGGTCGAGAAACCCACCCCTTCGGGCTAAGACATCACCGATGATAGCATATATAACTACTAAGGTTACTTCGCATTCACGGGAGTACGCAATCTAAATATCAATCAAAAGCATTGTTGCTGACCTCGCGGAGCAGACTGTTGCAACTATATTTCCTGGGTCTTCTACACATCACGCTATATGTTGACCGGGACTGCGAATACACCGCCAAGTATCAGCGGCGCAGTCGTCCAACGACAGTTGTGTCCTCCACCCGAGCTCGCGCTCCGCACGCTCCGTGGCGGCAACGCAGAACCCGACATCTCCGGCCCTCCGCCCAGTTTGCCGCACCGGAATCGACCGCGACGCTGCCTTCTCCATGCACGAGACCACCTGGGCCACAGTCGAGCCTTCGCCAGTACCCAAGTTGTACGCTCGGAACGCGTGCTCCGCTGGTCGAGCTCCCGCTGCCGCAAGTGCGGCCAAGTGCCCCCGTGCGAGGTCGACAACATGGATGTAGTCGCGGACGGCAGTGCCGTTGCGGGTGTTCCAATCTGTGCCGAAGATGTCCAGGGACGGTCGGTCGCCCTTGAGTACCTGGGAGACGACGGGAAATAGATTTGTGGGCTTTTGCCGGGGATCTTCAGCAAGCTTACCGGAAGGTTCGCAGCCTACGGGATTGAAGTACCGCAGCGCAGTGATCCGCCAGGTTGGATCGGCAAGGGCTACATCGGCAAGGACAGCCTCACTGAAGTACTTGGTCCGGCCGTAAGGCGAGGTCAAACCTGTCGCACCTGGGATTGCCGGCGGTGCTTGACAGTCTGTATCCCGGCTCACACCTTCCGCTTCGTGATGGACAAGTTGCTCCTCACGTACCGGCTTGCCGCCTTTGCTGAGCACCGACCCGTAGACTGTTGCCGAGCTACTGAAGACGAAGTTCTGGATGCCGAAGTCGCCCAGTACGACGAGGAGATCGATCAATCCTGCCAGATTGTTCTGGTAATAGTCCAGAGGCCTCTGCGTGGACTCCTCGACCGACTTGTACGCCGCAAAGTGGATAACGCCGGTGATGTGGGACAAGCGAATTGACGAGAGCACTGCGTCCTGGACGGTGTAGCGTCCCAGAATTGTACGCATCATATGACTCCGGTAATCGATCTTGTGGAGCCGAAGGTGAGGGCAGGCCACACCTTTTGATGCCCAGTGTTTCTTTGCAAGACGCTGGATGTTGATAAAGGCCGAATCGTACGAGTTGCTCATGTTGTCGACGACGACAACGTTGTAGCCTTCCTTGAGCAACTCCAGCGTCGTATGGGAGCCGATGAAGCCAAGTCCGCCGATGACCAGGATGTAGTCTCTCGTATCGAGAGTCTGCGATGCATTGAGGACCACGGGGTCATCATCAAGATCATGCTCGCAGATGGAAGATCGACTGGACACTGGAGATGATGCGGAAGGGCAGGAGGAAGACCCGTAACTGTATGAACGACGCATGGCTCCGAAGTGTAGCGGTTGAGGATGTGAGCGAGAAAGTTGCTATGACCGGTGAGGGCATCGTTATTGATCTGGACGCCTACTCAAGTCTAAATACCCGCGCTCATGCCGTCCGAGCTCACAGTTCGCCAACGCCCTCCATGGTCCAGAAGCACGCTCGCCTGGTCGATCACTCTTGCATGATGATGAGGTGGAGCGTCCGAAGGCGTGAAGTCAAACATGGACGCAAGCGCCACAAGCAAGATGGAACCGACACCCGCGACGCACTTCTCATTCGCCCTCGGCAAGGCTTGCTAGCGTACCTGACTCTCTACCACACACGTGACTCCGAGACGATCTCGATTCTCAAAGTCTACCTGTACCGGTTCCTGGAAATCTCTGCCATACGCTGTGCCGGCCGACAACTGTCCCGGCACACATTTCTTAGCGGCTCTAGGCTTTGATCAAGGTTCCGGTTCTCCACGGTGGATTCGTATCCGGGGGTCGGGCTACTGTAGAAGATACATTTGGAACTCCTCGATCAGGCAGTCGCATTCTGACCACGTTTACTGTGCTCGGCTAAACGGGCTGCACGACGAGCTGGCACGGCTTTTGGCGCTGAACGCCAATCCAGCACGTTCAACCGCCACGAGGTCTTTTGCTCACAGCGCCACACCGAAGTCGTGATTGTGACCCTAAATGAGAGGTCTGGCAGTGCATTCCCTTGTGCTTGCGAAAATCATTGTAATTGGCTACGCTGTTAGCCGCATCGTGCGAGATGATGTAATGCCAGTCTCAAGCGGGGAGATAGTATCCCATGGGCAGTATGAGCACCACGAAGGGGGTGTCTCGGGTCAGAACGCTAAAACTCAGTATCTACGTGCAACACTGCAACGCCCAGCGTCCCTCACGAAAAACTAGGTAGAACGGGTATCTCTGCGGAACGCCGCACGCTAAGTGGTGAATCCAGCAATCAAGGACTTTTGTGCTTCCCCGAAGGACATCTCCGATTGACCCGAATTGTGCAATTAAAACACAAGTATTGCTCTCGGCGGTGCAGGAAGTATGTCGAGGCTGGACCTGGTCAGAATGGGCGCCTGCTCTCGCAACAGGTATGTTGGTGACAAAGATGCAAGTGCTGTAGGCAAGACATCGGCGTTCTTCTCGTCAATGACCAGGAGGTTGGTCTTGCCGTCGGTCTCGGGTATTGCGCTCTCGTCAACGACATCCTTTGCCCAGCGAAGAGTCTCTCCCTCATCAGCCAGGAAAGCCTTGTTCGTGGCCCATCGTGGATCCAACCAGAGCACCCGCTCGTCGCCGGCCTTGATCATTTGCTTGACTGTGAGCGGGCGCTTATGTCCGCCGATGTAGAAAACCAGCGCGCGGACACCGCCGATGACGGACACGATGTAGTAGATTTGCTTGTACAGCGGAATGGTGACGGCGCCCCAAAAGGTAGGCTGCAGATCCGGCCGCCGACGACAGGAAACGTACTTGAACCACAGGATCGGGAAGCAGGACACGAGGCTGAGCAAGCCCGCTTGCCGCCAGTAAGCGCCGTTGGCTCCCATCGTAACGAGCACAGGTACTCGAACCCAGTCGACGATAACGCAAGCGATGCTGTAGAACAGGATGAACTTTTGCGCGAAGATGGCGACTGGGTTCGTGAGACCGTTGAACGAGAATAAAAGGCGGTCAAAGAAAGCGAGGAGGCGGCCGTGTCGTCCCATCTCCCAGCTGCGCACGCGCTGGTGGTACCAGTTGAGACCTTTGCCGAACACAGTGGTTGGAACTTCGGTCTCGAGAATGCAAGTAGCATCAAATCCGACTCTCTTCTTCATCCTCATCAACGAAAGCCCCGTGTTGACATCCTCGGCGATGAAGTCGAGACTGTGGTAGTTACTGATGAGGTCGATCAGCGTCTCTCTTTCGCAGAACCAACCGGCGCCGTGTGGGAATAAGCTCCCGCCGCAGATTTCCTCTTCGGCGAGCTTCGTGAGCCCGGCCATGCGGTACTCGCAGTCCTGCCACGCCACCATACCGAAGCTCACTTTCCCGGCGGCGTTGGTGGCTTTGAGTGGGAAGGCCACGCCCTTCATTACATCGTTGATTTTGTGGACCGGAGGTCGAAACGAGGCGGGAATGCAAACGTCGTCGTCAACAGTCATGATGAAATCGTGTTGCTCAGCTGCAACGGCGCCGACGAGTTGAGCATAATTTTTGCTGCCGACAGGACTCCATATATAGTTGATGTCTTGGTGCTGACTGTGGATGAACTCGCGGAAGACGTTGTCTTTGGGGTGCATGGAGCGAGCGTTGTCGATGACGAAGATATCGCAAGGCCTAAAGTGAGGGTAGGCCGATGCGAGGACTCGGAGCATCGCTTCATGGTCGCTGTTGTGGCATGGAATGACCAACGCGGTACGGTTGTCAGGTTTTGATGATGCCTGGTCCGACAGCATACCAGCTTGCGCTTCGATGTCCGGGGTCTTCTCAGTCTCCGTTGGGGAAGCGTCCGCGGTATCCAGATCGGGGATCTTGGCAAACACGAGAATTATGATGATCATGATAGGTTCCAGCCCGATGACAAGGACCAGCACGGGTAGCATGTTCCTCCTTGTGATGACCATTGCAGCGCTTATCCAGTGGAAGAAGTGGTCTGTGACGATGATGGCGCCAATTAGGAGACCAATGACCGTCAAGGTGATGTACCGCTTCCAGGTGAAGGGAAGGAAAATCTCCCGCAAGTCCATCATTTTCCAGAAGCATTGCGGATCGAAACAATTTGTGAAAGACTGCCAACCAGCTTGCAACTGCGTCCGAAGACGGAGCGCACGGCTTCGCTTGCGCGTGGACGTAGGTGAAGCCGTCAGAGGGCGAGCCCCGCTTGGAGTGCTGCTTGTCAGGCTAGTACTCGAGTATGTAGCATCCTCATTTCCGTAGATGTCCCCCCCATGGATGTCGGCTGCGTAGATGTCGCACGGAGTGAAATATGCATCCGAGTTCTTCGCAACGAGTACTGGCCTTGGAGGCTCAAGTAGGCACGATTCCGGGTGAGGCTTTTGTTGTAGGCCGAATCGGACTGGCGAAATCGTCGGTGACGGAAGGCCGGGTATCATCAATCCTCCCGAGAGAGAGCTGAGATCACAGAGCTCATCTAGCACATCTTCAGACACCCGGGACTGTACAAGTTCTGGCGTGGGCGGCTCCGTTTCCGATCCCTCGGGGTCCGTAACAAGAATTTGATACTGCGCCGGTTGCGTTTCGTTGGCCAAGGTGACTGAACCCAGGCGAGAACTTTGCTGCGACTCTACGTGTCTTGTGACGCTTGTTCTGGTGAACGCCCTTCGCATCCACCGCCCAGGCCTGGAGCGTCTGTTTTGTTCGTCGCCCGTCATGCTGCAGAGATTGACTGCAGTCCTTTCAAAGGAGTGATGTAGTACTGAGGTGTGAATCACAGGGAGGAAACGGTGGTATGGAAGGAACGTGCGGTGGGATGATGAGTGGCCGTGCTTCGACGAGAGGCAAAAAGGGCCGTTGGATGTAGTGAGAGAGTTGCGAAGGCCTGAACCCCTCGGTTGAGGCTCTACACGTACCCGGGGCGATCATCATCATCATCATCATCATCATCACCACCATAAGGGACGGTAAGACCAGGCTAGACCAGCGTCGCCGAAGTGCAAACTGCCTACGCACAACGGTCCGGGACCCGACTCAGTCCAGCCTGTTTCAGGGGTCTGGGCGGCGATTTTGACATCGAACGGACATGGCAGAAGAGCCACGTGGGGCCGGATGTGCGTCCGCTGGTCTGGGTCCGTTTTGTAACAAAAAGCAAAGGTCGGCTGCGAAAGAGGAGAGAGGGTTCGACGGTAGTGCTCAATCGAGCGTGGTGTACGTAAGAGGGATCGGCTTGTTCGGGCAGACGCGTCGATCAGGGCAAGCATCCCAGATCTGCGACCCTGGACGAGGGATCCGCCTCGACGGGCCCGGGGAATCCTAATAACGATGCTTATTTGAGTGCCTTCCACTCCGCAGGGACGGATCGCCCGCTAATATTGAAGCTTCCTTAGCTGCATGACGCATCGAACTTCGTCGGTCAGCCCCGTCTTGAGCCTCCTGATCCACCTGGATCAAAAACTACTAGTGGCGATCGATGTCACGACTCGAGACACTCAAGCTGCTTTGGGGCACTTCGGCTGAGTTGACGGATTTCTGCCTTCAGCCTGTCGGGGGCCTCACTCCTGCAACGTGCCCCCAATGCCTCCAGCAGACGGGCCAAATGCTCGAGTGCTCATGTGGGTTTCACCCACGGTACCATGAAAATTGTCAGCGCTGGCTACTACGACCCACACACTTGTGGTCCCCCTTTCCGAGAAAATTTGTTAGCCGCTTTAGCGACATCACTGCTTCGGTACCGTATTATTTTGGGATTGCCGACCGATTCTGCATCGGTGCGCCACAGTCGTCAAGACTCTCATAGGGTCTCACTACCACTAGAGGCGTGCCTAGTCGCTGTAGACCACCATTTCATTAGCGGTGGAGAAGCAACGGCGACTCATCATTACACGTCGATCGTGAAATGGTGGAGACCAACACCGCATATTACCCGTGCATGCAAGAATTTGGATGCCAGTCTGGCGTGTTCTGCTTTGGGTTGAGAACATTTTATTCACACCATCGTTTCGTGTATCATGTCGGTCAGGTGCATGATGTTCTCTCTCCCATGGCGTTCAACAAAACCACAGACTTGCGAGCACCCCAAAGCAAATGAGCGCAACACCTTTCCAGCTGGGCAAGGTGCTTGCGCCTCCCGAGTTTGCGACAGGCACCGGCGATCCAACCGCCTTGTCAATGTCGCAGACAGTACCGCCTTGTCCTACACTTCCACCTGACACATTGAAGGCCATCTCAATCCACTGGACCTCCATCACTGCTCTCCCACCCAAGTCCATATCACCGCTGAATAATCCTCCATTGCTCCACATGTCAAGAATGACCCGACTCCCGGCAGTTCCATTCTGAACGTTGACGGTAGAGGTGTGCAGGCGCAAACCATCCGCCCAACTCGCGATCTGGCCCGGTAACCAGTCCAATCTGTGCACATTCCAGGTCTGCCAATTTTCGGATGGAATAGTAGCGTTGACAGTGGCGCCAGTAATTGGTGCGCCAGTATCCGCATATGTTGTGGGTTGAGTGGAATACCGGACCTGTGACTCAGGATCGTGCGTGAGAATCTCGATATCCGATTCTGAGACGTCGGAGTTGTACGTAAAGATTCCAGCCACGGCGCCTGCAGCGCCGGACACGCGCGCGAGCACGCGCAGAGAGATGTAGACGACGTCGGAAGAGGGTATGAAGTCTATCTCAGCCGCAGATTGTGTATCGTTCTTGAGTCGCGAGGTGGCCAGAGTGAGGTACGATGAATAGTCCGCAGATGACCCATTTACGGTCTCCACGAAGACGTTTTCTGGCAGGTAGTCCACGGGTATACTTCTTCGGTTGGCTGCGCCCTTGGCTTGGTCCCGTGCGCTCCAGTCCAGGTGCCATGAGCTGTCATTTGTTGTGTGAGATGCTGTCAACCCCGACGACGCCCCCGCCGGCGGTGGCTGAGGGTCAGAGATGTTGCGGAAGTCATAGAAGCGGTAGTGCGTGAAGTAAGCCGCCGCGGCGGAGGAAGAGCCGTTAATGGCGAACAGAGAGCAGTCGCTGCCACTGGGACTCGAGGAAGCGGAAAGCGATGCACGTGAGTGTGAAAGGAGTAGCAGAGGGAGGGCGCGACGGGCATGACGGGAACGAGCCATCGATGCGAAATTGGGGCTTGCTGTGATGCTGAGGTGACGATGACCAGGAGCTTTCGTGCGATGCCTCGTTCATGGTGGCGCAACGGAAGTTCCACATCTCAGCTGCGTTTTGGCGCAGAAACGTCACGGAAGAGTGGTCGACGCCTACACGGCTGATCTAAAACCCACCACGAGCATACAGCCGCTGACGCATAGGACAGCTCCACTGGACTTGCGATGCGACCCGGTCGCCGAAAAATCGCGAAAAAGGCTTCGCTAGCTCTCTCGTGTGCAGATCCAGATGTTCCTGCAGATCTTATTTTAGTGTCGGCTAGGGCAAGATCGGGTCTTGCATCTCCTGCTGAGGATCGAAAATTTGGCGGGATGGCTACAGCCGAGTGTACCCCAGGATAAGGACCGTCGGCCACTTATACTACCTAGCCTTTTCAACTTTAGACTTCTGTTCTCGCTTTTTCCCTACCTATAAGATACAGGGAATATCTAGAAGAAGATATCTTGCAGCGTATATAATGCCTTACTAAACAATTAGTAAAGGATAGCGCTTAGTGCTACTTTAATCTAGACCTCGCAGGCTAAGCGTATAATATACTCTAGCGCTAAGCCTATACGTCATATAATAAGCTTTATATAACTATCTATCTATATTATACTCTAGCCTAAATTAGCCTCTCCTATAATAATGCCTTCCTCCCCTAAGGGATTATCCTTAATTCCTAAGGGTATCTATATACGTTATATATACTTTGTTTTTTTGCTATAGTATATATAGTAGTAGGCTTTGTTCTGCGCTTAGCTTTATAAATTCTAGAAGCGGAAGGAGCGACCTATACTAGTTATATACCTTCCTTTATTGCGTTATATAGGGCAGCTATTGTCATGCCACCACTACTAGGAGGCCCTGAACCCACTACTTAGAGCCCCCCTTAGAGGATAATATATAATAGCTGCCTTAGAGGGCCTCTTAGAGTATACTGCTTAGAACCCCTCTTAGAGCAGGAACATATAACCTAGGGTTATATAACCCTTAGTATACCTCTCTTTTCTCTCTCCTCCTCTAGGAGACCTCTTAGCTCCTTACGTATTTAAGTATCTACTACCTTGCCTACTATACTTAAGTCCCTATCTATTAATACCTTATATTTAAATACGTTATACGCTTTTTGCGAGCTAATAGCTATCTTAAATAAGAAAAGACAACTAATAATCCCC
>JASUXV010000070.1:0-25838 GCA_030411845.1 Friedmanniomyces endolithicus | reverse complement strand
CTGACCGTGCCTTTGACACTCTCCTCCAAGTCCACCGAGCTCTACCACCGTGACACGGTTTCACCGGGTCGCAACACAAGGACGGGGAGGAAGATATACGAAGGGCAACCACCAGGCCTAGGGGAAAAAGCGAGAAGGACTAAAGTGCTACAACTGTTAAAAGACAGGACACTACGCACGAGACTGCCGTAGCCGCAAGGTGCAACCACAGCAGCGTAAGGCTAAGTTCCAGCCCTACGAGGTTAACGTTATAACTAAAACGGAAAACAAGTTACCGATTATAACGACTTGCGACGAGCACGACACCGTAGCTAAGGAGGACCACGCCTTACTCCATTAGACGTTCTGCTACGAGGACTCCTGCACCACCTACTAGTCGTGCAAGAGCGGCTCGGGATACTTCCCTAGTGCGCCTCGAAAGCAACGCATAGAGTTGAACGCTACTTAAACATAACCGACGCTATAGGACAGCATCATATATAAGGAAACTAAT
Organism: Friedmanniomyces endolithicus; assembly: GCA_030411845.1. Classification (NCBI taxonomy): domain Eukaryota; kingdom Fungi; phylum Ascomycota; class Dothideomycetes; order Mycosphaerellales; family Teratosphaeriaceae; genus Friedmanniomyces; species Friedmanniomyces endolithicus. The sequence goes on along the minus strand of JASUXV010000070.1, from coordinate 25,345 downwards.
AGCGATGTGTTAGTACTGCGTCTACTATTACCACATTAGGAAAGAGACGACGGCCACCACGCCCGAGGAAGGTCTCTACCTCCGTTTAGACGAGAGGAAGCAATCCTACATAAAAACTAAGAAATCTTTTCCGAGGAAGAGGACAACTACGAGGATAAGTTAGGGTCGTTGCTAGCGATTAAGAAACGCTGCAATAAGGGCTAATTATATATTAAGAGAATGTTAGGCAGCGTAGCTATACGCTACGTAGCGTTTAGCATACCTAAGCTATCTTACTATACTTATTACCTACTCTCTATGCGCAGTTATAATAGTGCTTATTAGCACCTATAGCAGCCTCGTATAGAGGCTTACGCAGAGCCTTGTATAGAGGCTTACGCAGAGCCTTGTATAGAGGCTTACGCAGAGCCTCCTATATAGATTCGTATATAGACTCGCATATAGACTCGTATATGCGATGACCGTTGCACCGCATCCGGTAAGCGACGCATCTGCATCCGGTTTGCGAGCGCCTGCTCGGGCCGTGCCGAAGCGCGAGCACAAGTTTTATGCACAGCTCGACCTCGTCTCCCCTTGCCCTTTCACATCCGTTAGCGCTTCGCTGCGTGGTTTCAAGTGTGACCACTCAGCGTGGATGATTATCAGCACCACAGTGCGAACCGCCTCTATTGACATGGTGACGAAGGACACAAAGTGGGGCACCCAACGATGGTATGGCGACATAGGGGACGTTGCAAACGTACTGGCCCGACACCTAACTGTCGTGCTAACGATGCCATCAGCGACCACCTAGGGCTGCTAGTTATCAGCCTCCGCATGACCCTCCTATCCTAGCGGATACCCACCCTGATCGCACTTGGCCATTGCCAATACCAGTGCGACACGGCTGACCAAGTGTTGTCGCCCTCGCCGGCCCTCAGCGACCCTCTGCTGACGGATACGCGCCTTTCCTTAGCTGGTGTTAATCGGTTATCATAGCCTGCGCCACCAACATAAGGGATCCACTACATGATCCGACGTCGCCTGGAGCAGCGGCACCACGCCTCATGTCGTCGTCTGGCGTAAAAGTCGGGCGGGCCAGTCTGGCTGGCCTGGAGGGCAGCAGCGCCTATCGTGGGCGATATGCGCCCCCTATGACCCCTGTCGGTATCCTTCAGCAGAGGTACTGGTCCTAGGTACACACAGATTGAGCCTCGGGGGTCCGGGACAGTCATAGACGCTTGCCATCTAGTGGACGTGCATGAGGCAGAGAATGTGTGCTCGTACAACGCCGCGTAAGCGCTGCGCCTCTGGGCCACGTCACGACGGTCCGATTCCAGCTGCTGCTAATTGGCGCACCTACTTCCCAACCCGGCTTGGGTCGTCTTACGGATGCCCTGCGTCGACGAGGGGCACTCACCCTTGGCGGACAGTATAAGGCTGTACGGAGACCACCACTCGACCGCGCTTGCTATGGCTGCCATGTCCCTCGACTGATCTCTGTGGCAGAAATACTTTATTAGGTGCCCAGGAGGTGTGTGATCATCGCTTTCCCCTCCTTTGAAGCACTCCGCGACCTGCTTTAATCTAATCGATCAGTCAAAGTTTTTGAGCCACCGCGACTGCCTCGACCGCCATGTTTACGACTTTGTCCCTATCTCCGCGCCCCGTCAGCAAGCCTTTTGACTTTCGCTTCATCCCTATCGATATCGCTCACTTCCAGAAAAGGCCGATTAGACGACGGCATAAGCGAATGGGTGGTCCGGCTTCCCAGCACTTGGCAACCCCTGGACTGACCTGCTCTACCCATACATCGACTCAAACAAATAGTCCACCCGCTCAGGAGGAGAGTCCGGGTACTCGGGTGCCAGTGCCCAGACCGCAGGTGACTTCGTCCACCGTATTCCAGCTGTGTCCTGCAGTGAACCATGCGCCGACGCCGTCTCCGCACTTTCTTGACGATTGTGGACACGTCGAAGCGCTACGGAACCGCACGCAACCTTCGGCAATGCCCCAGCATGATGCGAACCCGCTACCTCTGCCGCAAATACCCTCACCGACAGGTAGTAAATGCTCAGCATCCCCCATCACCAATCAAGTCCCACAATGTAGCGCCACTGCGGAGCAAGAGCATGCGAATGGCCTTACCTCGCACGCCCTTCCGGCACCCATCATCGCGCCGTATGATGGATCGATCAGCAGCGGGCACACTTTGCCGATATCACATACGCCTATATCTGCTTGGAATATCGAAGTACATCGCGGCAGCGCAGACTGGGACTCTCGCTGCCCTCCTGGCCCAGTGTCTGTGACTCCCGACATCGCGCATGTTGAAAGGGCACCTCTGAGCACCCTGGTGTCCGTCAAACGGAGAAGCAATCCTATCGTGCTCATTCGCCTATCCCGCACCATACTGAAGGACTACGCCCAGGCTCTTGATTGTCGCGAGGGACGTGATCTGATCGATGATCCTCCCCAAATGCACGGATACGAAGACGATAAAGGCCGTCGCCGCTTGCGGATGCGTGCGCCAGGCATGCTGCCATGGGTATCTCACGGGACCAAGAAGGGTTCTCGGTATGCTGAACCTACCCATTCCTCTCCTTCTCGCATAGTTGTCACTGGACCCCGTGGAAGATCGCTTGCACCCAGTGCTGCATGTACGGACGGACCCAAAGCGATCGGAAAGGTTTGGTCTGAGCGCCACGACAATCGCTTGCTTCGATTGCGAGGCGAGAACGAGCTACCTTGGAGACGAATAGCCGGCGCATACTTCGACGGCACGAATCTAGCATGGTTACAGAGGAGGTATATGGCGCTGACTGTTGGAGCTCTACCTCACGGTCGGCCGCCCTTTGGTGCTGATGTCCGAAGAAGTCGCAGGATCAATCATGACGCGTAGTTACCAGTACAGGTGTTCGTCTGGCACACCTACGATCCCTTTGACATTGGATGTCCGTAACAGTGTGCAAACCAAGGTATTCACAAAACGATGGTTTAGATCACTGGGCAGCCATATAGCGCTACAGCGCCCGGCGAAGAGCGAGTAGGGTATGGAACACACACTTTGGTAGTCGAGATGCTAGTTGAGGAGGCGCTGGTCGGACAAAGAATGGTTGGAGTTGACGCGCGAAAGATCGAAGAAAAGATTGTTCGCTGGAACGAGGACTTTGTACGCTCGTATTTGGCGAGACATCTTGGAAAGGCGTAATTGCGTCCCGTGACGCAAAGTGTTCCGCTACACAAGGACGGACGTTATAGAGGACTGCGGCGAACCGCTCCTGAAGAGTGCATCGTGGGTGAATGGGTTGGTCCTTTCGGGTATTGAAGGGAAAGATTAGTGTTCTTCAGAAGGCCTCACGCACGTAAGTAAAGCTACAGCTACCTGCAGCAGTACACTGATGTGTTTGTGTTATGATGTTCTCAGTTGCATGTTTCGAAGAGTCTGGCTGACGGCGAGCACTAATGTACCTCCCTACGCGGGGAGAAGCCCTCCGCAACGAGACAAATCCGAGGTACTTCCACTTCAACCATTCCGTACACACCACATACATCAGCTCGGCTTGTCGCAAAACTCGCATGTGGTAGCTAAGCATCTATGAAACGCTTTCGCCTTGGCCGATACAACTAACACGTTGGCCTTGTGTACTAAGCACTCTTTGGAGCTGTTCAATCTCCTGCTGCCGCAGTGGAGCGGATCTTGTGCAGCGCCGCACATTGGCTTTCGAACACTCTCTGCTGAAAAGGTAGATGGATGTGACTGGAGCTTCGAACACTCGCACTAGACCCAACGCGTTACTTGCTCGGCCGCACAACACGATTTGCAGACGGTCTGATGCTCGCCATAGCCTCTGAGGGAACCTTGCAATGTGCTCCTGAAGTGCTCCCACATGACTTCCAATTCCACATTTGCTCTTGAACGCCATCTTAATCCAGCCACACTGACTCGCCCATTCGCATCAACGTCCTGCCGGAAAGAAGATAATCAAGCGCTCGTCCACGTTCGATCAGTAATGGCATGTAGCTCGCTCTGCCCGTGCGTGGCGCGCAAGTTGAAGTTCAAACATCAATTTGCAGCTGGCGAGAGATCCAAAATCTATGTAGTAACCTAATCTACAGCTTCTGCCGTCGTTGCTGGTGCCCTTGCAGGAATGCAAAGACGATCAGCCTGCATCAGTACGGGCCTAGATCGAAGCTCAAAGTCCGGAATAATCAGGCATCATAGCCTAAGCCGCGTACGGGCACCAGATAACTTCCCGCAATCACGACATTGATAACCTGGCTGCGCGACATGTTGGCAGCCTTGCCGCGGCGCTAGCGAGAGATTGCCGCAACGCATCTTTGGAGGACCTGTCCAGCCAGATGACCGCACTGAAGTCGTCCTTGTGTTTCCTGTCCGCCGGAACTACCCCTCCTTCTCCATCTTTCCAAGGTCTCACTGCACCACCCCGCCTTGCAATCCCATCTGGCTAGCTGACAACCACGTCACCCAGCCGCACGTCTGCCTCCTCGCTTCACACCTCCATGTCACCGTAGACGCCTTACCTGTGACACCGGCAGGCAGGCAGGCCACCACCACATGGTGTTCGCCTGTTCGGCCCGGGCTGTAGCTGTTGTCGTCGGCCGCCATCGCCGCCAGTCTGCTGTGCTCTTCTTCCAGCATCGCCTCCACCGCCGCCTTCTCCACGGCGAGCGCGCAGATGATGCCCACTATGTACGACTCATGGGTACAGGTTTGGACCATGGTGGTTACGACAATCATTTCGCCAGGTGGTTTGAGTTCGCTGTTATTTCGAGACACAATCACATCGGAGTCCCTTTTCGAGTCAGTGTAGGACGTTACGATCGAACACGACTTCACAGCCCGAGCAACGCTACAGTGCGTCTCCTATTCCAGCGGAAAGAAGTAATATCACAAAACCTTGACACCTTTGTTAGGCCAATGTTCAAATCTGCTCGGTTCTTATGTGTACTAAGCTGTAGCTGCGTCCGACTCCTAGTATTCCTGCGCGAGAGCAATGCCATCCGAACGCTCTCGTGTTGTACAGAAGAATTGGCTGGGAATGGGTCGTCTAGCACGTACCTACGAACAGTCTTCATTCCAATGTCGAGCTCTGTGCCAGCACTCTCCGAGGAAACTGGGAAGTTATCGCGCAGAACTGGAGATCCGGCCGATAATGTCCGTGCGCTGAGAAGCTTAGATGACCCTCGAGTGAACGACGAAGCTTCGGTGGACTCCATCTTCGAGCCACCTTCTGCGACAACCCTGAGACCTACGGACCCCATGCATACTGTCGTCGAAACCGCGTCGAGCCATCCTCGGACCATCTGACTAGCTGTCTTGAGCTCTTCTTCTCGCGCACACATCGTCTGCAGTTTCAACTTTGTCGTGTTCAATGCCTGCTCCAGTTCTGCTACTTTAGCTCGTAGTAGCTGAGCTTTTCTGCTACTTCGTTAGTACAGACTCTCCACATCGACGTTAAGAACCTCACCGCTTCAAGTTGTCTCGTTCTTTATCCTTTGCGAGGTCTTGAGTAATTCCACGTTTCCTTGGCATGTCGCAAGTGACTTCGAGCTCCTTGCACCGTTTGCAGGTGTCCGGCGTGCTCAATACGCATCTCGCTTTACGCTTCTTGCACCTCGTACATGCTGTGCGGAGCCGTCGTACACTAGGTGCATCGTACATACCACGCTTCCCATTTTGATCTGAAGAGCCTGGAACTGTGCTCACAGTCGGTGTCTCACGACATTCGTCGATTGGCGTATTTACAATCGTTGGGGAGAGTTGCTCCACTTCTGTGTAATAGGTCGAGTCAAAAAAGAAAGCACCAGTATCGAAGTTGTAAACAGGACAACTCATTACAGCTCAAACGCGACTCGACACTTGCGAATCGAAGAGGTTATGGAGACTGTGAGATGGTAAAGACGATGGGGACAGGAGACAGGTCCTCTTGCTTATCCCTCACCTTCCGCCTATTTTGGTGTCCATGAACGAGCCAAATCATGGCTTTTCGGCTGCTCCCGTATTGCATGGAAGACTCGTGCCACCCTGTGCCACCCTGTGCCATCCTATGCCATCCAGTGCTATCCCGCACTGTCCCGCGCTATCCCGTGCACTAACAAGCCGTCACTGTACGACCAGAAACACCCTAGATCGAAAGCATCACCAATGTCAACCCCAAGCAGCCCTACTTCTTCACATTCTTAACCTATGGCGGACTTCACACGATCTGAGGCCCTACTGCGCTGCTTTCAGTCTGGGGGAGTTACGTCTTTGACAACTCAGCAGCGGTTGTCTTTCCGGGAGTCACTGCAGCGCCTGTCCGTCGAACCTCGATCTGATACGTTGTCAGCACGTCGTGAGATACAGGCGCGGAGTATACTCGTCGACACATACAAAGAGTTGGGCCAGTGGGTCTTCGTGACTACTTAGGAGTGGCGGCAAACACAGGGCGTTTCGAGAATGGGCTTCTCGACAGGATCCTCCCGCCGTACTCCGCAGGCTCGCCGAAGAACTATGTACAAGCTTCGGGGTGGAAAAGGTTGTAGAAGAGGCAGATGAGAGACTAATGAACCATCACGCCTGTACAGGCAAGTCTCGTGCGCGAAAAGTACGCGCGGCTGGACAAGTGAGTGACAAAGAGGCAGATGCGCGGTTGGTCAGTTGTCCGGACGGCAACCCGGGCTTGATACCGGCCGAACATCACCGCAGAACAGAGCATCAGCAGGCTAGCGGACCAGACAATGTCCAAGACCAGAGATTTGTTGACATGTGCAAGTCCTTGGAGACAGATAGGAAAGCTAGGCAGGAGGCTTCAAAAGGCTTGCAGGATGCGCAGAGCACGATCAATAATGGCGGCCCAGCGCAGATGACGAGCACTCTCATTAACACCACGCTTGGCGAGCTCGCTAGCTCACTTCCAGATCTCTTTGGACTCCAGGTCAAGATAGTCTTGCACTGTCCTAGCAGTGACTACCCGTCAGCGTTGATAAGCAGTGGACATGAAGTGGATGGATGGACCATAACTCTCAGTCACCATTTGGGTGCGACGATCTGCAGGTCGGAGTTGGAGAAGAGTCTTGCTCATTGATCCCCTCGAATAAGATATCGCGCAGACACTATATTGAACATGTACAATTCCTCTCCCGCCGCGCCGTCCAGCATGATGATCATACCTCGAGCCTCGTCTGAAGCAGGAGTCCCAGGTAAAGCTACTGTGTACACAGCGGCGGGCTTCCCTTTTGTGGCTATCCTAACCTCTCCCGGTCCAACCTTCCTATCGATAAGGACCGCCGCCAGCATCGATAGATCTTTAGGTGGGCTTCCCGTGATTCGTACATCATCACCGCACTATCGCATGTTAGCTAGGTGCTTTCCTTCCATGAATGTGACTTACTATCTCCTTCGCCAGATCGCTGGTCGCTCTCACATTGTTCCACTGTTCTTCGGTTATCCGGTACCACCTCCTAGCCATAATTTCGTAGTCCGTCCGTCGACTTATGTCATAGCACAGGTGTCGTACGTTCAAGGTTAGGCCGATCAACACCAGGTGGTTCGTTTCGCGGGTATGCGGCATATGTTCGTGCTTGAACGCATGCTTCCAGGTCGCTTGATGAATGGAACTTGTCAGCGAGCTTCTGCAAGGGTGTCGCACATTCAGAATTAAAGTCTGTGCATGCGAGCTGGAGCGTCGGGCAGGAGAAGAGAGGATCTCTCAGCGCGGGTACTTCCACCGGAAGGTGCCGCGCTGCACGCTCGATTGAACCACCCCTTGCACTACAAGGGCGATGTCACTACTCGCGATCGTCGTCAAGCCCGGCGGACTCCTCGTCTCTGTCATCAACGGCCAGCCGCTTCGTCAGCACTGCGCTCTCTTTGCGAGACCAAGCAACCTCCGCGGTTTTGTGCCGGACGCCTCCCAGCTCCTTGTTCTCGGCCTCGACTTCAGCTCTCCGAGGCGGCTTTGCGGCGGCGCTATGGAGGGCATCAGAACTGGACGACTCTTACACAAAGAGGGTATCATACCGACTTGCCAAGTGGTCCAGTATCGCTGTGGAAGAGCCGCTCAGCTCCGGTCGCAGCAGAAGACCACATCAGGAGCGTCTGTGAGGGGGCTGCACGCACGGGCATTGTTGGCAAAGCCGGTCGTGAGATCGGTCTCTGCATTCACAAGACGACGGTATGACTAGCGAGAGGTCAGCCTATCAAAAGCACCTTGTCCGTATAACATGTCGTGCAAGCAGGAATTACGAATGTCAGAGAGGTCAAATTGCCGCATGGGCAATCTCTCGAAGGTTATCGAGACATGTAGTTACAATAGACAAGCAGGAACTTATATCAACATTTGAGCAGTACAACAACGCAGGGTATCACCGGCAAGATCTGAGCTTAACCAAAGGGAAATCAATTCCCACGATCCGGTGCTGGGAGGTCTTCGGCGATCTTCTGTCAAGACTGCGGCGTTCCATGACTGGGTGATGCCTCTGGGCATGGTTGATAGTGTTCAGGAATGGTCGTTCCGATATCGCGTGATCTTGGTGCATACACTCGGAATTACGCGATATAGCTCGTATTCTGTGTTATACTGGCCTGTACTGTCTACAAACTCCGCCGAGAAACATAGTCTTGACTGCAAGTTGCTGCAAGCACTGTAGTCAATACAAGCAGTCACCGATCAGTTACACGCGACATTGTGTGTGTCGTTCGCTTTGCTCTGCGGCTTAAAGTGACGATACTGATTGTGGTGGAGAGTGGAGACACGCTCCGATTATGTTGGTTGGGTACTGATTTCCGAGGTTGATCTTCGGCTTGATGAGTGCCACACGCGGGATAGGGCTGAAGGTCGATTGCCAGACGCAGAAGCTCCATATTCAAGGACTCAACCCACACCGCGGTGCCCAAACGGCGAACGCGGACACTGCCATCTCCGGTTCGAGCTTCGTCGTCCCATGTTGTGCAATTTGACCAATCTCCTCGTCTCTGCCACCAGTCGCGCGTTATTACCGAAGAGTCTATTAACCCCACAACCCATATGCGACCCGCCCGATTCTTGTACCGTGGTATCCGGTGTGCATCCACACTAGCAGCTCGGGATCGACGGTTGTCACGCGCGCCGCACGTGGGCCGTGGTTTTAAGCATGCTGGTAGCCGCCCGCCCAACGTTTCGGCTGCTTCCAGCTGACGCTCGTATACTTATAGCAAGGACTTCTTCTCCTTGCCATCAGTCGTTCGGACAAGGCTCTTGTAGCGATGGTGCTTGGGAGCTGTATCGATCTTGCTACAATCAAGCAGGCATGCCATATGTTCCAGCCCTACGATGCGTCAGCGCTTCATGAAGACTTGGACACCCTGGACGTCTGCAGGACAATGGCTCTGCTGGTTCGCCTCGGTCACGACGATGTGCTTACGAATCCTGGTTCAGACTGCACCATCGAAGCGGACTCGAGAGATCGGGACGGTCAGACGCCCCTGTTGTAGGCAGCGGCAAACGGGCACGAGGGCGTATTCAAGCTGTTGAGAGAGTACGTTCAGTCGAATTAGTATAGTCAAGGGGCGCGTTCGAAATGACGATATTCTCAATATGCTTCTTCAATGGTTTGCGCTACAGTATGGTTGGGATCACGTAGTGCTTTCGCGTTTCCCAGAGCAGGCGAAGCAAGATACTTAAGCTAGAAGGTCACACGAACAGGGTCACCGCCATGGCCTTCTCGCCGGACGGCAGGTGGTCGCGTCGGCGTCCGACGACCGGACGGTGTCGCTGTGGAACTCATCAACGGGCGAGGAGACGCAGAAGCTCGCCGGGCACATTCAGGCCTGCTGCAACCTCGCCTCAAGGCTGCCTCAATCACAAGTGGGGCCTACAGGCACGGGCGAGGCGTTGAGTTTTGCGTGCTGGTAGCAAGTGTGGGACTGGTTGCTGAGCAGGGGACTGGCCAAGCTAGTAGACTAGCAACTCACTAACCTCTCGAATGTCGGCACCTAGTAGCCACCTGTCAGCTAATCATTCTAATAACTCCACATCGATCTTCCGGATCTCGGTCTCAATTCTGGCCTCCTGTTTATCTGCTTCCGCTGCTTCCGCTTGCTGGTATTCGTACTGCCGCTCTGTCTCATCTGCCTGCTTCCGAGCTTCGTGCGCCTGTCGCTCCAGCTCTACTACCTGTCCAAGTAATTCTTCCTTTCTGTGTTGTATGCTCTCGGCTTCGCTCGACAACGTAGCCTTTCGTTCCCCTACACTTTTCAGCTGAGCCGCCATTTGCTTCCTTCATCTCACTTGCTTGCCCCAGTGTATCAGTTGAGTGTCTGATCCTGCTTCTCCCAGCCCTTGAGGCCATAGAGCTGACTCAGAATCATCCGGAGGGCTTGCTCTTCTCTCGTGTGGTCCAGTCTGTGGGGATGTGGAAGGAGCGTGAGAAGGCGTGTCTACATGTGGCGTGACAGGTTCAGAGGCACCAGATTCTGGGTCCTTGACGACCTGCTCATCATGATGCCCTACGGTCGAAACATCTGCGGGCTGGCTCAAGTTTGCTGACTCGTCCAATGTGATTGTCGATTGGTTCAGTCGGCTGTCCTGAGCCGCCGCTCTCCAAAGGTGCAACGGGGCTTGTTCTTTGTCATCGTTCCGAGCGCGCATGGAGTAGTTACCATCGACGATGTCGTTGCGGCGGGACGTGCCGGATTTGACCGAGGTTGGAAGAGACTCGGTTCGCGCATCTGCCAAAGCGCGAGATTGAGATATGTTATGTGGGGTCGTGCTCAGCCGAGACCCTGCCGTAGGGCTGTCAGACTGTTGGTGTCGATATGCACTGGCCGGACGAGCAGTCGTTTGCGGGTACATCTTGCCCTTGACCAAATTCTCTTCTTGGATGCTGCGTCGTCTTGTGAAGCTTGCGAAGCTTCCACAGCTCACTCCCAGATCTTAGGGTCCTTGCTCTTCGCCTGAACGCTGAAAGTGCTGTGAAGACCAGCGCTGACATTCTCAAATGACCGATCTGGGAACCACTCTGCACGATGTCTTCCCACCTCTTCCAGAACTTGCTCCTTTTCAAGCCCGCTAGGGTGCTGGTCCAATACTTCGCATATCGCTTTGATGTACGTGCGTTGAGACGTAGCCTTTGCTGACACGGGTGTACGGTCGTTGGATGTGGTGGGCACTCCTGTTCGCTTGCGGTCCTGTTGATCTATGCTAGACCCGCGTGACGTGTTGAGGAGGTTTGTCTTCGACGTTCTCGAGAGTCCGCACGGTGATTGGGCTGTGAATATATCAGCAACTGCTTGTATGCAAGGTGTTCCAGCCGGAGCGCACCTGGTCTCTTTCTAGATGCCGAATCCATAACTCTCCCGTCCTCGTGCGCGGAGCAACACAGATAGCACCTGCGACGCGCTGCGGCAGCGTTTCCAGGAGATACCGTACGAAGACATCTTCGGCAAGTCTAGCTTTAGGGTAAGTTCCGCCCCGCGCTCGGCCAGGCCGTTTGATCCTTCATCTACTACGGTCGCTAACATAACGACTTGTCTGATCAGTGAGATGATCCACTACGACTGCGCCGAAGAGAGTCTTGGAGTACAAAAGTACGGCTCCAACGGAGACTCATCCAACCGTGGGCGCACATATCCAGAAGTAAGGTGCAAATTGTGGCTAAGGTGCAAACATTAAACGAATACTAGTCGACTTTTCATGTTGTGAGAGCGTCAGATTGACCGTGACTCTTTTGCCGCACATCCTCATCGTTTGAAGGTGAGCACATCTGACAGCTTCTGCTATGCTGGAGTGTAGCAATAAGTGATTACGCTTAAAAGGATCACAGTACAGGGTGCAAGCTGTGAACAACAATTGGGAGGACATGGGTAGACCAAGGCCGCTGGAACGAATCTGAGAAGCTCTTCTCAGCAGCTTAGAAGTGGCGCGTGAGATACCTGAGCGGGGAGCAACCCTCTACACTGACCGCTAAGGCCAACCTTGCGTCGACATATTAGAACTAGGGCTGGTGGAAGGAGGCACGACGCAGGTAGACGAGACACAATATGTGACAGACCTGCTTCCGCCACACCGGGGCCGAGCACCAGTGGCAAGAAGAGGTAGTGAACGTGTGAGGAAGATTGGCGATTTCTTGATCGATTTTAAGGAGTCTCCCGTGAGTACTAGTACGCGAAGAATGTTGGTGCATACGAGTTCCGGCATCCATCAGCATCTCCACCACCTTCTCATGGCCTCCAGCTGATGCCGCCTGCAGTGCATTACCGTGCCAGCCTCCTTGAGCGTTGACATCCGCACCTCTGGCCAGCAGCATCTCCACCACCTTCTCGTGGCCTCCAGCTGATGCCACCTTCAGTGCATTGCCGTAGTAGCCTCCTTGAGCATTGACATACACGCCCTTGGCTAGCAGCATCTCCACTACCTTCTCGTGGCCTCCATCTGATGCCGCATATAGTGCGCTGCCCTTGTCTGCCCACCGAATATTCACATTGGTGCGAATATCGTTTAGGATGGTGCACACAGCATCTTCTACACCGTCGTGACTAGCCGCATACAGAGGACTGGGTAACTCCGCAATCCTTCTATGGATATCTGGCCTTCCATCCCACGGTGAACTGAGATCGAAGAATTGTATCCAGGCTGAGAATGTCGAACCATGCTCATTCAACAATCTTTTGGAGAGACTCTGTCGTCGCTGGGAACCACCTTGCGACATTCGAGCATGCTGGGTCCAGAATCTTGCAGCATAGCGAGCCAGAGTAAACGCAGACTCGGGATCAGGCCTTTGCCATTCGTCCTTGTTGAAGCGAAGGAGATACACGCGACAGCAATATGCCAGTGCATCGTGTGATTTCTCGCTTTGTAAGCTGTACTTTGCCACGTAAAGACGGTCTGAGACAAGATACTGCTTGACAGAGAAATGTGCCAGCCGGACATATTCAGTCCCGGATATTGTAGCTTCCCTACTTTACACGGACTCATCTTCCATGTCGTCGTAGAATACGGTGGCGCCGTCGCCGCTTGAAGTGATGCTAACCAGACTAGAACAGATCCGCAGACTGTCGCGTGAGTCTCTTAATACTTCGTCCTCGTCAAAATGGGACGAATCCTTCTCCGTGAGAATGCCTGTCACTTCGAGTACTTCGTTCGCCGTAAGCGGCCGTTCCGCATAAGCTAACGACCTCAAGATTTTCAGTGCCTCCTCAGCATTTTGACCTTCGTCAATCCTGCTAAGGATGCGAGCGTAAGTATCATCGAGAGTCTTCGGCAAGTCTCTCAGAGCGCGACGGACCTTCCTACGGGTGACACACTGGGCCAGAGTGTCAAGCTGACATGCAGCCCATCTGAACCTGCGAATCGCCGTTAATACCAAGTCTGTCCGACCGATCCAGGAGTAGGCTATACATTCCACGAGCTTTCCGCCCGAGCGTCATCTCAATCTCTTCTTGGATAATCCGATCCGTTTGCCACCTTCCGAAAGCTTTATCCGTTGATAACCTTTCGCGAACATATGTCCGAATATCGCTATCTACCTGGTGACTTTCAAGGCAAGTCGTGCTGTGATGCGGTACCAGCTCCTCGAATCCCTCTTGGATATCTACCTCCTTTTCGGCTCGTCATGAGCACCCGTAAAGAAGTGCTGTCCCAACTCTGTATCTGTTCCAGTATGTCGAAAAGTCTATCGCGAGCGCTGCACTCGTCCAACGCGTCCAGAACTACAAAGGGAGCCAGTAGAAACTCGAGTGTGCGCTTCAATGCATATAGCAATTATTGTTCGGAGGCCTGTCGGCGGCCATCTTCGCAAGCAGCATAAACAGCTTGGAGGTCCTCCGGAATGCGTGGACACTTGTCTAAGAATTGACTGAGGAGAGACTTACCATCTTGCTTGGGTCCTTCTTATCGACATCGTTGAAGTCAAAGAAGTAGACCACTAAAGACCTGGCTGGATCATCACGACAGTATTCTTGCAAATCCTCGATGATCCCAGCACTTAGGATCGTCTTACCAGATCCAGCGGAGCCGTACAGCCATGTGTAAGGAGGTCCTGTCGTTTTCCAAGCCTCGTACCGAGCACCTTGCAAGTACCACTTTCCAGTGTTCGCTGACCGTATTTTCAAGGCCTTTCTCGGATTGAAGAGGGGATCGGGAGGCGCTAGCCACTTTTGGAGACGAGCGAGAGTGTCCTCTAGATCTTCGTCAGTATCGCAGACCGCAAGGAGGCCAGGACGACGGCTTACTATTACGCGGATCAAGCTTCGAAGAGGACCATGCGCAATAGAGGGTTAGTCTGTTCACTTAAGATTCGATCTCCGCATCTATCTTGCGAACGTCCGACTCTTCCCACAGGCTTCGAAAACCCTTCGTCGTTCTCTTGACCCTCCCTTCTCGCGCATCGGGGAGTATAGCAGACAATATCCCATCGAGCTTCTCTACTTGCTGCTGACATCCTCGCAGACATGGCTCTATTGTCTGTACCTCATCCGGGCTGATGCTTTGATGATACATTCTATCTTTTGACTTCTCGAGGATCTCGCGAAGTATTGGGAGCTGGCTGGCGATGTGAGCAAATGCATAGGGAAGCTCTTTGTGGTTGGATTGGTACTCGTTCAGCCTAATCAGAACTCTTGTGGAAAAGTCAATGAGCTGAACAACGCTCGCAATCGCGCCGACAATCGTGATTGGGTCTGCCATGGCGACGATGCATGCTTTGCGAGCAGCGTCGACCTTCAGATCGCATCCTGAGTGCGCGCGGGGTTCTTATCATACCCAATGCAAGGCTGCAATGAGGCGCAGCTGCATTCTCAAGACATGTAGCTGCCAAGCTTTCAGCCTACCGCAGCCCAGATGCCATCCGCCAGTGACATAGAAGTCTCCCCGCACAGCCGCCAACTTCACGTGATCGCTACGATCTAATAACCACCTCCACAACGTTGTCGATGTGACAGCATCACAAAGAATTACTTAAACGTGACGGGAGTTGGTGCGTTGGAAAGGTGTTGATTACAGCTATCTGTAGAACCAAGGATCACAATGAGAGGTAGCGTGGCCGAGACTGCCATAGAGAACTACGTGGACGACGCGCACGCTATCTTGACCTTCAAAGCGGATTGGCAACTTGACAAATCCGTTGTGGTATGGTTCAGCTTCAGTCTCCACAACCAGACCGCGATCAACAGCTCGCGTGTCGTAATGAACGCGACAGCTGGATGGACTGCGCACGCATCGGCAGACAATGACAACGCGAATGCATCTTTCACAATCAGTAATCAGCTTACGCAAGCTTGACTACTCCTTATGCAAGTTTCTCTGCCCAAAATATAGAGCATCCCGCAGATTGTTGGGCGCGCCGCATCTCATGCTATATCCACAGACTGCTACCTCCATAGCTACAGAGAAAGACTCCACATGCGCAATCAATATCACACCTTTTAGAGCGTCATAGCCGTCTGTACGCGAAACAGGTCGCCTAGGCTTCAAAACTCGTGGTCCGACAAACACAGCCTAAGCTCAGGGAGCACGATCGTCAAGTCCGAGGCTCTGTAGATATTTCTAGTTGGGTGCCGTCTTGAATCTCTGCTGCGCGTCAAGATGCAGGTTGAGATTGTGTTCGGCGCCCACTGTTTGCGTCCAGCTGAACTCCGTGTTGGGAAACAGACACTTCGTCTGCGCTGAAGACGAGCTGTCACCGCTGCCGCAGTCACCCTGGAAGCTAGTAGCCAAATCAAGTGCGGAGCGCGCATATGACACCTGATCTTGATCGCCATTCAGCATGAGCAACGACCCTGTGTGGCCAAGCGCAGCAGTCTGCCACAAGATCGCTATCACGACTCCGCCAATCGAAAATAAAGGATAGCTTCGTCATGTCAGTCGTGGTTAACAGATGATCAGTGGCATGTTTGATGAATGGCCAATTCACGAAGATGGACGAGACGGGCGTGAAGCACCCTTCCCACCAATTCATGCCGGCTTTCCGCATGGCCCAGGAAGTATGCTACTGTTCCTCACTCCGATATCATAGTTTGCTATACCTAAGGGACAGAATCTTGACGTGCTGGGAAGCTTTCCGATTCGTGAATAAGGCATTCATAGAACGCGACTTCCGAATCATATGCAGCAGCGACGAGATTCTCTGCAAATTGCTCAGAGCAGTCCACACAGCACTCAACCCGGTTCTGTGGGAAGTACGGAAATTCAACGAAGGTGGCTATATCGCCTTCGCCATTTGACCCACCCCCTGGGTACGATGGACCTGCGCAAAAGTCGGGAATGTGCGTGGTCAGGGTTCCTAGGGCGCTGACGGTGTACAGCGCTGGGTATTCCAGCTCGGTTGTTGTGCAAACTTGATCCACAATTACTTCTGTCGTGATGGTGGTGGTCTTGCTGCACGTACCTGAAATTCTGAGCTGTGTGCTTGCGGCTGGTGGGGATGCAGTTTTGGTAAGGGTACGATACTTGCGGGTGACTGTACCAGCAGAAGGAAATGGAACTGGGTGAGCGCTGCGATAGGGCCTGGCAATGCTAGTAAGTATTGAGAGTCCGGTATACCCGCAGCTCTCTTGCCGTAATCAACGTACGTTCCTACAAATACTTCGCTGCTTGCAAATCTAATGAAAACATGGATCAGATTGTTCAAGCGATTGGTAATTATAGCATATCTATTGCTTCTTTGCTTCTTATTGCTTTGATGGGAGGGAGGGAGTGGACTCAGTCGAACAGATCAGTCCGATGTCGTTGGAGACGCGCCGATGTGATCTGCAGCCGCATCGCATGCTGAGCAGCTAGGAGGGTTAATCCCCGCATCTGCTAGCACGGACGTTCTAGCTCATCAGTGGACCGCAGAGTCTGTGCGCTGACGCGTACCGTGAGGGGACGCGCCACATGTTGATCTGAGAGTGTCGCAGATCGAAGGACGGCTGCTCTCGACCTCATTCTGCATCATCAATCCCTGTCCAGACCACACTCTCTCAAACGGCGTCTACGCTGCCTTGGGTAAACTGGTCTACGAGCTGAGCAGAGCGGGTGGCGGCGCATAGTGCGGAGATGTCGAAGACGCTGGCCCTGGATTGCCAGCCTTGAGGATAAGCCTCTCCATGCACCGTCCCACTGGCTCTAGACACTCGCTTTGAGTTCTCGAGCACTGAGCTACGTCGTTCTCCCTTGTGCCTGCTCTTGGCTGAGCGACTCAATTGTGCCGCACTGCGCATTGTAGAATGCTAAGATAGTGCTGACCCGTGATAAGCACATCGTCTGAACAGACAATATCATGCTGGTAGGTTGTCGGGTTCGCTACTCGTTCTCGATCTGGGGAACGAGGCAAACACTGTCGGCTCCTCAAGGTTGATGTCAAAAACTTGTAATGCTGGGGCCCTATTATGTAAGACGATCGCGAGAAAGTCAACAGCCTCTTCGCCGGGCGTAGGAAGGACAACAGATAGCACAAGTGCGCTCATGGATACTAACATTCCGCAAGGTATTCATGATTGAACCAACGTGCTCATGCAGCCCTTGTACACCAGTGGTGAGGGGCTGTCGTGTGCATGAACGGACCGCCTATCACGAGCAGAGGTCTCGAGACATCAGTGGCGTTCGGGCAACGCACTGTTCGCATGCTCAAGCCTGGAACTGTTCGATCTGTTCCCCATTTTCCCCCTCCTCCTTGCCGTTCATAACTGAGTACTCTCGCGACTGCTTTGCTAACTTCCTCTGGTCATCGTGACCTGTCCTTGCCACTGTCCAGCCGACCAGATCCAGAGACTGTACAGTCACTGCACTCACGACGCGGGCGAACACCTGGCTGCATCGGCGAGAGCGCAATTCAACCATACCGGCGTCAAATCTGGAGCCGTCAAGCTAGTCTTGCGAGCTGTGCCCCAGTGTACAACCAACGTTCTTCTGATGTCTTGCAGCAAAGACACACGCCATGATCCCGGCGTCTGTGGATCCCCAAAGTCTTCGGGTGATCTATCCGACAGATTTGCATCATCAGCTGGATCGATGGACCCACACGGCAATCACCTTACGCCTCCAGATAGTCCAGCATCGCCTGGATCGCCCGAATCACCAACAGCTACCGTAAACATAGCTCGCTTGTCTCTTGAAAACCATCGACGACCCTATGACCCAGAAGAGGCGACGCGAGAGGCCATTCGGGCCGCAGTGACGAAGCGAGTAGCTAATACGGAGCTCCAAGGAGAACCTCTTAGGTATTCGCTAAGCGGCAGGGTGGGCGATTCTCGTACAGCTGTTGCTTCCTCGAGGGAGGGCGTCCACAGAAGGAATGCAGAGCATAGGTGCCGCTCTGGACAAGGTTCGTCCGCACAGCTACCACACACCACTTGTTAACTGACAATGCACACCAGCCAATTTTAGAAAGCAGCAGATCGACGGTCACCAAGGTGGTGTGGATGCACATCGACAGTCAACATGGCGTGACTCTACCTACCGGTCAAGAAAAAGATCCATGCTACAGCCGTTGTCTACGTGCGGCGCTGGATATCGGGATCTAAGCTCCAGCGTTTGTATGGGCGCCCGGACATCACCGAGTGTCGAGTCGTTACCCAAAACCAATCGTACTACCGTTCTCAGTATTGCCAAAGCAGCGCGCTGGTCGCGCCTGATTTTGCAGCCGGACAGCTCGCCGGTCTCCGAGGAGCAGCTTAGGCTCGAGATCAAGGCCATATATGCTGGGCTCATGATCGCGGAGGCTAAATGCGTGAATCTTGATGCTGCTCAAGCCAAGCAACCCTCGGTTGAGCTGGACAACAGCCAGTGGCAGGAGTCAATAGCTCTTCACACGACATACCTGTCCGAGCATCACGACTTTCTTATGGCCACCCAGCATCCCTCCGCTACTCCTGACCTCAAAGCGTTACCAACAATGTATAGCATGCCAGCCCGCATGTGGAAATATGGAATACATGACTTCCTCGAGGTCCTCCGGAGCCGGAGGCCATCGTCTCAGGAGTACATGTTGTCTTTCATAATTCTCGCCTATCAGATGATGATGCTGTTCTACGAGACAGTGCCCGTCTTCTCGGACACATGGATTGAATGCCTAGGAGACTTGGCCCGCTACAGGATGTCCATGGAGGAGGAGAAGGAAGCCCATGCGCAGTGGGGGTGTGTTGCAGCTTCTTGGTACATCAAAGCATCGGACCGCCACCCGCAAATCGGCCGCTTGTATCATCATCTTGCGATCCTTGAGCGGATCAGTCTCCGGAAGTTCGCCTGCTACGGAAAGTCTCTAACGTGTGTAGTGCCGTTTCCAAATGCCCGAGACTCTTTGCGTACGCTCTGTATACCGATTGCGGGGGTAGCTCAACCGGCATGCTCTCTAGAACTGCTCTCGGAGGCCAGCTTCTGCAAGCTACACGCTCTAATCTTCCTTGCAGCCCCCGAACTCGAGCTCGCACAAGCCTCGAATACCGCTATGTCCTTCCTCCAACAGCGAGGTGCTTTCAGCTGGCGCAACTGCGGCGTGTCCTTGGCCATGGCCAACATCTCCGCACTGCTGGGAAATGGCTCCGACACCAACTCGCTACGGGTAGCTTTGGACTTCACTATTCAGCGGACTAACGAGCAGACCATGCTTTTGCACTCGACAACACACCACGGGGTCCCTCCGTCGAAAATCAGAGCAGGTGCACCGGAAGCCAAGAGCGAAGAGAACTGGCGTCTTTTGCAAGTCTCAAAACGGATGACGTTAAATGCTCTTTATACGGCGATGCGTTGTCCTTCGGGCATCGCCACTTTCCAGGACTCGCTGGCATTTGTTGGCGTTATGTTTTGTTTCATTCACATTCTGTGCCTGGTGGAACGAGAAACGCAGATCGACCGCGAATTGAACATTTCTCTGCGCCTGCATTTTGCGCCTGATGAGATTGAGTGGGGCCTAGTCGCAGGCTATCTGAATCATCTTGCCCAGCTGCGCCCCGTCAATGATCACTTGGTACAGTGTGCCCAACAAGGCATCTGGTTGGAGAAAGCTGAAGAGGGAAAGCCGCTTCCTGAGGACTTTAGTATCCGTGGACTGGTTTGGGCTTACTTTGCGTTCTGTCCTGGCTGGTTTGATTCAGACGACGATGAGGACTTGCTGAGAAACGTGGAAACGTCGCGCACGCATGAGGCCCGCGCGGATCGACTGTTGTACTATGGTTTGCGGCTTGCTTTCGTGAGTCATCATGCAAGATGAAGACGAGGATACGTGCTGACAGCGGCATAGGAAACACCTTACCTCTCATACGACGCGACCAGTGCTACCTTCTCTGCGGGATCAGGAATGACTACGTCCAGCACTGCTCAAGCCCTGCAACCGCTCCGTACCCACATCGCAGATCTTCAAGCACAGCTCGTCGCTTCGAACCCCAACGCACAGTACTCGCCGCCATCAGCTCCGGCGTCGTCCGCATCAGACAGCGACTACGTGCATGTGAAACGCCCCGCCAAGCGAGTCCGGACTGCATCGTCGCCGAAGACGTGAGCTGCGGTAGTGAAGACTGGCAGGACGCCCATGAAAGCCGCGAGACCCACCAAGAAGGGACTCGACGTTTAAATAGTGGAAGTTTTTGATCTAGAGCGCGTACAAGTTTGAACAAGGCGAGGCGTGACGAGACAAACGATGTGGTGGTGTACTTGACTAGGCTCCTAGTGCTGAGCCACTCTACCGTTCGACAGTCCACGAGGCTGCTTTGCTGGCACCTAACGTTAATGACCGTGTAGATATCGAGTTGTACATCACTACAACACAAGTCCCTACTCTTGGACGCTTCGCGTGATGTACAAACCCACATCCCGGTGTCGCGGAGACCATGAGTGGCGGAACTCACAACCAGGTACTTACACTTCACATTCGGCGAACACCAGCACCAGCGTGCAGTCATGGTCAAGCCCCGCGTAAAAGTGATCCTCTGAAAATTTCTGCGCATTATACGTCCTCATGTCTTCTCCTCGTAGCTAGTCGAGCGTGCATGCTCTGGAGCCAAAGACGATGGGGCCTCAACTCGCAATCCTCTCTCCTTAGCAATCGATAGACGCTATAATGTCGATACACATACTGCCTTCCCTTGCATTCGCGGCTACCACTGATAGGCTGGTAGTCGGAAACCGCATAGTCGAAGGTGACAGAGTCGTGAAGTGTCGGCTTGTGCGTTCCGAGAGGAACACGGCTCTGAAGCTTTCGTAACAGCATTTTGGGTCTGGCGGGACTCGACGCGATATCGCTGGTTTGGCGGATGTATGTGTACCGTGCAGTGCTCGCGTACGCATATCAGCATCTTTTAAGTACTTCGTGCCAATAAGATTCATATGAATGGCGGGAGTGGCAAGCGCCTGCTGTTGCGAGGTTGTATGTATCAGCGATGGCTCAGAGCTTGTTTACGCCGCCCTATAATTGACCGGAGTTCATCAATGTCGCAAGGCTGAGAGTCTGGACGCCTTTGCACGCTGCAAGGATGCGATGGAAAGTCAGTCTCGGAGGCTGCTGTCCCCCCACATTTGCTCATTTCACATAGAAGCTGGTTCACAGTGTCGTGGGGTGTGTACGCCCTTGAAGTTTCCAGACGATCCTTGCCCCTGCATGTGCAGGTGGTCCCACATGTGATGTACTCCCTTTCAGGCATATATGCGGCACATCGTTGAACCGTGCGCTACTACGTCGCTCGATACAAGAAAGGTTTGTATCTATTGATGGAGGCATCACCTGCTTTGTCCTTCGAAGCATTACGGCTTCTCCTGGTCTACACGACATGCTTAGCAAGCTCTGCATCGATGTCAGGGACGAAGCTTGGGTCAACTGCAACAAGGAATGGGAAATCAAGTCTGTCGTGGGCTTCTGCCATGATAGTGGCGAGCAGAAGTACAAGATCGCCTGGCAAGACAGCGTACTGTCCAAGACCGACCTCGTGTGCAGTCTGGTCAATGATGAATGGCCGCTGTATTGATTTGCGCGGCAAATCACTCCGGAGGGATCGGGATCTCAGCTTCGTTTCGCGTGGGAGGAGACATGGGAGCCCGCCAACGCGATCTTCGCCGCGGCAGAGCTGATTCATGAATACTGGCTTGGGGTGTATCAAAGCCGTGAGCCGCTTTCAGGACAGCTCGTACATCAGCACTGGGTCACTTTGCATGGTAAGCAATGTCGGGAATGTCAGAGAATTAGTTACGGCTCATGATTGCATCAGAGCGAACACGCTTATATTGTACGTCCCCTTGCAGCTTTGTCGGACAAGCAGGCATATGCACGATATCCGCTGGCAACGGTGTTAAGTGCGTGTGGCAATGCGAAAATGCCATTTCCTCGTCTATGGTAGACTCCGAATGAAAGACTCTAGGTTGAGCTATGAGCTGGTCAATTTGAGGCTAGGGATGTCAAGGCTGTTCAAGCGCCTCGCTGTAACATAAGTAATGCTGACTTTCGCGCACGCAAACGACGACGTCACATGGCCAGTAGCGTGTCACATTGCTTCGCGACTGTGTACGTTTTGCCATAACTTCGCTCACTTCTTTCACGTCTAGTATGACGGATCTAAGAGATCTGCGAGTGAGTGACATATCGGAGGCAGCGTCCGGTGTTGTTGCTGAGCCTATGTTTTCAACCCTGCCGACTTTGCGGTGTCACTTGCAGGAGTGGGCACCGCTGCCAAACAGCCATGCCGAATTGGTCTTGCTTTTCCACAACGAAGCTTGAGATGTCGATCCCTGTAATCCTCTGGGTGAGAACCACCTCCACGATCAAAGGCAGGCCGTTGGATGCTTGGTGGATAGCAAAAACGCCAAGGTCCATAGTTCCACGTTGCTAATGAATGTCCGCATAGCCAAGTATCCCTGGTACGTCGAGGAGCACCGTGCGGAAGCACATCCGACGAAAGATTACTGTGGATGAAGTTAGCAAGGCTACTGCTATGGTACCCATTCTACAACATGTAGGGTCTGACCCACTGAGTCGCGCGAACCGAAGGAAAAGCAGTCTGCCAAGCTATGTGAACTGTCGATCTTTGATTGATGAGGCACGATCATGATCGGATGATGTCGAGCTGCCTTATTCTTGTCCATTTCCCGCTCTGCTCCTTGCTGTTTCCAGTCTCTGAATGCCGAATGCAGGGCTTCTACAGAAGCCTGCAAGGTACTGAGCTGAAGTATGATCCCCTGCATCGCCACACGACAGCTGTCGTGCACGTCGCTGTTCTGCCGGGGCCCAGGCTTCTCAATCCGTGGCGCTGTCCCAAGGGCAAGAGCTAAATACGGAGGCTCCACGACGGCAATGCTAGGCGATGAGAGCCTTGTTACGTCGGCAGCATCGAGCGCTGATATGACATCCTTGAGACGTACCCCACTGGCGTTGTGCAACTGCACTGTAACGTGCCCTCTGTTCGGAGCTCGCCTCTGTCGGGGGTCGTAGTAGGTGAGATCGATGACGGTGGCGCCCGGTTGGCATAGAAGCATCTCGGACCAGCGACTTCCACGGGCAGCCCTCAGCCATGACACTGAGTTCCAGAACTTAGTGCAGCCCAGCAGCTGCTCAGGCCGGAGTAGAAAGGTGTTGAGATCGACGGTTCTGGCACTCTCCTGCATGAACATCCTCTCTTGAAGGGCCATGGACTGCTCAATAGCATGCCGAAAGGTGGAGCAGAGAGTACCGATCTTGAGTAGTTCTTGTATTGAAAGCTCGGATCGTTCCAGGACGGCCACTACGACTTCATGTGGCAAACATCGGCCGCCTGTTCCGGTTGGGACAAAGCAGGCTGGTCCTTCGTTATGCTCAGTTGTAGTAGTCCGGGTGTGCTTGACACATGGTGCAGCAAAACGACCGTGACTTTCTGCCGTTGAGTGCCGACCTCGCTTTCTGACCCCTTGGCTATCCCCTGCACTATCACTCCGCGCCCTCTCTTGCAAGAGGACATCTCTCTTCTTCGAATGTGTCCAGGGGGTTGTGATGTCGAAGGGAAAGTGTCCCGCCTGCAGATGCTTTGATGTCGCAGAAGGACGAGGCGCTTGTTAAGGCATCGAGATGTGCATGCGCAATTGCGGCTTCAGCTTGAATAACGTATGGTCGTTAGACTACCAATCATATCACGATGATCCTTTCGCCGCTCGAAACAGCCACGCGTTGCGGTCAATGCTGCTTGATTGGCCGTTCGCAAAGGAGGAATGATACCTGTGATCGTCTGGGCACATATGCAGGCTTACAATGCTCGACTTTCCGCCCATTTACAACACTGCCAGGCTGCTCCGCCGTGTCACAGTGTTCCTCGGTCGTTGCCGGGCGCGTCGCGATAACGCTACTCTTCATTGGCACACTGCTGGGTTTCATCTCCTTTTCCGTAGCTGCAACGTGCGGGAAGACGGAGAAGCAAGCATGTCAGTCTTCGATTGGGCGCACTCAAGGACATTACACCATCTCTCAAGCGGTGGCGAGCGACATAGTACGGTAGTCGACAGGACCGCTCAATCTGGATGTACGATCTGGGCAGCGGCTGGATCGTGGCGCTCCAGCATCTCCGCGGCCCGTTATACCAAACCTTAATGACACTCCAACACCAACACCAACAGGGGCGCTTCGAATACGTGCCACTTTATAGCATGGTAGAGACTGCGCCAACTCTGCATCCATCTTGGTAGCTCTCGGCTTGATCATTGGCCGTGAAGGTACCCAGCTAAGCGTCTACGCGATAGCGGACTCTGTTGGACTACAATCTGGCCACAATGTCGTGCCGGGTGTGCAACGCTAAAGTCGGGAGCGTGCATTTGTGTTGTAAGCGCCTACACTGCCGCAATCTACTTCTCCTCAGCCCTCGATGTGCAGAGTGTCAGCCTACCAAACACCGCAAAGGACGGATTTCATAGAAAAGCCACCTACGGTTGTCGATGTTTCATGGACGGATTCGTGCTCGTATGTAGAAAGCAGTCTGCATCTACTACCGCCCACTCCCTGGCCGAGATCGGCGAAGTGACAGAGTAAGGGGATGATAACTCGTCTTCCAAAGGCGGTGACCATGGTCAAGAACGTGGTTTTCAGCCAGATCTACAAGTATCACCACCTCTGATGATACGAGTTGAATGTACGCGCAAACGAATGACTGTACTGCAAGAATGATCTCAGAGACGCCCTGTGCGAATCCAAAATACTAGTGCAAGGTAGGCTTGTGTTCCTCCAGAGTCGAAAGAGAATGCTTAGACGGAGGAGTGGCCGAACGAAAGTTCCATCAAGGCGTGAGGTTCAGGTCAATCCTTGAGTAACGATAGACGCACGGACCGGTGTTCATGAACATGTGTCCGTGCGCGCAGACCTGAGCGGGTCTGTCGCCGCAGCCATGTACAAGCTGCTCGCACGGACCGGTGTTCATGAACATGTGTCCGTGCGAGCAGACTTGAGTGGGTCCGACAGTCTATGT
>JASUXV010000007.1:855970-1018160 GCA_030411845.1 Friedmanniomyces endolithicus | reverse complement strand
AGAAAACGTATAGTATAGCAGAAAGTAATAACGGTCCTAAGGAGGCGTACGAACAGAAGAGGAAGTCGGAGGCTAATAAAATATAATCGGGGTGCAGGCGTTTTATATATAGGATTAAGAATTTAGCTAACGCATTTTATTTGTTATATACTAAGAAACGGACCCTACTAGAAAACTACTAGACACTAACTACTACTTATCGTCGGCCTTAGGATTCTTGCGACGAGCACCTAAAACTAGGGCAGGAGGCATACTACTAGCGCTGCATTTCGGTTAGCGATAGAAAACTATTAGGAATTAGGAAATAATATACGACTGTCCCTGCTAGGCGATAACGTTTACTACTGTCGTAGTAACTTCCGCAGCTACGGCACTATAAAAGTCGGTTAGCGACGGAAAACGAGCAGAGGCAGATAGAACATACCTAGATAGCAACCCCGAAGCCTGCAGTAGCTTTAAGGCCTTCTAGGCCTTAAGGACCTTAACGAGGTCCTAGTGCGCATTAGCGCTAAAAAACTGTAAGCTAACGAAAAACGATTAGAAGGCGAAAACTTACGCTTCTTTGTTATTAGAGCAGGTCTAAACAGCGTACGCGACGTAGGCGATTTTAGGACTAATCGGTTAGCGACTGTTTTCGATTGGAGCCTAGCGATATATATAGGTTCTTATAGTTCTTGCGAGAAGCGTAGCACGCCTAGCAGGCACAGGAGCAGGCAGACTACGGGAATTAGCTAAGTCTAATCGAAAACAATCGGCCTATAGTATATACTACCTAGTCTTCGCAATCTACGCTAGCCTTAGCGCAGCAAACGCAGTAGATAATAGTAGACATCTAAACCCGATTAGTAACGTATAGAGGCCGCTAAACTAGAGGGGGCGTTATACGTTGTTATTGTTATTATTGTTATTATCGTTGTTGTTATTAAAGAGAAGAAGAGCGATCGATTTAGGAGGGAGGCCGAGTTATATAGAGGGCTCTTTATAAGTATAGATAAGGTTATAAGCGTAAGTATAGACAAAGAACGCTAGAAATAGAAATCTATAGGTATAAGATTAGGTAAGATTAAAGCCGACTAAAAGGTAATAGAGGCTATATCCTTTTAATAGGATCCTAACGGCCTGCTTTGTTTATAAAGTAAACTTATAATAGTAGCGTTTATAATATACGTTTATATTAACTTTCGACTATACGGAAGGCGGAGGCTAGGCGCGCTAAGTTTAGATTCTATATATAAACCCTTAGAAGACGACGTCTCTTTGTTTTTATATGTTTACTAGTAAACAACGTTTACTTAGACATTTACTTAGAGCTCTCTGCAACTATAGGGAGTCTAGAAGCTAACCTATTTTATATAGAGACTACGCAGAAACTAGCGGAGAGATAAGCTTTCCTAAATCTATTATACTTACCCTACGTAGGAGTAAGGGGTCCTTATACTATAGTACTATTAACTTCTTCGACTATAAGAAGTTGCAGCGGCCCCGCTAGCGAACTACGGACCCTGCCTAAGAACGTATAAAGAGCAACGCAAGTATAGTATGCGGGAGGCTAATTAAACTATATAGGAGGCTAACAAAATTCTTATAGAAGAGGAAGGGAGGGAGTAGTATAAAGGGCGAGCCTTATACTAAAGCATAGGCTATACCTATGCGAGCTCTTAGCGTCTTAGCGCCCGACTACTCTTTATCGGGGCGCGACGGATAGCCGTCTCTCTCCTATATCTAACTTCTTAAATCCTAAACTACACTGAACCTTAGTGTATACGTCGTTCACCCGTGACAATCATCTATTAGCACTATCTTAGAGACTCTCTCAAAGGGCTAAACATCCTGTTTTCTACCTGCAATTGAGGACACTCTTTAACTAGGCTACTCTAGTAGAAAGAACATCGCCCTTAGTACCTGCGTAGGTGCGTGAGCGTCCCATTTTGTGCCAGCGTCCGCGTCCTCGTTGTTGTCCTAAATGAAATGAGTGCCACGGGAAGGGCATCGAAACGCTGGCAAGCGCAAGCGCATGTGCACGGCGCCCGAGTGGAGCACAAATGATCGCGTTATGTACATGAATACATGTAGGTGTCGTCCGTCAAAATTCGTCCGAATCTACTAATACTCCCTGACTCGTGTCAGGCAGTACTCTGCTTTTGTAATCGCTTCATGTTACGCAGATCCGGGCGTATCGTTCTTCTTAGTCACAACCCGTTCTCATGAACATGAGAAGTCCCTAGTACTTCAACAAAGCTAGAAAGTCTTCGACTGTATATTGCAGAATGTCTGGAACGTCGGGACATTCAGCACTGAAGCCTGTCCGCAAGGGAACAAAGAGCTGCGTCGAATGTGAGTGCCACCCTCTCTCGGCGCCACCAGACTTCATGCTTACGGCCTTGCTGCGTCAGGTAGACAGCGGAAAATTCGCTGCGTATACCGCCCAAATACCCCATCAGATTGCATCTCCTGCTTTTCAAATGGCATCCGATGTGCGAGTCAAGCGGAACGTGAGCGAATTGCTGCCACTACCCATGCACGGATGAATCTGAGTGAGAGAGTCGCCCAGCTGGAGAAACAATTGGCCGCTCTACACACACACAGCGAAGTCGAGACGTGCAAAAACCTCTCACTGGATGGTGCAGCAGCTACGCGGGGTTCGCCAACAGAGCATGTGAAGAATTACGGCCTTTCGACGGGATTATCAAGACCGCTTTCAGCCGTGTCACCCACAGCGGCCAATAGCCTACCGATCCTCTCGTTGTTCGACAATGCTGTCCTTACCACAAGCGAAAGTGATCACACGATATCCAATTCTATATCCAAAGAATTGGGCACTGCATCTCACAGGTCGTCAAATTATCAAAGCACTTCGCATTTCCAATTCTCGAGGATCAAAAGAGCAAGCATCTGCGAGGCTCTTACGGATGCACTACCTTCCCAGTCTGCCATGTGTGAGATTCTCGAAGTTGGGGGGCTATACTGGGACCTTCTGCGAACATTGCATCCATACATGTGCTGCGAGGACAACGCCATGTCGATCCAAAGCTATGTCCTTCTGGCTCTCGACCAGGACAATCCATGTATTCTTGGAAGTGCACTATCTTGGCTTGCTATGAGCATGCAATGTATTCCCACGAGCTATGATAGCGATCACCTTGGCCTACCGCTTCCCCTTAATGACTTGGCCCAGCGTTACGTGGCAACCATTGACCGGCTGATCATTTGTGACGATGACATCTCCGTTTCGCTGGAAGGTATCGAGTGTATCCTACTCCAAGGACAGTTTTATGGGAACGTTGGTCGTCCCCGCAAAGCTTGGACGATCAACAGGAAGGCTCTTTCCCACGCGATCTTATTGGGACTTCATAAGACTACACTACAAGACTCCGAGACTTCATCGCCGCATTCTCAACGTCGGGAGAGTGTATGGTGGCACTTGATAGAGTGTGACGCCTACCTCAGTCTGATGCTCGGCCTTCAGAGCTTCGCAACACCGCCCCGCTCAGGCTCATGGATTGAACGTCTGACCGATTCTGGTGCCATATCCTGTGACCTCTACAGAAAGAGTCTGTTCACAGTACTTGGCAGAATCAGTGACCGGAACCAAGCCATGCAAGGCTCATCGAACGCCACGCTAACAGCCACGATGGGTTTGGATCGGGAACTAAATGCACTATCCATTCACCTGCAACCAGTATCATGGGACTCGCTCATCCCTTCTCAAGCTCACAGCATGAAAGATGGTCTCGCCCTTTACGAGAGTCTGATAACGCATTTCTGGCACTACCAAGCAAGAGCTTACCTGCATCTTCCCCTCATGCTCCGAGTTCCTTCTTCCGGCGAGTTTGATTACAACCGCACAGCTTGCATATCAGGGTCCCGAGAGGTAGTGAGGGTGTACATCCGCATGCGTGAATTCGCTGATGGTCGGATCAATCTTTGCCGCCTCGTGGACTTTCAAGTCTTCATGGCCGCTGTGATCGTGGGCCTTGGTCATTTGGGCTACGGGCCCGTGTCAGCACCAAAGGATGTCATCCAAGAGATGGAGGATTGGAGTCTGGTGTATCAGACGATGGGGATCCTAAAATCCGTCTCCGCGGAGCCGGACAACTTGGTTGCGGCTCAATGCTTTGAAGCTTTGGACGCACTCGTTTCGATCGCTCATAGCCAAAACTCACCCAGCGGAGAGGTACCTCGACACAAGATCTTCATTCCGTACTTTGGAACGATAAAGATAGCTCCCGCGAGCAGCTTCGTGAAGACGACGGCCCAGCACCAGCACTTGCAAGAAGTCGACCTTCCAGTAGCAACTAACTGGGAAGGGAGCAACTACATCAACATCGATGTAATCGATGCATTTTCATGCGGCAATGGTGTGCAAGACTCGAACTCATTTCCTCAATCGGGGTCTGTCAACCATATTCTACTACCCGATGTACTTGCTATGGATATCGATCAAGACTGGAGTTGGATGCTGAACAACGATTTCACGACAAATGGGCACATTTACGCTTCCAGCATCGAAACACCCCGTGACTCAGATCAACATGAAAGGAATGGAGATGATCACTGAGCATCGAAAAGAGCACTGCTTTGAATGACCAACGTTACTTCTGCTTGTCCTTCTCCGCATCCACCTCTCTCAGAGCTTTCTCTACTGTGGTCCATGTCAGATCAGGGTATCTGTCGTTGTCCAGAGGATCCAGCGTGCCCTCCCCCGAAACCATATTTTCTAGGTACTGCATGCCCTGCCAGGCCGGGAGCAATTTATCCTCGACACCCCGAATCAAGAACTTCAGGATCGAGATCAAACCCCGAAGGAATCCCAAGCTCCCTATCCACATGGTCTTGTACCTCTGTCCACGCAATCGGGTCGCAACAGCAGCCAGGTCCGTTGCGCTGAACGAGTCGCCTGCAATACGCAAGATCGTGGGTGTCGGCCTTGGGTCCGCGGCCACGGCAGCAGTGTAAGCAGCGACTTCCGGCACCGTTGTGAAGTCGAGTTTCTGATCGGCGCTGCCGAAGTAGTGGATGCAGTGCCACCTATCATTGATCATTGGCATCTGACCGCTAGTCAACATCTCCATGAAACCTCCACACTGGATGCTTGTCCATTGGATGCCAGATGCATAGAGCTTCGCATGGAACTCGCGCCGAAGATCGAGATTTCGGTTGGAGCCAGGCGTTGTTTTGGTGAAATCCAGGGAAAAGTCCGATGGGATGAAGCGCTGGACGTCTGCGGCGACAGCAGCGTCAAGAAGGGCGCCTTGCGTGCCTAGCATCACATCTCGAAGACCCTGGAGTGCCGAGACGACCGTTGAGCCGCCGGCCAGACTTTTCGTGAGAGCTGGAATGTTGAGGAGATCGACTTCTTCGATCACAACGCCAGCTTGACGCAACGTCCGAGTGCGTGATG
This sequence comes from Friedmanniomyces endolithicus, assembly GCA_030411845.1. Taxonomy (NCBI): domain Eukaryota; kingdom Fungi; phylum Ascomycota; class Dothideomycetes; order Mycosphaerellales; family Teratosphaeriaceae; genus Friedmanniomyces; species Friedmanniomyces endolithicus. The sequence continues at coordinate 1,012,759 of JASUXV010000007.1, read as the reverse complement.
CTGCAGTACCCGGGCGAACGATGGCTTTCACTGCCACCTCGCTCTTCCGCAGGCTCAATGCAATCAAGGAGCCGAGGTTACCCGTTGCCCCTGCAACTACGACGAATTTCTGGGGTGGCGACATTCTGAGTGATCATTAAAGTTGAGCAAGTACTGGGCACCGAGAGTGCAACGTAGACGAGAACGCAGCTATGTTGCGATGCGTTGCGAGTGGTATTGTAGCTCGAATATCACTCGGTGACTACGACAACCTGAATACGTTTTAATATCGAGTAAGTACAAGATGTTCGATTGATCATTATGGGTACCTTCAACTCGGTCGGGCGCAGCCAGAAGGGAGCATTTAGAAAGCTTCACTTCGCTTCGTCCGCAGAAACTCGTCCGAACAAAGTCTTGATTAGCGAGACCAGTATCAACACATGGGATTCGTCATGTGCACTACCTCCAAGTGGAATCATCGGACTGACCTTGACCCCGTAGTTCCGTCTATCGACAACATGGCTCCGGAATGCAGTCTCAATTCTTGACGTATCGGCCACATGGAAAGCCGTGTCGCCGTGTGACACCGTGTGAGCAAAGGCCTAAGTGAGTGTGAAGAAGCTATAAGAAGTGCGCTGTTCTCGCCCGCAACAACGCTGCTTTCAAGTGATTTGTTCATCAGTACAAGCCTACGGTTGCCTTTCCCAACCTCTCCTCTATCGCCATCAGCCTCTCTATCCGACAGCCCCAAAAGTCACACGCATACAGCATGGCTACTCCTCGCAAGTCCATTCTCGCTGCCACCCTCGGCCGCTATGCCACACCAGCGGACAACGCCGCCATGGGCGTCGACTCCAAGCAGATCATGGCCGAAGTACGCAAGTTCTTGGCCGACGCAACCGAAGCCGGCTTCGACGTCGAGCCCCTCGAGATCAACCCTCAAGACCTCGACGATAGCCTGAACTGGACAAAAGCACAGCTGCAGAGCAAGGAATGGGATGGCTTCGTCATCTCGTTTCAGATCAGAAGTCCGGCGACGTACACGGCCGTCTTCGAGACGCTGGTCAACACTTCCCGCGAGGTGGCACCAAGTACCAAGATCATGTTTGTTAGCAACGCGACGGACTTGATGAACACGCTGAGCCGGAATTTCTCGACATGATGGCGGCTGGCATTGGGTGGCCGTTGGCCGAAGCGCACCGTGTGACGTTTGGACGGAAGCCGTTCCTAGGGGAGGATTGTCAACCGTGGAAGTCTGGCTATGTACGCACTTGGGTAGATCTTGGATAAGAAAAGTAACTCAGCATGCTATGGCATAGAAACTTGCAGCGCTGAAGACTTGTGAGGATTGTACAGTACTATCGAGTCGGGAGTACCACTCTTCTGGTGACTCCCTAGCATGTCGACTATAAGCACGTCCTCCCAGAGCTCTTTCACAGCCTGTTAGGACGCCAGTGCCGCGTCCCGGGATCCATACTCCCATGGTTCCAGATGGTAGTGATTCGGATTATGCAAGAGCTCCAACACCGTACGATAACGGTGAGTATTTGATTCTGACCACAGGGTTTGATCATTGTACCTGGGACAGCCCGGAGATTGTCACTCTACATACAAGTAGTGACAAGCTCCCTTCTTTACTACCATCATCGTTCACGGGGTCGGCGCTATATAACGAACATACGGCAACTCGAACCGATGCTTAAGCATCGTCGCCACCATCTCTTCAATCGAGCCGTCTGTGATGCCGAACTTCTCGTTGAACAGACCATATTTCCGTAAATCTGTCAGTGCTTCGCCGTGAAATCTAGCAAACCCGACCGCCTGCACCAATGGAAGCATAGCCGCAAAGTCTCCACCCGCTAGTTTTGCGCTGCTCTCGGCAATCAGCTTCTGGCTTTCAATTCTGGTGACTGCAAACTTGGCATCTGTGGCCTTCTCAGTGGCGGCAAGCAGCTCCGTCTGTGTCATGGTCACCGAGCCGGTATAGATGTACGCGTTTCGGCTAGCCTCGTACGCCGCCGCATCGGTCAAAATCTTGACCACCGTGCGGGCAACCACACTCAAATTCGTCGCGGTGAAAGGTACGTTCCCTTCATCCCACAGCTCAGCGGTACGCTGTTCCACGTCCAGGCCTAAGAACCCAACAAAGAAGCCCCAGTCGAGGAACAGTCCCGCGACAACAGCAGTGTACTCCATAAGGCTGCCGGCGGCTTGCTTAGCCTTGATGGTGTCGATCAGCTCCGCTCTCACGCGGAAGGGTGGAACGGCGGCCAGGACTTGCGCGGAGGCGGTGTCGAGACCAAATTCGGAAGGGAAAAATCGTTTCACCCCAGCCTTGACCGCGGCTTCAATCAAGGCGTACTGCTGGTCACCAATAGCGGAGAGACCGAGGAGGGAAAGAACGACATCTTGGCCCTGAAAGGCAAGGGCAAGGCTGGCTGGAGAGTAGTCGGTAGTGAATACTTTGACGATGTCACTTTGGACTAAAGTCAGTCAGGAAAACAAGTGCTGAAGATGGGAACGGCCTTACGGGAATTTTGAAGTTGAGCCTGGTCGGGTCAGGACTGAGACCTTGAGGGATGCTTTCAGGCATTCTTCGAGAATTGGGAGCCCGACATTTCCACCGGCCTAGAACCTGTCAGCTGCGACTTGAGCGTAACAAATGTGAGGGCTCACGCCAGCAATAATAATGTTCTGAACTGGCTTTGGCATCATAGCAGACGTTGAAAGGTGTAGACTTGATCCTGTTGACTTCAGGTCGGTGGATATGAGATCTGGGTGGAAGAATCAGAACATGATATAATATCAAGGATGGTTGATCTGTCTTACAACCAAGGACAACGCTACCTTACTAACGAAGAGCACGCTGCTGACCAAGATCTCGCCAACAGCTGATGAGGTGCTGATCAAGATTAGGCCATCAAGCGCCCCTGCACTCTTCCCAACGGACGCGCTCACCCGCGTGTTCTTCAGGCGTCAACACAGAGAGTACAGTCAATGAAGCAATCTTGGCATATCAAGCAAAGCAATCCAAGTCCATCCGAAGATCTGCTCGGCTTGGGAGGGCGTGAGGTACATGCATGTAGACGTCGTAGGTCGCTGCAACCGGGTCGTCATCGTCGTCTCGAGTACAGGCGGCTGATAGAAGTCAGTGATGTTGTGGAAGAGGGTGGGGGATGCGACGGACGAGACATGGTGTGCTGTTAGGTCTGTCATTATCATCATGTATTCCTCGGGAACATTGAAGCTTATTAACAGATGGAACAGTGTACAGGGCATGTAGTGGAAGACGCGGGCGTGGTGGGGGCGAGTTTCAGCGCGTCATCGGACCCGAAGCTTGACCGACTGCATCGAGGCCGGTACAAGGTAGTTAGTTACATGTACATGTATACAACATGCCATCCGGTCTGTAGGCCTAAGGAGACTGGGAGGAATGAGATGAGTTCTACGGGAAGGCATCTCCAAAGATACATCACGTTGTAGCCTCAAACAACGCCTGAACATCCCACGCAATGGCCTACCTCGCGCCCATTCATCGACCATCGAGCGTCCGGCACGCGATCAAGCTGTCCTTCCTGGCGCCCGGCTCCGAAGACCTCATCGTCGCCAAGGCCAATCGCCTCGAGATATGGGCGCCCAACCCCCAGCAGCCCGACCTCCTCTCCCTCCAATATGCCAAGACGCTGTACGGCAAAGTCACCCTCTTCCACAAGCTCCGCCCTGCCGCAAGTCAAACCGACTACCTGTTCGTCGGCACAGACCGCTACCATTACTTCACACTGTCCTGGGATGCAGAGCGCAAGGAGCTACGGACCGAGAAGTCTTACGTGGACATCGCGGAGAAAGCGGCACGAGATAGCCAAACGGGAGACCGGATACACATAGACCCGTCAGGCCGTTTCATGAGCCTGGAGTGCCACGAAGGCGTTGTAAACATCCTCCCAATCGCACACGCTGGCAAGGGCAAGCGAAAAGCCGCGGACAATGAGATAGGCGAGCTACAGGATCCGGTCCCGGTCCGGATACCAGAGCTCTTCGCGAGAAGTAGCTGTTTCGTACACAAACGGCATGGAGGCACTCGGTTGGCAAACCCCGAGTTTGCTGTCTTGTGGGAGGACAGCACGAGCAAGGTCCGCCTGATAGTCCGGGAACTCGAGTTCCAGCCCTCGCTCCGACCAAAAGACGAACCGCCTACAGCGGAGTTGGAGAAAGCCCGGGATGCGCAGGGTGAGATTGAGCTAGGTGCTAGTCATCTTATACCGCTACCACCGCCCATGTACGGGCTGCTGGTCATTGGTGAGACGCGGATCAGCTATGTAGACGAGTGGAACTACCAAGTCACGCACACCCAGCCGCTGGACTCCGCAACGGTGTTTGTGGCGTGGTGCGCGGTGGATGAGCAACGGTATGTTCTGGCCGACGACTACGGGACGCTCTTTCTCCTTTTCATTCAGCAGAACTCCAGCGGCGAATACTCCGGTCACGCAATCGATGCTCTGGGCGAGACATCGAGAGCTAGTACCCTTGTATATCTTGAAGCGGGTCGGATATTCGTTGGCAGTCATCAGGGCGATAGCCAGATTATACAGATCAAGGAGGGAGGACTCGACGTCATCCAGACCTTCCCTAATATCGCGCCCATTCTCGACTTCACGGTCATGGATATGGGCAATCGAAGTGCCGACGCGGTAGTCAATGAGTTCTCGTCCGGGCAGGCGCGGATAGTCACTGGGTCTGGAGCGTACAAAGATGGCTCGTTGCGTTCGGTACGCTCCGGCGTTGGCTTGGAAGATGTTGGATCGATTGGCGCGATGGGCGCGCCTGTTACAGGCATCTTCGGACTGCGGAGCTCCGGGAAGAGTCAGCATATTGATACGCTACTTGTGAGTCTCATTGCCTCGACGCGAGTCTTCCGATTCGAGGCCGATGGCGAGGTCGAGGAGGTGGAGACGTTCGGTGGTCTGGAGATGGGTGAGGCCACGCTGTATGCCGGCAACCTGCCGAGCGGAAGGTTTGTACAAGTGACGTCTTCGACGGTTCTGCTCGCGGACGCCGGGGAGAGCATGGTGAGCGGGAGCTGGCAGCCACCGAGTGGGAGCTCGATCACAGCCGTCGCGGCCGAGGACGACAAAGTGCTTGTCTCACTCGGCGGCGCCGTGCTTGTGGTACTGGATCTGGCGAGTGGCGGCGTGAACGTACAGGCACAACGGGACTTTCCTGGCTCGGAGCAAGTGTCGTGCATCGCTCTTTCCAAATCCGTCCCAGACACTTGTGTTGCGGGATTCTGGCAGGACAGCAAGGTCGCGTTCCTCTCGTTGTCGGACTTGCAACCCATCGCGGCCACAACCGTGGCCGATGAGGCGGATGGTCTCGCCGTGCCGCGCTCCCTACTCATCGCAAAGATAATACCCGACGCACTTCCAACTCTTTTCGTCGGCCTCGCGGACGGCAACGTGGTCACCTACTTCATCGAGTCAGCACAGTGTCCCTTCACCGCGCGGAAAAGCATCGTCCTCGGGACACAGCAACCTAATTTCGCCCTATTACCGCGCGGCGACGGCGTGTTGGAGAACGTCTTCGCGACGTGCGAGCACCCTTCCCTCATCTACGGCTCCGAGGGCCGGGTCGTGTACTCAGCTGTGACGGCAGAGACGGCCCAGAGTATATGCTCTTTCGACTGCGAGGCGTATCCTGGAGCCATCGCTATTGCTAGTGCGGACGGGGAGTTGACGCTGGCGGTGGTGGACGAGGAACGCACGACGCATGTGCAGACTTTGGCTGTCAAGGAGATGGTGAGGCGGATAGCATATTCGGCCGAGCTGAACGCGTTTGGGCTGGGGACTATCAGGCGGACCTTGGAAAAGGGCGTGGAGGTGGTTAGTAGTAGGTTTCGACTGGTGGATGAGGTGGCGTTTCAGGAGTTGCATTCTTTTGAGTTGAAGGAGGATGAGCTGGTGGAGAGTTGTATGCGGTGTCAATTGGATGATGGGAGTGGGACGGGCGAGACGGCGGAGCGGTTCGTGGTAGGGACTGCCTTTCTCGATGATGACGCTACGCCAGGAGATGGGAGTGGTGTGAAGGGCCAAGTGCGAGGGAGATTACTAGTCTTTGAGGTGACGGAAGAGAGGAAATTGAAGATCGTGACGGAGCTGAGTCTGCGAGGCGCATGTCGGTGCCTAGGGATGTGCTCGGGAAGAATAGTGGCGGCCTTGATCAAAACAGTAAGTCTGCACCAAGAAGCTGGCTCAACGCGCCTGCTAACATGGTCTCACCACAGATCGTCATCTACGCCTTCGAATACCAAACACCCAGCACGCCCTTCCTCGTCAAAAAAGCCGCCTACCGCACCGCCACCGCCCCCATCGACCTCGCCGTCACAGGCAGCACAATCGCCGTCACCGACCTCATGAAATCCGTCTCCCTGCTCCAATACACCCCCGGCCGCGCCGGCGCCCCGGACTCCCTGGGTGAAATCGCCCGACACTTCGAGACGCTCTGGGGCACCGCCGTGGCCAACGTGGCGGAGAACACGTACCTCGCCTCGGACGCCGAGGGGAATTTGGTCGTGCTCCAGCATGATATCAACGGGTACTCGGATGAGGATAAGAGGCGGTTGAGGCCCGTTTCCGAGATGCTGTTGGGCGAGATGGTGAATCGGATCCGGCCTGTTAGCGTGCAGCCCTCGCCTCATGCTCTGGTTATTCCCCGCGCGTTCCTTGCTACGGTTGAGGGAGGGGTGTATGTTTTCTGCCTTATTGCGCCCGGGCACCAGGATACGCTTATGCGGTTGCAGACGCTGTTGGCGGAGAGGGTGGTGAGCCCGGGCTTCGTGCCGTTTAATAAGTGGAGGGGTTTCCGGTCGCAGGTGAGGGATGCGGGGGAGGAAGGCCCGACGCGGTTTGTGGATGGGGAGTTGGTGGAGAGGTTTTTGGATGCCGCGCTGGAGGTGCAGGAGGAGGTTGCGGGGGAGTTGGGGAGGAGCGTCGAGGAGGTCAGGGGGTGGGTGGAGGCGCTGAGGAGGATACATTGAGAGAGGGTCGCCCTTCCGGCGCAGTGGAGCATACCCGTCTGACAACGCTATCGGACAGATGTCGATGAACTTGTTTGAAGTACTCCCTGAACAGTGCAGTGCATCGACTCACGTCTTGGTACCATGATCTATGCTGCCATCTACAGGGCTATCGTGAAACGTTCGGTGTTCGGTCTCGTTCTATTATGACACCCTTCGACCTCCTCCCTGCATTATGATTACGGCGTCGAAATCTTGCATCGCCGCGTGGATCGCAAGTGGACTTTTGTGTCCTGCCCGTGATTCTGTGCTCTGACCCTGACCCTACAGCCACGCCATGTATCTCGCCCGGATCTATGCCAAGAAGTGGCCACTAGTAAGGCAAGCCAGTAAGGCAACAACATCGTCGCACTACAGCTCATCATCAACCTAAGCGGGACAAATCTCATCCGTGCTCGGCCTGCCCAGCTTTTACTCCCACTGGAGCCCCCTCGCCATTCTTCAGCGCACTGTCGACTACGGCTTTGGACGTACCCCGAACACCCTCAACGGTACTTTCGGGTCCTGCTGTCGCAGCGATGACTTCGTGGGCGACTTGCACCTCGTCCTCCTCGGTGGACATATCAAACTCAACATCAACAACCGGGAAGCAGAAAAGATCATCCGTGCGCGTCGGGTCGGAGATGACGCGTTTGCGTGTAGCGTCGACTCCTTGACAGCCACCGATGCTGCGACGAAACTCGGAAGCGTAGGACTGCACCAGATCTTCCTGTATGGTCGTATTGACGACATCGCCGGCGTAAGTTAGGAACGGCAGATGCGGTAATTCGGGTAGATCGCCTTCGAGAGGCAGCATATCCTGCAAAGGCTGTGCCTCGGGTGTTTCACGCTCAACGTGCTCTACGATAACAGGAGGCTCATCCGCGAGCAAGAAGGCTTCTTCGGCAAGGCGCTCGGGATCTTTCGGCGTTCCCATTTCTGGTACGCCGTCGATCTCGCGCGAGTACTCCTCGGGGATCTGCGAGAGCTCGTTATGGATGGTGACGAAAGGTGTCGCTGGGTACAGCATGCTCCAGCCTCTGGCCCGCGTGAGCTCGAGCAAGTATTCCAGCCATGCTGGTTCCGTCTCCGAGACGAGCTTCTTCGTCCTCTCTGTTGTGCCACGGTGAGAAGATACGAGGCGGTTGGCGAGGAAATTGTGTAGTGTATTCCACTTGTCGCCAAAGAACAGACTAGCGGTCGCCGAATGTCCTTGGTACAGAAATGGGGTAGTGCCAGTCTGACGGGCTTCCACTTCGTCTACGTAGCTCTGCGAAGCGTTATCTCTCGTGCCGCCTATCGATGGTGGTGCGAACCTCCCGGAACCGTTGAGAAATGCTGTCGGTATGTCGAGAGACACGCCCAGGAGTCGATCTGCCTCTGTAGAGATGTACGACGAGTACTTGTATTCTAACATCACGTAATGCAAGTAGTGCAGATACAGAGGGCTGATCTCAGCCTGTGCTGACAAGACGAGAACATGATTGTCCTCCGCGACTGACGGATAAAAAGACTCCACGAAGCGTATCGATGCCTGCTCTGAGCTCAAGTGCGCGGAGGGAATACGGTGGCGCAGCGTCAAGGTACTCAGCGTCGGCGTGTTATGCTGAGTCCTACGGGGCCATTGCAGGCGTTCAAGGAAGGTCTTTGCAAAGTGGTCAATGTCAGGCGGCAACTCGACGGTCATTTTCGGTACTGCAAAGCCTGCATACTCTGCATCCTCCAGGCTTCTGACAAGCCGGATTAGTCCGCCTGAGCTGTGCGGAGGAGCGTGTATGAGGACCTCAATCGTTGGCTTGAACCAATTGCTCAGACTGCCAGAATCCAACCGCGTCATCCAGAGGAAGTCCTCGTACCGACCTGCCGGAATCTCGATCAAGGCGCGTCCAATTTCCCTAGCTTTATACCTCATAGCACGAACAAAGAAAGCATCTTCGAGCGTGCTGTCGTCCATAATGATTGCTTGCGGATGCATGAAATCATTGATGTGCTTCATCGCGCCTGACACGGAAACCTCGGCTCGCCTCTCTATGCTGTACCTGCTATAGTCGCTTCGAGCATCGTGGAAGTTGACCGCACAGTCACTCCGGCTGACCCCATTTACATCCAAGATGTCGTCAACGGACAGAGAGTCTCGACCCAAGAATGCCATGTGAACGTAATTCCGGTCCCATTTGGCCATCTCGCAAGCCATCGGCATGAGATTGGCTGCGCTTTGCAGTGAAGAAGTTGCAAACAGAACGTTACGGTTCTGCAGCCGCAGACCAAAAGTGTGGGTGATCGCATGCAAGGTACTGGCCAGCCGGTAGAACTTGATCGGTCCATCGTAGTAGTGACTGCTCTCACCGTCGTCTGCCACCGCCCTTGGCCTCGCAGGAGCTCCATTTGGTTCCACACGAGTGCCCGCTGGCTTCCCTGCCGAGTCCGAAGGGCCAATGGACGACGCCATTCGTCTTTCAACCAACCCAAGCCCTCCAGGTATGTTCCGATAGAAGACATATCCCATTACAAGCAATGCGATTACGGAAAGCACCCGTCGCTTGCGCCATCTCCAGGGTTTCGCGAGATTGGTCGCTATGGGGCCCCGTCTTGGCTTGAAGTCGTCGTCGCGCTTTCCAAGCTCTTCATCTTTGCTGAACAGGCGGACTTGCGTCGGCATGCTGCGTTCCTGGCAAACACCACGAGTCCATGGGCGGAGACTGTCTCCTAGCATTGGCATCGTATCATCGCGATCGCCGGTGTCGCCTTCAATGAGTGACTGTAGTTGGAATGGAGGTCGGCGAAGAGAGAGATAGAGTAATGTTTGCCATAGCCGTGCACATGGTCGTGCACATGAGGTGCGATTGCAAGTGCGCTAGCGACACGGGATCTTCGGGACTACCCGCCCGCTGTGGTGGCCAAAGCTCCATCAAGCGTCTCGAGACCACTTGAACTTCGATGCAGTGCATGACAACAATGTCTGCTCCGAGTAGATTGCGTGCTGCAATACTCATCATCTCCGAAACTGCCAACAAAGATCCCACAACCGACAAGGGCATCGCCGCTCTGCAGGAAGTCTTCTCTCGTATCGCAGGAGATCGATGGGATGCCAACGAGACGCGAATCGTGCCAGACAATGCACACGACATTCAGACTTCTATCAAGGGGTGGTGCGATGGTACTGATCCGGTCAATTTGATTGCAACGAGCGGCGGGACCGGGTTTGCACAGAAAGATGTCACACCCGAGGTCAGTGTCCCTCTTGCATTACCGTTGCTGCGTTGCTCTTACACGACGCGCAGGCAGCATTGGCGTACAGATGGTAACTGAAGCCTAGGCAGTGACACCGCTGATCCACAAGCATGCCCCAGGCCTCATGTGAGTATGCGTCTTCTCCACTTTTGACAGCCTTCGCTCATGCTCGGATTAGACACGCCATGCTCTCGACATCGCTCAAGGTCACGCCATGTGGGTCCGATGGTATACGTTGCCTCTGACTCAAGATACTGATACAGAGTAGTTGCGATGATGGCTCGACCGGTTGCTGGTGTTCGCAACAAGACCCTGATAGTGACACTACCAGGCTCTCCAAAGGGCGCGAAGGAGAACTTAGAGGCAATTTTGCCGCAGCTCGCGCACGCCTGTCAACAGGCTGCAGGTGCTGACTCTCGCTCACTACACGTCGGAGGTACCCAGCAGCTTGAGCGAGAGGCTGGTCTGAAGGCACAATCTACCGTACAAGATACGTCGAAACATCAGCACCACCATCACTCGCACAATCGTAGTCACGGTCACGGTCATGGCGGGCATACTGGTCCCAAGGCGCATACTAAGCCAGAAGACCGTTCCGTATCGAATGATCCGAATGCTGGCCCTACTCAGCGATACCGGGAGTCGCCGTACCCGATGCTTGCAGTGGAGGAAGCTCTGAAGTTGATCGCCGAGCACACGCCTGATCCGACCATACTCAGAAGTGCCGTCAACGAATCAATTGTCGGCTGTGTCCTAGCCGAGGACGTGACAGCGAGAGAGTCAGTGCCTGCGTTCAGGGCAAGTATTGTTGATGGCTACGCTATCGTTGCCTCGAATCACCCTTTAGTGCCGAGTACCAAAGGCTTGTTTCCAGTAACGGGTATCTCACATGCCCAGGCCGGAGAGGTAGCCAAGCTCGGGACCGGCGAAGTCGCACGCATCACCACCGGCGCTCCACTGCCACCAGGCGCTACTGCTGTGGTCATGGTCGAGGACACTGTGCTTCGATCCATGACGGAAGATGGCAAGGAGGAGGATGAGATTGAAATCCTCACTGATGCTATCAAAGAAGGGGAGAACGTGCGTGAAGTGGGAAGCGACGTCAGGGCTGGCGACGTGGTCATGAGAAAAGGCGAGGGTATGACAGCTGTTGGTGGCGAGTTCGGCTTGCTGGCATCTGTTGGCACGCAGGAAATCTCTGTCTACAAGCAACCTGTAGTGGGTGTACTAAGCACTGGCGACGAGATAATTCCGCACGATCGGTCGGGCGACCTGATGCTTGGCGAGGTTCGGGATACGAACCGGCCGACACTCTTGACGGCTGTGCGTGGCTCCGGCTTCGAGGCAGTAGACCTTGGCATAGCATCAGACAAGTAGGTCTCGGCCTGTGCAGTCGTTTGAGCTTTTTGCTGACAACCGACAGGCCCGGAGCGCTCGAGACTGCACTACGTGACGCTCTCCGCACGGTCGACATCGTCATCACGAGCGGCGGCGTAAGTATGGGCGAGCTCGACCTCCTCAAGCCCACCATCGAACGCTCCCTCGGCGGCACGATCCACTTTGGCCGCGTGTCAATGAAGCCGGGCAAGCCAACCACTTTCGCAACCGTCCCCGTGAAGCCCAGCGACAGCTCCGATCGCAAACGAAAAGCCATCTTTTCGCTTCCTGGCAACCCAGCCTCCGCAGTCGTGACTTACCAGCTATTCGTGCTGCCGGCGCTGCAGAAAATGGCTGGCTTTAATCCACCCTGGGGATTGCCAAAGGTCAAGGTCGTGTTGGAGCACGAGGTGCGAATGGACCCGAAGCGGGCCGAGTACCATCGTGCCGTCGTTGAGGCAAAAGAGGACGGTCTGCTATACGCGACCAGTACAGGCTTCCAGCGGAGTTCGCGGATTGGGAGCTTCAAGGGGGCGAACGCGCTGCTTTGTCTCCCTCCGAGACCTGGTACGCTCGCGAGGGGCGAGAAGGTGGACGCGCTGTTGATGGGGAAGATCATCAGTGCACTCTAGCTCTGAAGTAGGGTGTATGTGTGTGGGTATATAGAGCACATACGTGTAAGTAGTAGGGAATATATACATCAATGCATGTGTGGTCGCTGGCATGTGACGCGTTTCGTGCACCGACCCTGTACGTCGGATCCTCCCGTGCGCTAAGCCCGCTCCTCTCGGCTGCTGCTGCTGCTCCTCCTATACAACGTTGGTCACAAGGCGAGCCCACCTCGAACATCGTATCGACCGCGACACGACCCCCGTCCGGCCTACATCTCCTCACCAACAGAACTCGCCCTCCTTCGGGCGCACCTCCCGTCCACGAAAGCTCGAAGCACTCGCCAACTGGCACTTCAGGCGACGTGACTGCGCTTCGGCCTTTCAACACACGACTTCACCCTGGCGGATAGTCACTGACACTAGGTACATATACCCCTTCTCTCACACACTGTCGAAGCGCCAAGAACACAATCTGCTTGTCGCGTGGAATCGAGGTCAGAGACCAGATCACGTGCGCAGAGTATGCCGGCGACCCGTACCATCCCAGAAGCTTGTTCTAACCGAGATACTGTGCAATTAGTCGCGGAGACTGTTATGGCAGAGCAAGTTGACCAGAATGTGGTAATCGATCCTCTGTTGGCGAGCGCTTCGGCGCCCGCCGACGTTGCTGCGAACCCTATCACCACTACTACCGCCGATGACGGCAACGACGCCATTCACCAAAAGGAGAGTGCAACTGAGACTCCGGTCGACAATGTTGCCTCTTATGCGACGGAATCGAATGAGGCGGAGCTGATCAATGTGGTGGAGACTGCGAGCGGTGGGAGTGTCGCAGAGGACAGTGGGCCAGCGGTAACGTCAGATACGGAGGGCAGTAAGGCAGATGCGGAGGGAAGTGAGCAGAAAAAGGATGGGGCGCACCATGCCCGGACAAACTCAGTCAAAAAGCCCACAACTTTTAGCAAGGTCTCGGCGACGAAGAACTTCTTGGCGAAATCTTCGTCGCCTTTACCAGCATCCGGGGCGAAACTCGGCGAGAAGCCGTCACCACTCACTGCAGCAGTGCAAGCGCCTGCAGCGGCAAAGCCGAGGCTCACAGCAAAGACGGCAAGCACACTTCAAAGCGTACAGAGACCGCGGCCGGGATCAGATGGTGCAGGCGCTCCGGATGCGAGTAAAGTGTGGAACAAGAATCGGCGTATGTTCTCGGCAACTCATGTCAGCAGCTACGTTTACTGATCTCGTGACGCAGCTGTACCGCCTGCGCCCCCGAAACACTTCACGGACGAAGAGCTGAAGCAACAGTACGGCATACACTTGGCAACCCGCCTGCAGACGGATGAAGGTGGCAAGGAGTCGAAGTGGGCGGACATCGATGAAGACGAGGAGGATTGGGCACCAGATACTGTGGTTTGGATGGACGGCACGAAGTCAACGCTCACGCCTGCGGAAGCCACCGAGGCCGAGCAGCAGCAAGTGGCTGCAGCGATGCCACCTGCAAAACCAGCCGAAGCTCCCAAGCCTGCCGTGATTGTGAAGAGACCGACAGAGCTCGGACCTCAGAAGACCATACTGAAGCCAGGAATTGCTGCACTGCAAGCGAAGCAGGCCAACGGAACTACAGCAAGTTCTTCAGCGGAGAAACCATCTTTGAAAGCGAAGAGCCCTGCTCCAACGCCAGCCAAGTCACCATGGGCTTCGCTCCCTCCTGTCGACTCCATGTCTCCCATCAACCCGCCCGTGCAGCAAGTATTGCAACCTACGGCCTTGCCAACTCAAGACGCTCGTGCATACGAGCAACAACCTGCGTCACAACCTACACGCGAAATCGCAGCAGATACGTTCGATAGGTCATGGCGCGAGGGTGAAGGCAACCCTCGCGAGCTCTTCAACTCGGCCAATGGACGCTACGAGCCGGCACCCGAGGCCCGACGTACGTCCATCCGTCCGGATTCGACTTTCCGCAAGCCAGCGTTGCTGCAGAGACCGTCTCAGGGTAGCTATGGCCCTGCTGAGCCGTCTGCTGCGTTCCAGGCGCGCAACAGCACCCAAATGGATGGTTCCTCGTGGGGAAAGAGACGTGGGTCTAGCGTCAGTCAGGGTAGTCTCCCGTCTGCCAGACGCATGTCATCGGTCTCCCGGCCGAATGACCTCTCAACGCCCGTCGAAGAATCGAGGCGGCAGAGCACCGTCATTGGGCATGAGATGCGAACATCGCCCGTCTCCGCAAGAAGTGAATCGGTCAAACCGGCCTTCGCTCAGCAGTCTCCGTGGGATCAACAGATGCCACCGCGACCTGAGCAAGGTGCAGCATTCGAGGACCCGGTCAGTATCCAGGAGCGCGTCATGCGCGCCAAACGCGAAGAGGCCAAGAAACGCAAACTCGAAGAAGAAGAGCGCTCGGCAAAGGAGAAGGATGAGCGGCTGCAGGCGAAGTTGGCTGCGCTAGCCGGATCGGGCAAGTCCAGAAAGGAGCGAGAAGCTGACGCTGCTGCTGCCGCTACAACACAAGCTGCAACCGCGGACAAGCCGAATGAGCCATCCGCCGCCTCCGAGAAGCTCGAGGATGCGCCCACACTGGCGACGAAGCCGGCAGATATTTCGGTGAAACCGGTACCGGCGCTCGAAGAGCAGCCACTTCAAATTGAACCTGACCAGCCCATGATGGCTGAAGAGAAGGTTCTATCACCGCTACCGCCCAAGCCTTCCCAGCCCGCTGGCTTGTCCGAATGGCCTGCGACCTCCACCGACGAAGCACAGCGAGCGGCGCCCCGTGCCCACTTGTCACCGAGAAGTAACGCACGCGCCCCGTTCTCACAGCAGACAACGCCGTACAGGGCACCCCAGTCGTCTTACTCGTCGCCAGGAGAACGCAAGCAGCAGCCATTCGGGCGGTCGCCGCTTGCGAGCAACGACACCTTCTCCGGCTGGAACACAACGGCACCAAATGGGAACGTTTGGGGCACCTCTGGCATTGGCAACGGCACGTTCGAGAAAGCCGGCAGCTTTGCTCCGTTTCCAACATCACAGCAGACGTCCGCGTTACCGCCTCCGCCAGGTATGGGTCCTCCAAGCACAGCCTCTCGCCTCTCGCCACAAGGGCTCAGCCAAGGCTCTCGGTCACCAAGTCTGCAGCAGCGACAGCTGGTTGATGCCCAACGGACCTACCCGCCACCTGGAATCGACTCCCGACCAGATGTCGCTTGGGGCACGTCTCGCAATAACGGTCCATCTCCAGCACCAGGTCTAGGCCGTCAGACCCAACTGCCTGCTCCAATCGCGCCACCGTCTCGTGCACAGCTGCAGCAACAACAGCCCACGCAGCGCCAAGGTGCCATCTCATCATGGAAAAATGCGGCTGCGACACTACCACATCAGTATGCGGCAGACGCAGACTCTGCGGCGCGGAAGCAGAAAGAAGCCATACCAGCTCCTCAACGTGACAATGTCATCAAGGAGACCTTCAAGAAGACGTCAGCCGAACCTGGTCGGCTGGGAGGCCCGCGCCGGTTCCAAGCAACCGAATACACCGTCCACGACGCACATGGCTCGAGGTCGGTATCTACGCTCAGTCCCGCACCTCCTAGCACGCAGACTCAGCCGATCGGGCCTATACCCTCCGCTTCACCGCCTGATGAGCCGGCCAAGCTCACTGAAGAACGCACGGTACGCATCCCTGACGGTTCACGAAACCCAGCTCATGGTGGCCTGCCCGCTCAGCTACCACCCATGGCACCACCAAGCATGCACCAGCAACCACTTGCACCATATCAGGGCAACGTCAACTTCCCGACTGGACCGTTGCCAGGTGTATCAGAAACTCCGGTAAAAGATCAGTCGCCACCACCACCGGAGAGTACTACTCACCCGGTCCACAGCGGCGACAAGCAGCATCCTCACATCAAGCTTCCTCCACCTCCGCCACGAGTCAAGCTGCCTCCTGCAGCACCTGCGTCTCAGGCCTCCCCACCACAGTCTCATCAGATACCTGCCTCGATGCCGCAGCGTCACGTCGCGGCATTCGGGCCGCCGGGCGCCGCAAGGCCGCTCGTTCAGAATGGCGAGTGGCAAGCTCGCTTTAACGGATTGTTCAATCGCGCCAATATCCAGACTGAGGTACCGCCATCGCCGCCTAAGACGCCGCCGAAGAGCACACCAAAGATGCACGCACCAGCACTCGCAGTCATGTCGTCTACCAAAGCATTCATGGACGACATGTCCTACGGCGCATCGGCTACGGTATCCTTGCCGGCGACTCCGCCCAGGAAGCACGTTTCGAGTGAGGGCTTCACCATCGACAGTAGCGAGGACATCGTGTCGAAGCCTACCATTGACCAGATGTTTCAGGAAGAGCGTAGCTTCGGATCGAAACCCATGGTACGATTCCCACGCAACGTGAGGTACAACCGGAACGTATTCACGGAACCTCACTATAATATGCTCAGGATGCCGTTCAACCTGCGTCACTCAAGGCCAACTGATGCGGAGAGTGTGCCTGCCTTACCCAGTCACTGGTGGTCGAAGCTTGCGGCCGGTATCCACGTCAAGATACCCGGGACGAGCCTTCACAATAACCGCCTTGTCAGAAAAGCTGCTCCATCTGGCAAGAGAGCGAAGGCTGCTACGGATAGGAAGCCATCGGGACAGCTCGGCAAAGCCAAAGACGGGAAAGGAAGTGAAAAGGCCAGCGGTTCGAATACACCTGCTCCTGCTGCTACCACGCCCGCTGCCACGCCGGGCGTCCAGTCAAGGAAGGCCAGTTTCCAGAAGGCGCCGACATCCGTGCCTGCTGCACCCGCAATGCCGGTAGTCGCAACGGCATCACCGCCTGCGATTGTGGAGGGCGGCGGTCGCTGGCGAGGGCAGAGGGGTGGCCATAGAGGCGGGAGAGGCCGCGGTGCTCCGATGAAAGCTTCTCAGTGAGAAGAACGCTTGTTCGAGGGAGTTATGGGTCACCTGCTAGGGTATGACACAGCCCGGCGTAGTGGCCAAGAACACACCGCAAGTTCTTGGTCCGTGGGCCTTGTCAGTGTAAGCTTTTACCAATGTATAATCGTTTTCAAGTCACTATGTCTTCCGTCTGCAGTTCTTGACTTCAGGAGCGGAAGTGCAGGCTGATCCAAACTCGAGGCTCCTGCCACGTGACTGTCGCTGAATCCCAGTGGCCAAAGCGCCCGACCGAGCATCTCCACGCCACAAACCCCCGGCTGTGTGCAGGAAGTGAGCACCGGCATCCGGCTTCACACCTTGTGCCTCGCGAACAACGCGTCAAAAACGGCAACGTATCGGTACTCCCTAGTCTGCCCGAGTCAGTGCAAGAGGATGCTGGCAGACCCCTCTGGTCGCTGATTCGCCACGCGGATGTTGTGTCGCTGCACTCAAACGAAGGCCCCTGGTTGTGTGCCGCTGAGAGGTGCAGGTCTGCGCGCTACGGGGCTGCGGATGATGGGCCGAGGGGACCCAGGAGCCGGGTTTGGAGCTTATGAGGGTTTGAGCGGTGTCGGGGGGAGGATGTCGCTTACCGGGTTACGACCTGAGGTACAGGGTGGGTGGACGATTGCGATGGATGGCGGGCCGAGGGCAGGGCAGGCGACGTGTTGCTTGCTCTAACACCCATTAAGCTCGATTTGGGTCGAAGGAGATTTCACAACATCGCTCACGGGCGTTTGATGGGGAACAGGCATTCTAGAAGGCTTCTTTCCCCTCAACGGTTTCTGTCGCACAGCAGGTGGAAGTGGACAGCCGGCGGGTCTCCTTGCTTGTAGACCTGGCCCTGGTTGTGGACAACGCACACGCGCAGATTGCGAGATTGGGTCGAGCGGGCGGCGATACTGTGAGACGAGAAGGCTGAGATGTGACTTTCGAAGCACAAGAGGGAGAAGCACGCGACGGGAGGTCTTCGGACCTGCAGTGGTGAAGATTGATGTTGTGGTTGGTGATGCGTCTCGGAGGTAAACCGTGCTCCCGTTTGCATGCCACCTCACGGTAAGATTCTATCGCTTTCGTCGCCTTCACATCGACTGTTCGACTGACCAGCCATGAGCATGCAACTCGACCCGATCACAAAGCACCGTTGACCAGGTATTTCCCGGTCGGGTATGCAGGTACAGCGAACCTCCCGTCTGCACTCGCCGCGACAGGAACATACTTGACCCCCAGATGTAGAGGGAGTGAGTTCACCAGGCCTGCGCGGCCGCGCGAAGTTGGTTAGCAGCCACCGACGAAGTACCTCGGGCACAAGTATATCCGAGAAAACAGGAACGACTCCTGTCAACGGTTGGACATCACGCTCATGTGAGCTTGAAGGTGGAGATGCCCCAAGGCAGGCGTCAACGGGAGTGCAGCGCTAGCGGCTACCTTAAGGTCCCGGTGACCGTTTGCAAGGAAGGTTTGTTCGTGTTGACTTCACGGACGCAGCGATGGGGAGATCGAGGTCGAGACGCAGGTGGATTGAGCCCCAGTTCAGGGTCAGGTTTCCAAGGCCCAGCCAAAATCACAGCGAAGGTGCTCTCCACTGTGACTTCCTCGTGAAAGCACGAGCGAACAATGGCAGACATCCGTGGATCGCTCTACAATGTCCGGCACCGTAAGGAGCGTTCGTGGCGTGGTGCAGATGCAGCGTAGCTCTGGCGTACCGTCCATGTGGTGCAGTTCGCAGGAGAAATGCAAGTGTTGGGCGTCTCGAGGACAAAGGCGGAGCGACTTGCAGGAGACAGAGCACAGATCTAATACAATCAGCGTCCCGCTGGGGACCGTCGCACAAGGCACAGACGCATGACCGCAGAGGAGGACGGACTGGTGTTATCAAAAGGCGGCTGCTGCTGCCCTCGACGAGATCGTCTGTACCTTGCCTTAGTTACATATTCTCCTCCGCCTCCTCGAGTACTTGTTGTTGATAGCGCTTTCTTATCGCTACCAAGACATTGATATTGACCACTCGTACTTTGATGACACACCTCGTAGTATTCTCATCACGAGCGTACGCCCTCGATCTCGTCCCGATCGATCACCAAGCAATCACCCGACCGACCAACTCCAGCGACTCTGCATTACCTACCGAACCATCTGATACTCCTTCTACCGACAACAACACGCCTTCTCGAACACGAAACGAGCGAACTTTGAGGTAGCAAGAACAAGCTGCGGTCTCACCGGAGGTACGTTGTCGAAGAGCCAGCAGTTCCTTCCTCTTCTGTCGACACCCCGGCCCGAGTGCTCGGGAGCTTGGCCTCAAGAACCTTTCATCTTCTCTTGACTCTTCCTCCTCCCCTCTTCACACTCATCCAAACTTCACCGTCATCCCTTTACCATTGTCTTTGGACACGCTGTTGATACAGACACTGTCAGCATAGCATCCAGCTTCGTCACTCCTTTCTGCTGCTACTTGCACCACTTCGACCTCGCCGTCACCGCCTACACCACACTCACCAGCATCAACCAACTCCTGCTCCGGCAGACTCAGCAGGTGAGTGCAGACTGATCCGTGCCTCTCAATTTCAAGCCGAATCAATCAAACCTCTGCCGGACACGCCGCCATCGACAGCCCACGGCCTCGTCGTCTCCAGGCTCCTGAGACTGACGGCAAGCTGATACGGCTCTGTGGAAGACAACACACTCCTGCTTCCAGCATCCGACCTTTGGACACCCGGACAACAGCAACAAGCACCGGTGAGGCGGCTCTTCCCCATCCGGCAACGTTGGTACCCACTCCTCCTCCCTCACCCAAGCACGTCACCAGACGACCTTGTACCACACGCTCGACGTCCCACAAGCTACTGCGGCTGTACGACGGAGTACCAATGCATCAACGAACCCATGCTGACGGGAGCAGGAACAGCTACCATGGGAGACAACAAGAACGCCAACTACAACCGGCCCATGGGCGGCTACGGCACCGGCAACATGTACAACAACCAGTATGCTGCTCGTGGGCAGACCTACGGAGGCATGCATAACAATCCGAACATGGACCTTGCCGCCCTCGCTCATGGCTTCCAAGGCATGACCATGCAGAACCAGTCGTTTGCAGCCCAGGCCAAGACCGCCATGATGTCGACCGGTGCCGGACATTACAACAATCTCTCCGTTGCTGCAATGCCGACCGCTCTTTACGGTGGCGCCGGCCAGTACGTGTTTCCGAACAACAGCTACGCCGCCAGCCCCAACGCTCATTCGCCCAACATGTACACTCCGCATGCCAGCCAGTACATGCCCCAGATGAACTACCAGGGCTACCAGCACCACGACAACAGCCCCCTGTCCCAGAATTGGACGCCGACTACCGTCGCTACTGCTGATGTGCCGACACTCATCACACCGCGTCGCGATTCCATCTCGTCGAACGAGAACGACCAGCCGGCTACGCCATCTTACGCCGGCTATCCGGGCTACGGTCACGCTGGGGTGGCCATCAATCGCTCGCCGAGTGGCGTCTTCACGCACAGCACTCCGTCGCCGACATCCATGATCGGACCGTACGGCATTTCGATCGCAAAGCAACCGGAATTGAGCGACGTCTCTCCTCGCATCAAGCTCCTTGTTGCTCGTGAGCCTCCAATTCCTCGTGCAATCCCCGCCCCGTCGTCGCCGCTCAAGCCCCTGGACCGCGCTTTGGAGAACCAGCGTGGTGAAACCAACGTCTACATCCGTGGTCTGCTGCCGGAGACCACCGATGCGATGCTGGAGAACTGGGGTCAGCGCTTTGGGGACACCATGAGCTCCAAGTCCATCATCGACATGACGACCGGACTCTGCAAAGGGTACGACAGATACGTTCTTTCCTGCTGCCGTGGTGTCTTGCTGACCATCTGCCAGGTTCGGCTTCGTCAAGTACCACAACTACGAGGATGCCGAGAATTGCATCCGTGGCTTCCACTACCTTGGCTACGAGGTCAGCTTCGCGAGGGTATGTATAGTCAGCAACTCACCGTTGTCCACGCTGTATATTGACGGACCCACCAGGAGTCGTTCTATTCCAAGCTGAAGACGTTCGCCGATGATAACAACACGAACCTCTACGTCTCCAACTTGCCGAAGACAATGAACGAGCACGATCTTGCACACATGTTCCCTCCGCACAAGGTGTGCTCGTCTCGCATCCTGCGGGACAAGAACGGGCATGGCCGCGGCGTCGGCTTCGCTCGCTTCGAGAGCCGTGAGGCCTGCGACGAGGTCATTGCGGAGTACAACAACCACGCAATCGAGTCCGGTGGCGAGGAGCTCCTGGTCCAGATCCGCTTCGCCGACACCCAGGAGCAGAAGGCTCTCAAGCAGCAGACCCAAGCAGCTCGCCAGTTCCGCTCCGCCGAGTACGAGTACGCTACCCAGGCTTGGCGTCAGGGCCGCCTACCGTACGCGGGTACGACCATGCACGACACGACTGCTGGCGCCAACGAGTTTGATCAGTACCTTGGCACCACCGCCAACGTGCCGATCCAGGGTCAACGCTGGGCTCAGTCAGCCGTTAGGCAGACCCCCGGCCGCAGCCCACTCGCTGGTAACGTCCAGTACTCAGGCACGCCGCAGCCGCCTGTTCAGCTCAACGTCGCTTCCGGCCGCGATAGCAAGACCGACGACGGTGCCGTGGACACCAAGCTGATCGTCACCTCGCCGGCTACCGCCTCGGTCAACAGCCCCATCGACTCTGCTGCTGCTTCCGAGCAGGAGTAAAAGGTCCTGCTGGACTACCCTCGCCACCCGCACCGCTTCATTCATTCTGTCATTATGATGTACACCGCTGTCGTTACCAATCACGAGCATAACACGAGCGCACGCAATGCTGGCGTGCCTACTGCGTCCATGATCGGCTAATACCGCTTGTCCATCACTGCCGATACTGCACAGCGACATGTCACATCAGCACCGATACACGGACACATACACAACGAACACGCAACATCGAACAATATGTTGGCCGCCATCTTGGCCGCCTAGGAGCGAGGTATTTTCGGAACGCAAATACAGATGGCTATCTGTATTTATCTTTAACATACTTATGGTTTTCTTTTCCTTGTTGTGGACGGCGGCAGCACCGTTTCGTTTGATGGGACGGTCTTGGGCCACTGATGACTCGTCGGATGCCTTCGCAGACTTGCTCGTAATGTAAAATAACTGCTTCACAGCTCGCTTCGGCAAAGGTTCATGGCATACAGTCGGGAGGTAGCGAGTCAGATAAATGCTGTAGCATTGTCGCCGGCTACCTTACTTGCGCGACCTTTGTACACGTCCCACAGCGTGCCGTGGTCGCCTTGCCCGACTGTGAACTTGAGTGTTGCACCCATTGCGTCGTGCCTTCCACATGCGGATCCCATCACAGCAAGCACTTCACCGGCGCGTGTGATACATGTATGCGAAAATGGTTTGATCGCCTCGATCGTCGTGATTTGCGGACGAGCCGACCCTAAGATGCTGCCGCATGATGTGAAACGCGCCTCATTCGGTCTAGTTTGGCTGCTGCAGGGGTATCGACAGTTTCTAGACGTTTGGTGTTTGATGTAACAAGCTTCGTCCAGTATTATTGCGCATCCCACCTTCGACGGTATGACGGCCTGGCACGCGGGGCCGACACAGAAGATTGTACGCACATGGATGCTTCACGGATGCAGCAGAGGCCCATGCTAGCCCGGTGCGATGTTACTTGGGGACGGGAGTATTGGATAGGATGAGTACCTGTATGTCCCTCTGCCGAAATTGCATCCACCTGGCTGGCAGGAGGGGTCCACCACTCGTTCTTCGATATTAGCATTTAGGGAGAATGCAGGAACACTTGGGCTGACGACACACTGCGTCTCAACAGCCGTGCCTTCGCCGCCATCTGGAAGGGCGGTGCCTGTGGCCCTGACCGTCGCCACGCCCTCGCCCTCCTTCAACCTCAGCTCCAGTCCGCCGCCGGAACCCTTGCTGGTCGCGCCACCCACCGCACCGTTCTCCGCGCCGCGCGAGCAGTTCGCGACCCGGGGCCGCGCGCTCAGTGCTACCAGCCCGCAAAATGCCTCGCCGCGGGGCGTTACGCCGAGTGCGCAGACCCGCCCGAAACAGAGCCTAGACGTGGATCGGAAACCTCCCTTGTACGGCCACCATCGCCAGACGTCCATCGTACACGGTGTTCAGCATTCGCGCAATGCGAGTCTCCTCGCCTCCGCCAATACCAGTCCGCTGAGCCCGCATAAAACTATGTCGAACGGGACGCCCGAGAGCGTAGGGACCAACGGTCTGAAGAAGAGCCCGTCCGCAGCTACGTTGCATAGCAATAATGTGAATGGCGCGGCGTCGCAGCTCAATCGTGGGATGGAAAAGGCAGTACAAGGAAAACGCCCAGAGCGCATGCATAGTGGCAGGGTGAAGCGGAGTCATGAGCACAGTCGGTCGCAGTCACGGCCGCATCCGCAACAAGAGCTGAATACGGTGGGAGAGTATGCGCTGCATCATCTGTTCACCTCCTTTATCGCGGAGGCGGATGATCGCATAGAGAGCTGTATACCGAGACCCGGCGCAGGGGAGCCACGCGTGGAGGCCATATGCGGGCCCGGCGCGGACTCGACGTTCGACCAACTGATCTCATCTCTGGGCCACATCAATCGACACAAGCCCAATTCGCTGATAGACTCTGTGATACACTGGCGTAAGAAGAAGGCTGATATTGCTAACCAGATGTTCGGCGAGCTTCAGCAGATTCGGGAGGCTGCCAACACCACTCAACGGGCTACTCCCAATGGCACTTTGTACCCGACAGCTTCCCTGTCCGGTGGACAAGACATGCTCGACAAAGAACAAGAAGTGTTGGCTGCGGACCGACGTTCCACCATTTCGATATACATCTTATGCCGGGTATTGATTGAGATCATCGGCCAAACCACTCTCAAGGCGCTCAATGGCCCGGAAGGAAACCTCAACACTGCCGGGCGGCTCGAAGATGTCATATATGGCCAGCTGCAAAGCGCAGATCCGGACCTCCTGATGACGTCGCCGGCCATACATGCCAATTGGGAGATCCGAGGGCAGCTACTGGGTGTGATGAGCGGAGTCCGGTTCGAGGAGGTAGCGGACCGCTTCCTGAAGGACCTCGAGAAGGCTCAGCAGAAGCTTTCGGTGAAGGGCTTGGCGGACTCTAGGCTTGCCACTAAGACCGCTCTGCTCGTGAACAGTATGCGCTGGCTGAAAGTCCGCTCTACGCCGGAAGATGCTTGGGTGCACGGGTGCGACACCATGCGACTTCTTGCCAAGTTCTTTGCGGAGGTGCACGGTCGGGTGATGAAGCATGCTTACGCGGAGCTTTTCGAACACCTCATGCTTCCTATCGCTGCGACCGCCACCACTGAGCTCGACACGGCTCGATGGAAAGACGTGGTCAACATCGTCCAACCCAAGCTGACCCTGATGCTTTCCAAGGCAGACCACTGGCCATACGTCTACCCTCTGCAAGCTGTCCTGCTCTGTGTTTCGCCAGCAGAACAGTTTGTATCGCATTGGCTGCCGTTGATCACATCTGTGCAGCCCAAAGCACGTGATCGGGCAGGTCGTTCGCATACACTCAAGGCAGTGTGTCGGCTTGTGTGGCGTTACTTGTACCGTCTTTCAGACTCGCCGAATGCCGTCGCGAGGAAGCTCGACGAAGTTGTGAGGCTCGTTTTTCAAGGAGGCAAGCGAGTCTTGATCTCCACCGACCCTGTCATAGCCGATCCCTTGATACAGCTTATTCGCATCATCGGCTACCAGCACCAGGACATCTGCTTCCGCACCATTGTCTTTCCACTCATGAATGCCGAGTTGTTCAGCGGGTCGGAGAAGGACTTGCGGATTGAGAGTCTGGACCCGGAGAAGACGGTCATCGCCATTCGCGCTTTCCTGGCCATCATGGCAGATCTGGAGAAAGGCGAGCCGCCGCCGTTCCCGACAAGCTTCGAATGCGACGCCTTGACGGATCCGGCTTCGCGATCGCCCATGACCCACCGTCGCACGAGATCTCAAGGCTTTGCGGTGTCCGCTGGACGGACAGAACGGCTCTCACAACCGGTCATGACCACTAACCTCAGCGAGGTCACGAAGGAGTACTACACCAAGTTTTGTAAGATATTGGGCCAACTGACGAAGATCTGTGATAATACGTTTGGTGGGCAAGCCGTGCTCGATGAGAAATTCGCCTCGCACACGCCGAAGACGCCAATGGCGGAGGCGTTCACTTTCAGCAGGAGGGAAGACTTCTCCAACCCGACGGACGTGCGACAGCATTATTACGACCTTCTACATGTGGCTGTTGAAGCACTGCCTCGATGTCTTTCGCCACATCTCAACATCAACTCGCTCGTCAATCTCTTATGCACCGGCACAGCTCATGTCCAGTCGCATATCGCGAAGTCGTCGGCACAGTCACTGAAGTCCATTGCGCGACAGTCGCATACCCAGCAGGTCACCATCGGCTTCGCAAGGTTCATCTTCAATTTCGATGATCGGTATGCCACCGTCTCGGACGGCAGCTTGCTCGGGCCCGGCCACATCGAGAGCACGCTCAAGCTATACGTTGAGCTGTTGGAGATCTGGATTGACGATATACAGAAGCGTACACGTAAGGCCAAAGCTGAACCGCCGGAGGAGAACGACCAAGCCGCCAGACGTCTGCCGTTGGATCTTTCCGGTATGCTTGCTCATGTGGACGAAGTCGAGTCTCACGGCCTGTTCTTCTTGTGCTCGCCGTCGCGCGTGGTGCGTGCGGTGGCAGTCAATGTTCTGCGCCTTATCACGAAGTTCGATATAGCGCTTAGCAAGCCGTCGAAGCGTATCATCAGCATACTTGAAGGCAGCACTCAGCAAGTCATCGACGTCAACGATGAGAGGCTGTCGCTTGCGGAGCGTAGTAGATTGCAGAAGGGACTGCGGAAGAGTAACCTGAACAGCACGCTGGTCGAGCTGTGCAGCAGCGACATCGCGCATGACACGAATCTCTGGTTCAAACTCTTCCCGAATCTGGTCCGCCTGAGCTCAGAGACGTGCCTTCACGCCGTCGCTCTCACGAGGGAGCTAGTGTGCCAGCGGCTATCCCACAGCTATCGCACGATCGCATTACTTGCGGACGGGCCGAAACCGACACCTTACGCCGCCATCGAGCAGGCGTTTGCACCAGGGAAGCCTACCAACCGAGTCGGCGGCTCGGCTCCGGATATCATCATCGAGCAATGGAAGATCCATCTGATCTTCGCCTGTACCACACTGACAAACGTTGGCGGGAGCTCATCTTCAAGTGTCTCGCTGATACCGGTGTCGGGTGGAGCTTCTCAACATACCCGCAAGAGCTCGAAGTCCTCGTCAGCGAGCCAAGACAAGATCGCTTCTGCGAGCGAACTCTTTCCGAAGGTCGTTCCATTCCTGGCGGTGTCGAATGCATCCGTGCGAAGTGCAGCGACAGCAGGGCTGGGAGCGACGAACGCAACGCTTCTCCAGACTCTGCTCGGATGCCTACAGCCGTACGTCGCGATGTGCAGTAGCGAAGCGAAGGACCGCCTCAACGCGCATCAGCGAAGCGTCAGCGGGCCTCGACGGGATCCTCGGACTGACAATTTGCGCACCGAGATCACGCATCTCCTGAGCTTGACGTGTCACCTTCTGCACGAGCCCACGGTGAATAATGACGACTTTGTGATCTCGTACATGGTCGACTATGCACGGCATCTGAGGCTGTTCCTCAGCGATACTGAGATACAGGGTGAGCTCGGGTTCCAGAAGCTCCGGACGCACTTCTGCACGCTGCTGGAAAGCCTGTACGAACGCACGCGGACGCTGAAAGACTCGTCGCGGTGGATTTCGTTCCAATCCAGGCAAGCCACTTTCGCGTTGATGGAAAACTGGTGCGGCTTCTCGCCGCATGAGCAACAACTTCGTCGGCAAGAAGACCATCTGCGTCGGTCGCTGCTGGATCGCGAGCAGGACCTTCGGAGTAGAGGCATCATCAACTCCGCCCTGGAGAAGGAGAAGAACGAGTTGCAGACCGCCGCGCTCAGTGCCATGGCAGCTCTCTGCGCCGGGCCGCTGAACTTCGTCGCCGACAATAAGATACTGATGCAATTCGACGTGCGGCGCATGCTGGCCTGGGTAGCCGCCATCTTCGACTCACCAAGCGATCGTATGCACACGGTCGGACGTCGCGCGCTGCAGAATCTCATCGTGCAGAACGTCGACCTACCGTACTTGATGGCCCAGACGATGCGGATGTGCTACATCGCCAGAACACCGAAGGCATTGACCAGCTACTTTGAGGTCGTTACGAGTGTATTGACGAGCCATACGAGCGTGCCGATACCTTTCTGGAAGGTGCTGTGCGTCGGGCTGTACACTCTCGGGAACGAAGATAGCAGCATCAGAGTGAAGTCTGGTCGGCTTCTGCGGACGCTGGAAGAGCGGCAGGGCAAGACGTCCAAGCTGCAGGATCTGGACGTCAGTGTCTCGGACAAGACCACGGCGGTGTACAAACTCGCACAGTTCGACATCTCCCGCCGGCTGTCGAAGCAGCACCCGGAGCTCGCTTTCCACGTGTTCTCGGAGTTTTCGGCGTACTTCAATGAGCTGAAGCCAGATCATCAGCGGAACATGGTGACCGGCATGCTACCGTGGATACAGACCATCGAGCTACATCTTGACCCTAACGGTGGCCCAACTGCGACCTCGTACATGCTTCTGGTTAACTTGTTCGAGATCACTGCCAAGAGTCCCATCGCCCTGCACAACGAAATCCAGGCCCTCTGGCAGGCGCTTGCTACCGGACCTTACGCCGGCAATGTGCAGCTGGTGCTCGACTTCATCATCACGATATGTCTTGATCGCAAGGAGCACAACTTTGTCACCTACGCAAAACAGATTGTGGTCTTCCTCTCAAAGACGCCGGCTGGTGCGCGAGTTATCGAGTATCTGCTGTTACAGATCTGCCCGAAGACCATGGTTGCCGAGCGCCGCGAGGCAGCACAGCGACCAGTCGATACAGCTGCACTACCGTACATAGCAGATCTTGCGGTGGTATTGCCTGGCGGAGCGAAGCAGAACAGCCTGTCTCTCGGACAGCTGAGCATGATTCTGCTGGTCGATCTAGTCGTGTCACCGACCCAACTGCCGGCTGACAAGGTCCCGACGCTTCTGCAGGTCGTGCTGGTGCAGTGGGATCAATACGTCAGCATCGTGCAGGACCAGGCGAAAGAAATGCTCGTGCATCTGATACATGAGCTTGTGATCTCCAAGATCGAGCCGGGAAACACTGAGCCGGATAAGCAGTCTATTGAGAACTTTATTGACCTCGTCAGGAGGCATGATCCCAGGATTGTGTGGTCGTACGCTGATAGTGAGATTCGGGCTGGGGAAGAGACTAGCCGGGCTGTCTCGGAACCCATGGCGTATGTTGTGGACCAGGTGGTCAAGATCTTCTCGGTCACGTATCCTGGGCTGCGGGAAGAATGGGGACGCATGACTATGCAATGGGCCACGTCGTGCGCGGTGCGGCATATCGCTTGCCGGTCCTTTCAGGTGTTCAGATGCATCTCTACCACTCTGGACCAGCAGATGTTAGCTGATATGCTGGCGAGACTCTCCAACACCATTGCGGACGACGAGAACCACGACTACCTCGTTTTCTCTCTTGAGATCCTGACAACCCTTCGCAGCATCATAGATGGCCTGACAACGCTTGACTTGCTGGCTTATCCGCAGCTGTTCTGGACAACTTGCGCTTGCCTGGACACAATCTTCGAGCGCGAGTTCCAAGAGGGCATGAGCATGCTCGATCTGCTACTCACGAAGATGGACCTCAGTGATCCGGCCGTGCTCAAGATCCTTCGTGACAGCCAGCCGGCGAAGTGGGAGGGTGGATTCAACGGCTTGCATGCGCTGATTTATAAGGGCGTGCGGTCCAGCATCTCGATGCACCGTTCGCTCGCCATCATGGAGCGGCTGATGAAGCTACCATCTAATGAGATCGTGGGCCACGAAGAACGTCTACTCTTTACCGTGCTCGCCAATCTACCGAGATATCTCCACTTCATGGAAGGCGAGAGCACCGATCCTGATTGCCAAAGATCTGCCGAAACGCTTGCGGCCGCTGCTGATGGCCAAGGTCACATTGAGCTCGCGGAGGCGCTCGAGAGCTTCGCCCATG
This sequence comes from Friedmanniomyces endolithicus, assembly GCA_030411845.1. Taxonomy (NCBI): domain Eukaryota; kingdom Fungi; phylum Ascomycota; class Dothideomycetes; order Mycosphaerellales; family Teratosphaeriaceae; genus Friedmanniomyces; species Friedmanniomyces endolithicus. Next base: position 983,385 of record JASUXV010000007.1, on the reverse strand, counting down.
CTAGTTACTGGAAGACGAAGGAGTCTCTTACACGGATTCTGAGAGGCATACGGACCGCGTACTTCCCAATCTTGGAGTTCCGCAGCCTGGTGTTCCTGCTGGGACTGGTCAATAACCAGGTGGACTGGTTCAAGGAGACCACAATGCAGATACTTTGCGTCATTATACCGGATGTGGACATGCGCAAGCCTGAGATTGCGAGTCAAGGCCCTGATCTTATATCGCCGTTGCTCCGACTCCTCCAAACGGAACACTGTCAGCAAGCCCTCGCGGTACTCGACAATGTTATAGAAATGGTTGGCACGCCGTTGGACAACAAGCATCTCCGCATGAGCATGGCCGGATCGCACTCGAGCCGCGCGACACGCAAAGAGTACGAGAGCACGCAGAGCTTGTACGGTATACCCGAGGAGTCCGGATGGTCTATCCCAATGCCGGCTATACACTCGGCGCGGACGAGAAGCAACGTGCATGCCGTCTTCTACACGCTCGCCTACACGAGCTTGAGTGGAGTCCAAGAAGAGCCCACGACTCCCGATATCGGCTTCCACACGGATGACTACCTGTACGACTCGTACTTCAGCGAGCGCACGGGCACTATGATGTCTGACGACACGCGCACGGATGGCAACATGGGAGAGCTGGCCGAGAGGCTGGAAGATCTAGACGACTTTTTCGATGATCCTCCCAAAACGTCGTCGGGCGAGTCACAAGACGGTGTGCTGCGCAATTCGGGCGGCCACGAAGAGCGTGAGGAGATCTACCACGAGCAGACCCTGCCAATCTTGCACCACTCGCTCCAGCGCAACGCGAGCGTCACCTCTTTCCAAGGCGGCTTCGCCAGCTCGGAAGCGCGATACCCGCCCGCTCACAAGCCGCCCATCGTGATGAACCCCGGAGCTTTCGCACAGCCTCCCATGAATATCTCTCGGAGGCCAGGCCTCCACAATCGCTCCGTCACCACCCCAGCTCTGATGACGAAGCGCACTCCCCCTCGCCTGCAGAACGATCTGATGTCCGGTGACGAAGCCGGGGACGAGCCTGAGCCGTTCTCAGACGACGATATGTCCATCGGCCGAGCGAATACCGTAGACGAACCGCAGCGGTATCAGTATCCGGCAAAGTCGACCGGGATTCGTGGGTGGAAACAGGGACTCCGCCGGCTCACGTCAAGCACGGGGGGTCGGCAGGAGGCGGTGCGGAGTATGGCGAGTGCGCCGGCGAAGAGTCCGAGGGTGCCTAAGGTGTCGCAGGCGTGGAATGCGATGAGCGCGGAGCCATGAGTGGCGGGGTGGGTAGTAGGCTTGTCGCGTACTTGCCTTGCCGTCCGTATCGCACTGGTGGGCATCAAGTGCTCACATCTGTATCATAAGGTAGCTGCATGTATGATACCCAAGCCATCCGAGCCTTCACGGACCTGGTGTGTTACGTGATTATTGAAACATCTGAACTCCTTTTGCTCAGAGCCTCACTACATCTGACCCGTACATGTACCTACTTGCCGTTCACGATATGTCCGCATACCCACATGCCCTGCACCGTGGGTTCGAACAACGCTCGGGGATACATCGAGGCGCGGGCGTAACTCAAGAACGAAATGTACAGAGAGCGATCAAAACTGAGTATATTCATGAGCTAAGGACGAACATACTTGATTCGCAGATGTAGAGCGACTTCACCAGGCCCCGCGAAGTTGGTCAGCATTCGCAGACATAAGGCTTTAATGCTACGCAGCAGATTATCCCTACCGCACTGGCTCTCTACCGGGCTCACGCCCTCCCGCGGCTATATGGTTCATAACATCATCTCCGGGAAGCTCACTAGGTTCCGCATGCATCTCATACACCTGGGTGGTACCAGCCTCGTGAGGTCTGCCATCGCCGGGAAGCTCATTGAGGTGCTTGGCCTCCATCTCGAAACGTGACAGATTTTCCGTGCCATCTGTGGGGACCTGTCCGTACGCGTTGCCTCCCTTGAGCCTGCTGCTTCTCCTCCGAGCACGGCGAAAGTACCAGACCACAGTCGCGAGGATGGCGAGGAATGCGACGCCGCCGACTGCACTACCGGCAATGGCTCCGATGTTTGAAGGAGAAAGTGATGGCTTTTGTGATGTAGATGGCGTCGCTGCTGAGGTAGGGAAGGTCGTCGCGGGGGATGTATTGGTCGCTTGAGGTACGCGCTGTTGCATGACGGAAGCGAGCTGCTGGTCGGTCCACCCAGAAGATGGGGTTGTTTGGGTGGCACCGCCGCTGGCACTGTAACATCCGTCAGTGTTGGACCATCACGATTGCAAGCGCATCAATCTGTTGGCCACTCACTTCCCACCAATTACATTGTAGATGACCTCGGGAACTTGGTACGAAATGTTCGGATTGAAGATCTGTTGCCACGCATAGGTCGAGAGATCCAGGGCTCGCAAGGGGCTGAAGACGGGGTTGCAAGAATCTTGTGTGTCGTTACCGAGCCGGACAGATCCTCCCACCACGACGAGCTGGGCACCCTTGTAGACTTGGCAGCTTTGAGTGGCGCGCCCAGCCGTTGCATTTACCGATTGTTCTGCGTTGGATTGGTACGAAACGGAGGTGGCGTTGATCCAGGTGAAAGACGGGATGCTCAGCGTGTACACAGCCTCGGTGAAATCGGCGTCCTCCTCGTTGCTTCCACCGTAGATTGTGATGTGGAAGGCTCCGCCGTCGGGTGAGATGGCTGCACCACTGCAGAAATCGATCACCCATGTCGGTGGTATGTCGCCCGAGGCTTTCTGGGTCCACCACGTGTGAGACGCGATATCGTAGATGTATATTATCGAGTTGTCCGAAGGCACTGACGGGCCGGTATAGGATTCTGTTATTGCAGTATCCTGACACCAGCACCATTAGCCTGGTGTCCAAGGTAGTCACTAAGGACCAGAGTACGTACGTTGAGTCCCCCGAAACTGACTAGAACACCTAGCTCGCCCGCCGGCAGATACAATAGGGTACTATACGCCAGATTGGGCACTTCGACCCCATGTGACCCACTCCCTAAACTCTCGCTCGTCCACGACAAATTCGCCGGGTTCGAGGCGTCCAAACGCGACAGGCTAGAAGCTGAACTCGCAGATGGCCTGCCCATAACAAAGATCAGACCAAATTGCGGAACGCTGACAGACTGCGCATCCGAGTTGTTGTGAAAGCTGAGGTCGCCGCCGGTCACTTGTGCGAATTGCCAGGTGCCGGCCGTTATGTTGTAGGAGGGCAGCGTGTTGGGGATTGCACCGAGTGCAGGAAATCCGTAAATGGTGTCATTGGTGTACCACAGGGGACCAGGCGAATAAATCAAGGCATCATCTTGGGACCAGGAGGCGTTTGCTGGGATCGAAAGGTTGGCCAGAAGGCTGTTCGGCATGTATCGTTCGACTGGGAGATCGGCAGTCATGTGGAGTGAATAGAGTGACGAAGATTGCACGATGTCTTCGCCATCACCTGCAAGGGTTACGGTGAAGTAAGATCCGCCCGAAAAGAAGAGTCGGTCATTCAGTAGCGCGGTTCTCGCGCCTTCAACAACGCAGACGTCCCCAGCAGTCCCTCGTGCTCGTGGTGGTAGACTGACCAAGACCAGTCCGAAGAGCAGCCATGCTGCCATCAGCGCTACGACCGACCAACGAGAAAAACAATGGGCAGAAATGGGGAGAAGAACGATGCACTGTTGTGCGTGGTCGAGGTCCCTTCATATCTCGCCTTTCCCTGTGCGAGCTACCGGCTCGGGAGTCCAATCCTTCCGAAGGTCAACGGGACGGTGAATCTGGGAGACGTGGGGATGTTGGGCGCGTACGCCTCGCTCCAGCCGCGCAGATCATCATATGTGTAACGCGCTAGCATGCGCGAGTCATGCGAGTATGCGGGCGGCGCGAAGGAAGTCGCAGTGTGAGTAAATGAAGCCACGGCCCCTACGAGCCGTCAACTGCACTTCGGATGCAACGCCACGTCCGGGAGCCGAGATTTAAGCGCCCAATGGATAGAAGACATTTTGCGATATTCTCCGTGCAGCCACAGGTAGTAGCCCCCCCTGCCGCGCTCTGCAAGACTGCAAGATATTGTTATCGCGAATCGTTTGATAGGAGCTATATGTACTCATTTCTTCGAGAAGAAAGACATGATATTACCTCCTCCCGGTTTCGCGCCCTTCTTTCCAGGAGCCGCCGTGGTAGATTTACTCATGCTTGTAGTAGTTGGGACCTTGATCCTCTTGGGCGCCGGCTCATCCTCTGAGAAGGACTCCCACGTAGCTTCTTCTTTGGTAACTGCAAGCCATTAGCATTGATGATGATAGCGCAGTGACAGCAGACTGACCCAGGTAACCGTCTTCGTCTTTGACCGTCTTCTTCTTCATGACCCGACGTCGGCCCCGTCTACGCCCACTCTCAACCTGTACAATCTCCTTCGGCTCTTCAGCCTGGGGATCTGGCTTGTCAATTGCGCCCTCGTCGACATCAGCTTCTGCATGGTCCGGTTCTACCCCAGCCGCATCCTCCATCACCTCGTCTTCCTGCTCCATCATAGCCTGCAGTTCCGCTTCGCGCTCCTTCTTCGACTTGCCGTCCACTGCTTTAGGTGCCTCCTCGATTATGTCAGCGTCACCTTCATCTGCGTCTTCTTCGTCCGAGAAGCCAGCTATCGGCTCATCGTCAGGTGCCGCTTTAGGAGTGCTACCTGCTGAATCCTGCGACTCCTGCTCCGTCTTCGTCTTGGGCTTGCCCTTTGCAAAGGACTTGAAAATGTCAGAGCTTTGTCGCTTGTTTGTAGGTGGCTTCCTCGCAGGCTCGGTTGGGGCCTTGGCGGAAGTGTTCGAGGCTGGGCCAGCCTCTTCTGAGTCTTTCGACCCTTCTTTCTTCAGTGTTGTCGGCTTTGCGGTCGGTACTGGAGGCTTTGCCTTCGCGACCGCTGCCTTCGCTACTGGCGCTGGTGGAGGAGGTGGCTGTCTGCGTTGCGTTCTCCTCTTGACATCGGGGTTCTGTATCGTCCCGTACTGCTTCCACACCTCCAGCGGATCTTCCGAAGCGTAATCCACAGCTATCTTTCGATTGCACTCGGTCAAGGACTGGATGTCGCCGAGCCCTTTCGCTTGTAGGCTGTAGATGTGTATGCCTGTAATGCTCTCAAACTTGGCCTTCGCCAGCTCGAGACTTTCCTGCTTGACCAGCATCACCGTCTGTACCGCATTCGGCTCTTCGTCGTCGTGCTCACCAGGCTTCAATGCGGAGCTGCTTGGGAGTAGAGGACTGCTCTGCATGACCGTGTCCTCCCCATCTCGCTGGCTATGCGTGCCATTGGTCGCTGGCCTCTCTGTACGCTTGATACCGGTGATCAAATATGTTGCGTGCACTGTGCCCGGTTTCTTGGCGTTCTGCTTGTGATGGAAGTCGTACAGCATCTGCTTTGCAAGGTTGCTGTGGACCTTCAATGCTCTGCTCAAGGAGCGATAGCTAACCAGCTGCTGCTCATTGAGCACGTTGATTGCCAGCCACTCTGCATAGTCTTGCGCCATGTCGTCGTCGTCAATGGTAAAGGTAAGGTATTTGAGAGCAGTCCACGAACAACTTTGAAGACGCGTAAAGTGGTAAGGTATCGCGTGTCAGCCAGGTGGGGGTCGATATGAGGCGCTAGCGATGTCCGAACATTGGTCGACCTCATGCATTCGAGAAACTACATGGAAACACTTCTCTCTACCATCGATTGATTCGAATGCGAGTCATCGACACGCCAGATCATGGAAACTGCGGACGACGACGACGACTTGAAGCTTGGGCAAGCCTCTGCCAGCCTGCTCTCTGCTCTCGAATTGGCCCTGCCAAGACTGCTCTGGAGACGATCCAAGACTGGTAGCGATCATGGTGCTGTTCATACCCGAGCCAAACGGCGTGACCTTGACTATGTCATCAAGCTGGTACGACCTTGACTGGCGCTTCAGGTGAGAATCCAGCTCATATCTGGCCGTAGATCGAGCCCTTCCAAGGAGAGCCACAGCTATTGGATGCCCGACTGAAGTACATTGTTCCTCCAATCGTGAATGCCTACCTGGACTATCTGCAATATGAGAAGCCAGTCTCGGGGTCAACTGATTTGCCACTCGAAGATGCCATCTGCAACACATTATACACGTTGTGCAAAGTCCGTGGCTACAAGGTCATAGTAGGCTTCTTCAATAACGAGGCTCGCCACCTGGCGCTCATATTGACAGCACTCGAACGCACCGTCACTAGTCCGGTAGATAGTGAGACTTCATGGCAGGTACATTATGCTCTTTTGCTGTGGCTCTCACATCTGCTCTTGACGCCTTTCGACCTCAAGTCAATATCAGACGCTCAGCCCACGGAAACCGGAGTCAAAGGACTCGCACTGCCTTCCGATTTACCTCCGATAGCGACCAGATGCCTGCAAATAGGTTTGCACTACCTGCCGGTCGCTACGAAAGCGCAAGATGCGGCCGCGGCGATGTTGGTCCGTCTGGTGATACGTCCAGACATGCAACGTCTCCGAACAGGCGACGCTCTGGTTGATAAGGCACTGCAGGCACTGGGTTCTCATGAAGAAGAAGCGCACTCGTCGATCTACGAGCGCCTAGGTCCACTACGCTTTCTTGCAGGTATTGCTTCGTCGGCAGATCTCGCTCGGTTGATCCCAGATATCTACCGCACCTGCGAAAAGCTGGCCAACGACACACAGAGCTCGATCGTATCTAACGCAGTGGCCAAAAAGCTGACTGTCAAGATTCTGCGCAATATTGCAATACTGTGTCTGCGCTCAGGGGCAGCTGAGGGCCCGCTACTGACCCTGTTCGAAAACGAGGGCGTGCTTGAAAATGTAATAGATTTTCTCTTGCGCTCACTGGGCGACCGAGATACTCCATTACGCTATGCTGCCGCGAAGGCACTGAGTCTGATCGTACAAGAGCTGGACCCAGCGATGGGCCATGAGGTCATACAAGCCATACTTGACAGCTTCAAGGAAGACCTACCCAGACGCAGCACCACCCTAGACTTCCGCACCGCAGATCCACTGAGGTGGCATGGCTTGACCCTGGCTCTTGCTCACGTACTGTTCAAGCGAACGGCTTCCCCAGAGCAGCTGCCGGACATCATCAACGCGCTCATCGCAGCCTTGCAATTCGAGCAGCGCACGAGCACAGGCAGCAGTCTTGGCACGAACGTACGCGATGCAGCGAACTTCGGCATATGGTCTTTCTCAAGGCGATATACCACCGACGAATTGCTCGCGGTCCGCACAACAGAGATACTGTACGCCAGCGGACAGACGTCCGCTATACAGACCGTTGCGGACCAACTCATCCTCTCCGCCTGCCTGGACCCAGCAGGAAACATACGAAGAGGCTCGTCTGCGGCTTTGCAAGAATTGATCGGTCGCCATCCCAACCAGGTGTACGAGGGCATAACTCTGGTGCAGATTGTGGAGTATCAGGCTGTCGGCCTGAGACGCAGAGCGATGGTCATGGTGTCTAGCAAAGCGGCTGAGTTGCATAAGATGTACTGGAGTGCCCTCGTTGACGGCATATTGGGCTGGCGAGGCACAGGCTCGCCCGATGTGTTTTCTAGGGAGGCAGCCGCCGCTGCGCTTGCTAAGCTGAGCGGACTGAGTGGGCCGACACAATCTGGCAAAGTAATAAGCAAGTTGATGGACTGCATACGAGACATTGCTGCAGGTGATGCCGAAAAGCTGCATGGATTCAGCCTAGCCTTGGCTCTGATTGTGGCGGAGGGAGGTCTGGAGAGTAGTCGTGCGCTGTGGGGAGTAGTGGATCGCTTGCCGGAATGGTTAGGCAACTTCTCACCACGCGTCCTGCGTTCCGAGCTGCCTTCTGCAGCTGTCGGCCTCGTCGCCTCTTTATGCATACAGGAGTTGGCTGATGGAGACATTACGACCATCCCGTTTGGCAACATAGAAGTGTTGACTGAGCGCACGCTATCTCGGCAAGAGGACTTCATCCTGCAATCGATACCGAATCTTGCTCGAGCTCTGCTGCCACTGAGGAGAAGAGCTGGTAAACCTCTAGGTTGCATTGGAGCGCAGGAGCTATGTAAGGGGGTAGCAGCCGACTCCGCCAAAAGTACCCTGGGCGGTGCCGGCAGAGCGATCGCTCTAGGGGCTCTGACACTGCTTTATGGCGACGGGCTGAAAGGCGAGAAAGCGGCGACGGCTGTCGGTGTCCTCGCATCTGTGGTGACGGCGATGAGTGTTGACTGGAGGGTCATTGCTGTGCGAGCCCTACAGCTTGCCATTGCGGGTAGCGGAACAAAGGATGCTGACCCTCGCCTGGTGGAGACCATCGCGGGTGCGGTCCATTGTGGACTAAACGACTATACCATCGACGAGAGAGGCGACGTTGGGTCGCTTGTGAGACTGCAGGCCATTGCTTGCGCGAATGATCTCCTGCGGGACTTCGGAAGACATGATGGAACCGATGCCTTACTGATCCTGAGAGCGGACATTGCGCGCTTGTCTCTGGAGAAGCTCGAGCGCGTGCGTATACAAGCAGCGCAATGCCGAGAACAATTCATGCCGTTCGGGGTACACGTCACCGACTTGGCGAGTGTTTCCGGGTATGAGTACTTCTGGGAAGCTATGAAACCATTGCGCCTACCAGGTGGAGACTCGCTCCTGAACGCGGCAGTACTCGAGGGCTGCGTTTCCTGCGCAGGTGTAGGAGCGGAAATCCTGCTGCAAGCCTCTCGCGCAGCATTCGCGGAGACTTTGAGCGGTATCGATGTTCCATTACTTCAAACGCACATGTCCACCTTCGCCGCGTTGCTGAAGCGTATGCTCGCCGAGAACAGCACTACGCACGCAGCTCTCGAACTCCTGGGTTTCCTACTCGACATGCGCATCCCGCAGCGGCTGGTGGAGACGGACTTCAAGTGGAGGAACTTGCTCTCGACGGTGCAAAAGTCGCATTACAAGTCGAACGACATACCTGGAATCTCGGCCGCCGTACAGGTCTATCGTGGACTGGCCGATGTGCCCGCGTTGAGAAGCGAGGTGCTGAAGAAGTTGATCGGCATGCTGGGTAGCAATCCATATCCACGGATTCGTGCGACGGTGGCGGAAGTGCTGTTCATCATCACAGGTGCGGAAGCACTGAAGGGAAGGAATTGGATGGCACCTGTTGCGCAAAATAGAGAGGCCTTGTTGGTGCTGCAGCGGGGATATAGTCCGTCCTGAGAGTAGTTGTGTGAATACATCACTACGCTGCTTTTGGTACGGGAGCCTCAGCAGTCGCTCACAGACACCCAGTCGAGTCCAACGATGTAGCCTACATAGGCCGGTACAACGCCTCCACTGCTTCTTGCGTGACGTCTGTTCGGAGAGCTCCAGTCTTAGTGCCGCCGCGCACTACCCGAAATGAGCAGCCGCAGTGATCGTTCTGCAGGCCGGGAGAGTCGTCAGGCCTGCTGGCGCCGACGTTGACCGGGCACATGGAATGACCGTAAGCGTGTCGCCTCCTATGAAACCCCGAGGTTGCGTGGTTGCTAATCGATGTTCGAGTAGTATCCGTCGTGAAGACATGGCGTACCTCCGCTAGAGGTCTTTAGGTGTGCATCAAGCCGAGTACTTCAGCCGTCATCGTCGTCGTCCAAATCGCCAAGTTCATCCGGGTCCTCGATCCCGTTGATCATGTCGAAATCGTCGTCGCCTGCTGCTGCTGCAGTAGAAGCAGTAGGAATGGTCCCGGCTATGCTAACGCTGGACGACTTCGCAGCAGCTTCTGCTCGGCGAATACTGAGTCGAGCTCGTCGAATAGCCTTCGCAATCAAGTTAGTAGGGCCAAGGAAGAAACAGCAGGTAGATAGGCGGAACATTGTTTTACCTCTTCCTCCGCCTTCCTGATCGTGCCGGACACTCTGACGACTTGGATGACGCATGGCTGGTCCACAGGTCTGGGCAAGCGCGTTGTCAACGTCAACGCCGACCACACGAGCCGATAGTGCTCGCGAGAGACGCGTATGATTGCGGTGCTAGTCGCGGACGAGAAGTACTTGACTACTCATCTATTAGCGGGTAAGACCAGATTTTCCATTGAACCAAATCTGCTCACGCACCTTGCAGACTGCCAGCAATCTTGCCGGAGCCGTAGTCTCCGAAGAGCTCTACCACGCCGTCGCGGATTAGGCGCATGAGTAGACCGCCGTTCATTTGATCCGGGCTTGGCCGGCGGAACTGTACGGTGTACGGAACATCATCGCCAGCTGTTGCCGCGGGCCGCAGCGGCGAGTACTTTGCATCCGGGTAAAGGATGTTGACGAGCAGGTAGCGGTGCTTGATACGGACCATGTTGTTGACGACTCAGACCAAGCAATACGTATCTACGCCTGCGGGAGAGGCGCGCAACTAAATATCCTGACGTTTATCTTCCACTGTCATGATGTTATCGTGCGAATGCGGAGCGTGAAGAACGAAAGACAAATCACATGTATCTTATTCTTGGTGAAGCATGAAGTGAATCCCAGGAGTTCTTGTCGAGGTGAAGCCTCACGAGCCTGACGTGACTTCTGACAACTTTCCTTGGCACTTGGACAGAACACGTGACCCCATGTACATCGGCGTTGGCTCAGAATGACAGGACTGTGGGCTCTGATGATACGGTCATTACGATAGCGGTTCTGACTTCTCTATCTACCAACAACCACCCGGACCCGGTGACGTGAAGTAATCTTGCCACCCGTCCTCCGTATCGGCCTGCCTCCACACATCAACGCCTCCAGCGACACCATGAGCATCCACTGCCCACTTACCATCTTCAATGTTGTGGTATACGCTCTCCAGCCAAGCCTGGAAAGGTAGAGGATGACGTAAATTGTAAGGATTCTGTCCCAATTGCAAGAGTGTATCGTAGCCTTCGACAGGAGTAGAGTCACCTTGCTTGGCGAATCCCCCGTTCAGCTTGAAGGGTAGCACTAATCGGCATCCATCTTCGAAGGGTAAGGGCATCTCCGGATCGCAGTGATCGATACATAGTCCGTATGGGCATTTTGGCACAATTGCTGCAAACCCAGCATAAGGGTAGTTGAAGCCAGAGAGGTCAGCAGTGTGCACAAATCCGTCCGACCGGAACATCAAGATGGGAGGGACATCCCCAGAACTCAGGCCTCGAGGCTTCAGCGCAAACGTGAACGGCTGGTCGATGAATGCTTTCGCTGTAGGGATGCGTAAACCAGGCACCACAGACTTGAAACGCGGCTTCCTCGCTTATAGCATGAAGTTCTGCGTAGAACCTTCTGCAGGGACCCGTGCAGCATCAAGAGTGGCAGCATCCAGAACTCCGACAAGTGCTTCGGTCGGCTCCAGCTCCATTTTTCGCTCCACGGTTTCCACTATCATGCCCCAAAGCTCTACACATTCCCCGAGATCCTGCGGAGTCCACGACACGGCTTTCCGAGGCGTCATCTCAGTACCAGCTGACGGAACGCTCCTGTTCTTCGAGCGTTGAATCACCTCTATCCAGACGGTGAGGATGTCTTCCAGCTTTCCCCATGGCTGGGCTGGGTAGAGTTCCAATTCATCTGTGACATCGAAGTTCATCATTGCCAGGTGAAGATGTTGGTCATATCTGCGTCTTGGTCAAGATTCAATTTGCGTACAAAGGGGGGATGGTCACGCAAACAAGTCCATCAAGCTTCGTTGCCATCGCCATGGAAGTCCCGTAAAGGGTGAGAAGCCTGTTTGGATCTGGGTCATACCAGCCGCCTTTATTGAACGATATCATGGGACCCCGGACGTTGTAGAGGATATTCGTGTGCTGGCCATAGCCCAGCAATACTCGAGCTTCGCGAAGAAAGGCTTGTAGGGAAGCGTGAAGCTTCTCTCTCGTCTCAGCATCAAGGTGATCCTACAAGGTCGTAGTCTGCTCAATGAAGCTTTCGGCAGTACGGCCAGAGTTGATCCAGCCGTATTCGTATATGGCATTGTGCAATGCGGCACAGCGATCGCTATCCATGCCGTCTACATGATCCCGTGGCGGATGGTCTGGCGTCACTAGTAGGTGCACGACTCGATCTAGAGGTCCTGCCATAAAAGTGGGCGTTCTTGTAATGTTCATAGAACATGCCGTGAATAAAAGTCATTGCACGGTAGAGGAGCTGGATCGGATTGTCTTGTCGACGAGGTCAATCGATTTCTCAATGAAGTTCGTCAAGTTCGTCGACCAATTGCATGCCAGGGGCACAAACTCCGTGATAAGTCCGGTCAGTTTAGTTCAGAAGTGTAGAATTTCCGATGCAATCTGATCAACTCAGGCACATATCCAACATGACAGACCAACGCTTCGATGCCCTGTCCCGAGATCCTCGATATCGCCTACCGAGCAAGAAGGAAAAGCGCACCGCTGTTGACCCTCGCTTTGGCCGACTCTTTACCGACTCTGGATTTCGCAAGAAGGCGAGTGTCGATCGATATGGACGGAAGGTCAGCTCGGAGGAGGGCACGAAGGAGCTAGAGCGGTTGTACCGACTTGAGAAGGGCGGTGCGTCGGGAAAGGGCGAGAAGATAGAGCGCAAGCTGGTAGGTACTGCTGACAGCAGTGCCGAAAGCGACGAAGACGAGGACGAGAATAAAGAGCTAGTTGGGGAGAAGGATCCGGCACGAAACGGCTTCTCAGAATCTTCGTCAGAGGAGGAAGGTACCTGGGACGAAGAAGATAGTGAAGTCGAGGCGGAGCTAGCAGAGGAGACGGCGGGCGGCGAGCAGACGGAGGATATACCAGAGGGCGAGGTCTCGCATCGCTTGGCCGCCGTAAATCTGGATTGGGACAACATACGGGCGACAGACATTATGACGGTAGCAGCTAGCTTTGTGCCGAGTGGGGGGCGAATCGAGCGAGTGACAATCTATCCCAGCGAGTTCGGTCGGGAGAGGCTGGAAAGGGAAGAACTCGAGGGACCGCCGAGGGACATTTTCGCGAGCTCGAACAGACGAAAGAGGGCCGATGAGGATGAGGCAGTAGAGGGGAGCGAGGCATCGGATGACCAGGACGAGGACGAGAAGATCAAGCAGCAGCTACTAAAGAGCCAAGCCAATGATGGCGAGGAATTTGATACCACCGCGCTGCGTCAGTATCAGCTCGAGCGGCTACGCTACTACTACGCCGTGATAGAGTGTGATAGCAAATCCGCCGCCAAAGCTATCTACGACTCCATGGACGGCCGAGAGTACCTCTCCACGGCCAACTTCTTTGATCTGCGCTTCGTTCCGGATGATACAACCTTTGAGGAGGACTCGCGTGACGAATGCACGAAATTGGTCGAAGGCTACAAACCCAACGAGTTCCGCACCGAAGCGCTGACGCACTCGAAAGTGCGATTGACATGGGATGACGACGATACGACGCGGAAGGAAGTACAGAAACGCGCATTCTCCCGCGCCGAGATCGAGGACAACGATATGCAGGCCTATATCGGCAGCGACGATTCGGATGCCGACAGTGTGACGTCCCGCAAGTCTGCGGCCGAAGATCGAAAGGCAAAGAAGAAGGCGGAGCAACGTGAACTGATGAGAGCGAAGCTTGGTCTTGGCAGCGAACCGGCCGCAAAGTCGAAGGGTCGAAAAGAGGAACCGGTCGGCGACATGCAGGTCACTTTCACTTCCGGCCTTCGCAAGGCGAAGGACGGAAACGATGGTGTCTTCGAAAACGAGCCACAGGATGCTGAGAGCACGCGTGAGCGCTACATACGCAAGGAGCGCGACAGGAAGCAGAAGCGAAAGGACCGATCGAAAACCTCGCGTCTGGGCGAGACTGTTGCCGACGACGACGACAAGGACAGCGCCGAAGCTGGCGCGGAAGTCACGGTCGCAGAGAGTGCACCGGCGGAAGACGCCGGCTTCGACGACCCGTTCTTCCAGGATCCGGCCTCAGCTGCGGTGGTGGAGAAGAAAGCGAAGAAGGTTGAGCGCCAGAAGAAGCGCGAAGCGAAAGTCGCCAAGGAAGAAGAGGATGCTGCGCGGAGGAAGGAGCTGGAGCTGCTCATGGCCGACGACCAGGCTGACAACGTCCGCCACTTCGATATGCGGGAGGTGGCAAAGGCGGAGAAAGAGGCCACACGAAAAGGCAAGAAGGGAGGCAAGAAGTCCAAGCTGCAGGGGCCAGGCTCCGAGGGAATGGCAGATGGTGGGGGGGATGGTGTGGTAGCCGCAGAGTTCAACGTCGATAGCCGGGATCCGCGGTTCAAGGCTTTGTTCGAGAGTCACGAGTACGCCATTGACCCGACGAACCCGCGGTTTAAGGGGACGGAGGGCATGAAGACTCTGCTTGAAGAAGGGAGAAAGAAGAGGAAGAGGGGCGGCGAAGAAGGTGAAGCGGAAAGGCCTCAAAAGGCTCAGCGTGAGAAGAGTAAGGGTGAGACTACGACAGGGGTCAAGGATGATGAGCTGAAAGGACTGGTGGCCAGACTGAAAGGAAAGAAGGGTAGAGATCAGTAGGACACGCCGCATACACCGCAATGCTACGTTGGCAGAGCTACACATCGGTGCTTGGCAATGTCGCTGGCCTTGTACGAAACCGCAAAGAAGATTCTCGCTCGAGTGTGCGGTACAGTGACCTTGACATTGCATATTGCTGTCGGCTAGCACATCGGACTACAGACCACCTTCGTCGTAGGGGGGTCGCTCATGTATGGCTGCCATGTCGCCGAGCTTCGGCGGAGCTACGGTGATTGCCTCTTCGTTGGAGACCCGTCGTGGAGACGCTAGTCCGTAGATCATTGTCGGTGGCCTTGAGGGTACTGCAGTCGACTTAGGGTATTTTTCACCGTTCGCTTCACGAGAAGAAGGGCCAATTGGCGTAAAGCATCGCTACTTTCCACGCCCTTTTGTTAGATCATTGCTTGGCCGGACACCGTATCTAGACACAGTCTCATCGGCTGTAGTTGATATATATTGATTTTCGTATCGGTCCGAGTAGCGAGGAGAAGGTCGACGATCGTGGCTTGCGCATATGCCAGTCTCCTCTCTCCTTCGTGTCGTCCACGACTCGCGTAGCCTTGGCGGTGTCATTCTTCATACTTCGTTAGGAGCTGAACGTCCCTCCTCAAACATCCATCCCATCATGTCCTTCGCGCTCCGGCGGACTGCGAGTGGCCTCCTTGTCCCCATCGACCGTGCCTTCGCTGTCATGCTCGTTGCCGCCGTCCAGATCCATCTTGTCGTGCGCCGCGCCGTTCGTCGCTTGTGCTTCTGCCCGGTCTTGCGCGCCTCCCACATGCCCGTCCAGTGTCCCTTGCCCGGTCGCGAGTCCGCCGCTGGGTGCAGCCGCGGTGCCGTCCTTAGCTGACTTTTGCTTGACGGCCTTGTATGTCGTTGTCTTCGGTACTACATCCGCAAGGAACTCTAGGTTTTCCACCCTGGCCACGGCATTGGCTGAATTGTTATCAGTATGAGGCCTGGCTACGTCCATCGTTCTTCTGAAGTGACGTACCAACATCCCGATACTGGACATTTCGCCGTGGCTTCCTCTCGGACTTGACAATGTTGTAGGATTGCTCGACCAGGTACTGCAGGAACATCTCGGTCGCGGCGGTAATGACGAAGGCGGCATTGTTGGAGCAATTACCCACGTCGTCGTCGGCGTTGATGATCTTCTTTACTCGGGCCACTGAAGGTGAACGTCAGCTTGGCCCGCAGTCTCCATAGCGAGAGCAGCTTACACGGCAGAGAGACGGTGCCCGTGATCTCCCTCGCGGGCGTAATGGGGGTGTTGTTGTACGGCATCTTTGTTGGCTGTGCGTTGGCCTGGTCTTTGCTCCGTGGTCG
This sequence comes from Friedmanniomyces endolithicus, assembly GCA_030411845.1. Lineage (NCBI taxonomy): Eukaryota > Fungi > Ascomycota > Dothideomycetes > Mycosphaerellales > Teratosphaeriaceae > Friedmanniomyces > Friedmanniomyces endolithicus. The sequence continues at coordinate 967,591 of JASUXV010000007.1, read as the reverse complement.
TGCTCGAGGCTGGCTTCAAATCCTGATCAGCACTCTGGATAATTTGACACGTCGTGCGCGTGGCTTTCACGTTGGCAGCGAGCGGCTTTGGCGGTGGATAGCAGGAAGAGATGGGAGGCGTTGCTTTGCGGAGGTGGACGCGCCGCGGTGAAGGACCCGACGGATCTCGGAATTGCGCTGTCACATGCCAATCGACTTTCTACGGGCGTCAAGAGATCTTCTTCTATCCAAGGTTCATGTACATCTGTCCAACGTCGACCATGCCAAGCACCTGGGACCTTTGTCAAACGTTCCACAAGCGTTGAGTTCAAGATGCAACCCCAGACACCGGTGTCGCAGCCGACGCGATGAACCGGCGCATCAGCTCCATCTCCATCGAAGCCCCCCAATCTCGCACCCGTCGCTCCAGCTACGCAACCTCCGTCTCCTCTCGCCGCAACGAGAACCTTACGCGCAGACTCTCCGCGCTCTCCACAGCAGAGCATGGCGAAGCTGTGGATACCGCAACGACGGCCGCAGAGGAGACGGTAGCAGAGGAGATCGCTGAGATCAAGCGCTACGAGGACTTCACCACTATCGACTGGGTCCAGGATGCTGCGCGAGAGAACCAGCGTCGAAAGGCGCGCAGAGTAGAGCGCGCGGGCTTCTTCGAAAGAGAAGGCAGACTAGGCTGGAGGCGGAAGGTTTGGGAGGCGTACGATGCAGGTCAGGGATGGATCGTGGTGACGTTGATTGGCATAGCTATAGGCCTGAATGCTGCCTTTCTTAATATCGTCACGGAGTGGCTATCAGATGTCAAGCTGGGGTACTGCACGACGGCGTTCTATCTCAATGAGTCCTTCTGCTGCTGGGCCTCAGAATCGGGCTGCCCGGAGTGGCATAGATGGAGCACTTTCTGGCCTCTCAACTACCTACTTTATATCTGCTTCGCTGGACTACTTGCCTTCTGCTCTGCGCACCTGGTCAAGTCCTACGCACCCTACGCGGCAGGCTCCGGCATCAGCGAGATCAAATGCATTATCGCCGGCTTTGTCATGAAGGGCTTCCTCGGTTTCTGGACGCTACTGATAAAGACGCTTGCCATGCCCCTCTCCATTGCTTCTGGCCTCTCGGTCGGCAAGGAAGGTCCGTCCGTGCACTACGCAGTCTGCACAGGGAACGTCATCAGCCGACTCTTCGACAAGTACCGACGCAACGCGGCCAAGACCCGCGAGATCCTGAGCGCCTGCGCTGCAGCTGGTGTTGCCGTCGCTTTCGGGAGCCCGATCGGCGGTGTGCTATTCAGCCTGGAGGAGATGAGCAACTACTTCCCGCTTAAGACCATGTGGCGATCATACTATTGCTGCCTTGTGGCGACCGCTGTGTTGGCAGCCATGAACCCTTTCCGGACCGGGCAGCTAGTCATGTTCACCGTCAGGTACGATCGGAGCTGGCACTTTTTCGAACTCCCTTTCTACATCCTGCTCGGGGTGTTCGGAGGCCTGTACGGTGCATTCGTGATGAAGTGGCATCTTCGCATGCAGGCGTTCCGCAAGCGATACCTTAGCCAGTACCCTATCCTCGAGACCACGGCCCTGGCTGTCGCGACGGCGATCCTGTGCTACCCCAACATGTTCTTGCGCATAGACATGACCGAGAGCATGGAGATTCTCTTCCTCGAATGCGAAGGCGGACACGACTACGATGAGTTGTGCGATCGGCAGAATCGATGGGGTATCGTCTTCACGCTCCTGTGCGCGACTCTGTTGCGGACACTGCTGGTGATCCTGTCGTACGGCTGCAAGGTGCCGGCCGGGATTTTCGTGCCGTCGATGGCTATTGGCGCCTCGTTCGGTCGCATGGTTGGAATCGTTGTGCAGGCGCTGTATGAGGCTTTCCCCAACGCAGCGTTCTTCGCAGCGTGTGAGCCCGATGTGCCTTGCATTACTCCAGGCACATATGCCTTCTTGGGTGCTGGGGCTGCGTTGAGCGGCATCATGCACATTACGGTCTCTGTTGTCGTCATCATGTTCGAGCTCACGGGAGCCCTTACATACATCCTGCCCAGTATGATCGTCGTTGGCGTGACGAAGGCTGTGGCAGACCAGTGCGGCAAAGGTGGGATAGCAGACCGTATGATCTGGTTCAACGGCTTCCCGTTCTTGGACAACAAGGAGGAACACACATTTGGCGTGTCAGTCTCGCACACGATGACCGCTAAGCCTCTCGCTCTGCCCGCTCGTGGGTTAACGGTAGGAGATCTGGAGCGGATATTATCGGAAACGAAGTACCAAGGCTTCCCAGTCGTTGAGGATCCGGAGACTAACACCCTGCTGGGCTACATCGGCTGCACGGAGTTGCGCTATGCTCTGGAACGTGCCAAGCGCCACCAGATCGTCAACGCGAACGCGCGCTGCTTCTTCGTACCACAAGACGTACCCGGCACGGCTGTCACACCTTCAACTGCTATGCCCGCAGTGAGCTTTGACGACATGGCTGAGACTGCCGGCGCTATGAGCGTCGACTTCTCGAAGTTTGTCGATCCGACTCCGCTTGCGGTACATCCTCGCTTGCCGCTCGAGACGGTCATGGAGTTGTTCAAGAAGCTTGGACCACGAGTAATACTTGTCGAGTATCACGGACGGCTGACTGGACTGGTGACGGTGAAGGATTGCTTGAAGTATCAGTTTCAGGTTGAGGCGCACGAGAACCCGAAGGACGATTCGGCACTCAAGGCTGGACAGGACAAGCTGTGGCATGTCATACGGCGTGTTGCGTACTGGATAGTTGGGACAGTGGGTACATATAGTGGTGGCAGACTGAGATTGAGCGAGGGTATGAGGCCGCCTTCGTCCGCAGAGTTGGAAGGGTATGGTGGGAGGGCAGAGGATGAGAGGGGGGCCCATGATGGCGAGTTGGAATTGGAAGACAGAGGGCATACCCCTCGATAGCATCAGCCTCCGACGTCGTTCTTGTGCGCAATGTCTTCCACAATGCTGTGTGCAATCGTTTGCTGATGCTCTCAAGTACTGTAGTGTGTGAGACAGTAAGATGGTTGTCTCGAAGAGCTCCGTTCGGGCCGGATGTGGTGGTGGTCGGCCAATCAGACACGACGTGGTCTCAGACGCGCGAATCTTGCCGCGTGAAGTTGAACGTCGACCTCACTCCACGACATCAGGCCGACGTCGTGGAGCTGTGGGTACACATGTGAAGCTCACGAGAGATTATTGCGCCGGCCGAGAAGAAGTACGCGATTTGATGAAGGCGATGGCCACCTCGTCGTTGATACCGTCGTCACCACCCAGAGGCATCAAGCGCAAAGCAGATCAAATCGAAGCGCCTCGCAGGATCCGAGCTTTGCACGAGGACGTGGTCAACAAGATCGCCGCGGGCGAAATAATCGTCGCCCCGGTACATGCGCTCAAAGAGCTAATCGAGAATGCCGTGGACGCCGGCTCGACCAGTCTCGAGATCCTTGTCAAGGATGGAGGGCTCAAACTGCTCCAAATCACTGACAACGGCTGCGGTATCAACACAGACGATATGGCGATACTATGCGAGCGGTTCACCACTAGTAAACTGAAGGCTTTCGAGGATCTGACCAGCATCGGGACTTACGGTTTCCGTGGCGAAGCGCTTGCCAGCATATCCCACATCGCCCACCTTACCGTCACAACGAAGACGGCAGACTCCAGTTGTGCGTGGAAGGCTCAGTATGCTGGCGGCAAGCTGGCACCTGCCAAGCCAGGACAGAGCGCGGACCCGAAGGCTTGCGCTGGCCGGCAGGGCACCCAGATCACGGTCGAGGACTTGTTCTATAATGTCCCTACTCGGCGTCGTGCATTCAGGTCAGCGAGTGAAGAGTACGCCAAGATCGCGGACCAAGTTGGACGGTATGCAGTCCACTGCAAGGGTGTAGCCTTCCAATGCAAGAAGCACGGTGATGCGGGCGCTGGTATCGCAGTGCCGGCAACTGCGACTGTCAGAGATCGCATCAGGATAGTGCACAACAGTGCCATTGCGAACGAACTGATTGAATTCGAGCTGTCGAATGCGCAGTATGGCTTCAAGACCGAGGGCCTGGTAAGCAATGCTAACTATAGTGGGAAGCGAACGGCTTTACTGCTGTTCATCAATCACCGGTCAGTGGAGTCGAGCACCATAAAGCGTGCGGTTGAACACACGTATTCGACCTTCTTGCCTAAGGGCGGAAAACCTTTCGTCTACCTGAGCTTGGAGATTGACCCAGCGAGGGTGGACGTCAATGTGCATCCCACAAAGCGAGAGGTCAATTTCTTGAACGAAGAGGAGATCATTGAGCTGATCTGCGGCGACATACGGACGAGGCTTGGCAAAGTCGACACAAGCAGGACGTTCATGACGCAAAGTCTGCTCAGTGGCGGCAAGACACCCACCATCTCGAAGGCCGCCACCATGCCCGAGGAGAGTGATGTCACACCCACGACGTCGAAGCGACCAGCGACCGCGAAAGCAGGTACCCAGAAACCATACGAGAACAATCTCATTCGCACTGATGCCAAGAGCCGCAAGATCACGGCGATGCTGCCACAAGCGCAGCGAGGATCGTCACCGTCACGCGGGCCTGTCTCTGACGGCATGGAGTACGAGTACACTGACAAAGAGCACACTAGCTGTCGCCTGACAACAATCAAGGATCTTCGAGCCTCGGTTCGCGAGGACATGCACAACGAACTGACTAACATCTTCGCCAATCACACCTTCGTCGGCATAGTGGACGAGCGCAAGCGCATTGCAGCTATGCAAGGCGGGGTTCGACTCTTCCTGGTTGACTATGGCATGATCGCCGCAGAGTACTTCTACCAGCTGGGCTTGACTGACTTCGGCAACTTCGGCACCTTTCGCTTTAGCCCACCCTTGAACTTAAGCGAATTGCTTGCGATCGGCGTCGCGCAGACGAAGGCGTTGGAGCCCAATGACCCAAACTTCGACTGGGACGAGGTCGTCACCACAGTCCACGCGAAGCTGATGTCACGGCGGGAGATGATGGCCGAATACTTCGCGCTTGAGATATCGGAGGAGGGCGAGCTGCTCACGCTACCGTTGCTCATGAAGGGGTACATGCCATCGTTGGGCAAGCTGCCCAATTTCCTGCTTCGGCTTGGTCCGCATGTCGACTGGACCGACGAGAAGGGTTGCTTCCAGAGCCTGCTCCGGGAGCTGGCGAGTTTCTACGTACCAGAGTCGCTGCCGCCCGTGCCTGTTAAGGGCGAGGTGGAGCATGAAGAAATTGCGAAAAGGCGCGATGAGCTGCGTCGAGCTATCGAGAACACACTATTCCCGGCTTTCAAGGCTCGATTGGTGGCGACCAAGCCTCTGCTCAAGGGGACGATTGAGGTTGCAAATCTGAAAGGGCTCTACAGGGTCTTCGAGCGGTGTTGATGTCGCTAGGGTCGGTCATGGTGGAGGGTCGTCGTAGTATTGTGAGATCACCTCGGCACTTTCTCAAGAAATGCGCGGGTCCTTCTCTCCGGCACACTCAATATGGCTTTGCTCTTCCCGCATTGGGCCAAAACAGACCCTGACCGCTTTGCGGGGCGCTGCTACTACTGCAACCCCAGCTTTGTTATACACTTTCACGACAAGCCTCGGCCCCAGTTTTGTACAACCATGAAGAAGCCATTTGGGCGATCTACGAGGCTATTATGACGCGGAGCGCAATACGGTAGTGAGCCGTGCTCCCCACTCGACCACTGTCGTCCATACCAGACGCACTGAAATACATGTACACAGAACGGGTATCGCGTCGATGTGGGCTTTCGATATACGGTCAGCAGGCGACTTGGTGCGACGTCAAGACGACGATTTGTCCCCAATAATGATGTGTCCCTGATGAAACACTCTCCTCTGCGGACCGAGAAGTCTATTCGCGATCTGACATAAGGTTCTGGGTGTGTGATGAATGATGTACGGAGAAGGTTCCTCCCGGCGCGGCGTCGATCAGCTACGAAGCTTCACGGGCGATCATTTCCTATGAAGAGCAAACTCTTGATTTCACTCGGTATCGAAGCCGAGGTGAAACTTGGGGATTGTCATTGCCCAAGGTGTCAACGTTCCGGTAGTGTGCTCCAGGACTGGTCCCTCAGTGCGGAGAAGCATCCAAACGGGCGGTAGTGATCGACGTGGTCGGCAACGGTGTCCACCAACCACGCGTAGCGTAATGTGTCTGCGCCCACGGATCAACGTCTTTCTCTTCTGGGCAAGGCGGTGGCCGTCGACCCCTGACGTTTCCGTCGTTGGGAAGGTACCTCGGCGCTTTCAATCCATGGGTCGATATGGCACATAAGTAGGTGATATCGAGACGCTCGTACCTTGCCACCGCAAACCTCTATTCATCTTCCACCATTTCTTCGTCTTTCAAACACACGATGAAGCAAGCAATATTCGCTCTCCTTGTGTCCGGGACATACGCTTTTCCCTGGGTTGCAGAACAGCCAGGGGTTGACTCTTCCCTTTTCAAGGCTCGACGTGCCCATAAGCGGCAGCAAGCTGGTGAAGGTGCTGGCGGGCCCGCAACCTGCCCATTCAACGCCAACCACGTCGCTGCGTCACCAGTCACGAGCAAGTATCCTTACAACAATGCCAAGAACGGTCTGCCAGGCCTCGGCAAGGGCGGATTCCAGGTTCCTGCTACTGGCGATACCGCTCACGCCTTTGTCGCTCCAGGTAAGCCTCAGGCTTTGATCTCCACGTGGAACCACGATGGCTGACCATCTACGTTCCGGCCAGGGCCAAACGATATCCGTGGTCCATGCCCGGGCCTGAATGCGGCCGCGAATCACAACTTCCTCGCTCACGATGGCATCACCACGTTCAATGAACTCATGGATGCTCAGCAGAACATCTACAACGTCGGCTATGACCTTGCATTGGTGCTCGCCGTGCTCGGGCTCACGACGGCCGACGGTGATCCAGTCACCGAGAAGCTGTCGATCGGATGTGATGCGACCACTCGCACCTCCGTCAATCCGGCGTTGACTGGCAGTGAGCCGGGCTTGGACGGCCACAACAAGTTTGAGTCAGACGCTTCGCTGACCAGGAACGACTTGTAAGATGGAATGAGCGTGCTTTGATTGAGCAGTCTTTGACTAACATTGCTATCTGCGTATAGCTTCACGCACAACGGCGACGACTTCAGCTGTACGTGTTCATACGTACCCGCCATCTTCATGACATCTTGCTGACCTTTCCAATTAGTCAATGGAACACTGTTTGGAATGATGGACAAGACTTGCGGCTCAAACTTCGATGTCGCGGGCCTGTCGCTCTACCGCAAGCAGCGCTGGCACCAAAGCCAGGTGGAGAACCCGGTGGGCATCACTCGATTTCCATGTCTCGTGCTTTTCGTTGTCCCTGCTGACCCACCACCCAATGTCATATAGAACTTTTACTTCGGCCCTCTCGCACTGCTGCTTTACGGCGCTGCATCTTTCCTCTATGAGCTCATGCCCAGCGGTACCCACGGCTACGCGCCGGACCTCGCGACCATATCCAGCTTCTTCGGCGCCGAGAAGCAGTCAGACGGTTCCTGGGGCTTCGTCCATGAGAAGATCCCACCGAACTGGACCAACCGCGTCTCGCCCTACAGCGGCGTCGACGTGAACGTGCAAATCGTGACCATGTACCTCGAAAACCCGGTACTCTTTGGTGGCAACACTGCTGCTGGACACTTTGGTATGCTTTCCCGTTCTTCTTGTAATATGGCACCCGCTTACAATGGCAGATACCTTGAACTTCGGTGCCATCAAGAACGGTACTATCTCGGCGGACATCACTTCGGCGGAGACAGCTTGCTTGCTGTACCAGCTGGCGACTCAGTCGGTCCCGTCCTCGCTGAACGGTGTCGTGACGCCAACCGTTGACGCGCTGGCTTTCGCACTTAAGAAGCTGGGTCCGGCGTACAAGAATCTGGGCTGCCCTACTGCCTTGACGAAGTAGAGCTTGGTGGACGATTATCACAGGAGAATGGAGATGGAGAAAGTAACATTGCTTTTATGTACTCCTGCAATGTGAGTACACGATTAGTATATACGGTGGTCAAAGGCAGACTTGCTGCGTTCTCGCATATAGAAAGTGAGATGACAATAGTTTTGGCCTTCTCCAGCACACACTTCATTTCACATCGGTAGTATGGCAGCGTTGAAGAGTGTTCCGTAAGTGACGAATGCACAACGTAGACAAGCACCGTAAATTCGCAGAGTGATTGAGAGCGTGCGTCTGAGCTGAACATTGAGGTACTCCGAACACCCCCTCACCCAATACATGTCCCCGTGACGCCGATAAATGCACGTCGCTCGCTCTGCCTTGCAGTACGCTATCGGATTCCTGCCCTGCGACCATGTCGCAACGGTTTCTCATGAAATCACCGAGAAATCTCCAGCCGCTGAGCTGAGCAGAAGACCGATAATCAGACCGAACAGGCCGAGTACGGAGGAGAAGATCTCGATGATCAAGATCTTGACGAATCTGGGTTGTATTAGTTTCGCAAGTGACGAGAAAAGGGTTTACTCACAGACTCGGATCTGCAGCATCTGCCAGAGCAGCACTGCTCCCGTTGATACCAACGCTGATCCCGCAGACCAAGTTGCACATCCCCACCAGCACACCGGACCAGAATATGGCAAAGGCAGCGAAATAGTTGTTCCCGCTGTGCAACGCATCACCGTTGATGGCCGATACTTTCGAGGAGAGGATGATGCTGGTGATCACGCCGTAGATCGCGACGACCTCGCAGAAGACGATGGAGAGGAGGTTCTTGGTTCGAATTCGAGGTGCTTTGACACCGCCGCCAAGGATCGAGGTGCCGGTGATGAATATGCCCCTGCGAGTATGTATGAGCGAATGTGGGGACCACGCTCTTGCTGGCTCTTGACTGACCATGCTGCTCCCACGACTGATAGGCCTATGCAGAGACCGATTCCGCTGCTAGCCCAGGCGTAAGGCGATATTGACTCGATGAAGGCGCCGACCTTTCCAGTGTCCGTCAGACTCGCCATACGTTCGTATCGTCCTGCTCAAAGTATGCGTACGTTGAATGCCTCTCCTTCGCCTTGAAACAGCATGTCTGTTGTCCCATTAGCTTCACGTCCCCTCTTTCGCCGGATCGTCGCGTACATAGCCCGATGACGGCGAGAGTCGAGCCAGCTCCATAGCTGCCATATGTGAGACCGCCCATATCGACCAGATGTAAGTGAATAGCTCCAGTCCAGGTCAGGTGGACGCCTCGGGGCGATGATGAGGTGGTGGACGGAGAAGCTCGGGCACTTCCGCCGCTAGCATCGATCCGCAGCATATGAGTACATGTACCTCACAACAAGTCTTCCTCTACGACCTTGGCTTCTGCATCCGCGGTCGAAGTAGCACTCCAGGCTACCAGACTACAGACAGACAGCGTAGAGTCCTGTGTCGGTCACGATCACCATCACGACCATGGCGAACGCGAACCAGAACTTCTACGAGCTCTACCGGAGTACCTCGTATGCTCGCTGCCTGGCAAACGGCAGCGCAGCGCATGCTAACAGTCCAACGCAGCATCGGTCAGACTCTCGCAGACACTCTCGACGAGTTGATCAGTAGCCGTCGGATCGAGCCGCAGCTCGCGATGCGCGTGATGCAGAACTTCGATCAGAACATCGCGGCAGTGTTGGGAGAGAAGGTGAAGGCGAGGCTGAGTTTCAAGGTACACATACCCGCTCCTACCGTGCCGTATAGTCATGGAAGGTCGCTAACGTTAAGGTAATGAGCAGGGCCACCTGGATACTTACCGCTTCTGCGACGAAGTCTGGACGTTCATCATCAAAGACGTGACCTTTAAAATGGAGAACTCTTACCAGGAGAAAGCGGACAGAGTCAAGATTGTGGCTTGCCAGTCTAAGGAGAAGGTGGAGAAATGAGACTGGCTGGACTTTGACGTGGTGATTGGGACTGGATACGGCGTTGACACCGGGTCACGGATGACTGGATGCTTCAATGATACCCAAGACTGCAGGGCATGGGCAGAGAAGGTCTCCACGGGTACAGGGTGTAGTCTTTCACTCGGACTTCCATTCCATATATCAAGATCCACGTAAAATACGAGCCTCCTCCATCATTTCCATGTTCATAGAGGGAGCAAGGCGAAGCAACTCCATGATTGGTTCCCTGGATTGCCAAGCCGAATTGGAATTCACTTCACTTGACTTCCAGTGCCCGAGATCGTAAAACAAATACTTCAACCTCATCACCGTGAACATCATGTCCTCCTCCACCCAATGGCTATTCTATGCCATCGCCTCCGGAGGCTGCGCAGCGTTGAATGGTGTTTTCGCCAAGCTCACGACCACACAGCTCACCACAACATGGGCCACTGGCATCTCGCACCTCTTCGGGTTCAGTGTGCCCAGTAGATTCATCGAGCTGCTTGTACGCGGAGTATGTGATTCGCAACGCTACTTCCATCAGATGCTACTCACGCTGATCGTCGCAAGTTCTTCTTTCTTATGAACCTTCTCTTCAACGCGGTGATGTGGGGGCTCTTCACACGTGCCCTGACTCTCAGTATAATCAACACCAGCGCCAACTTCATGCTCACTGCAGTGCTTGGGGCTGTCATCTTCCGCGAATCACTGCCCGGTAAGCGTGCGTCTGTCGAGACCGTCGAGGATATTCTGCTGAACGGGTACTAGGACTATGGTGGATGGGAGCAAGCCTACTAGTGGCGGGCTCAGTCATCATCGGAAGACGCGAAGAAGGTAAAGAAGCTGGAGTGACGGGTACGGCTCGCCGTGATTCTTCTATGGCGTCCAGGGAAGGCTTTCGTGACGAGCCCGATGCGCCACTCGCGGATGTCAGTGGAGGCGGCGAAGATGGAGGCGAGCGTTACAACGACAGCATCGAGCTAGAGCGGAAGCCAAAGAAACACAGCAACGAGCAGGCTGAGGACCATGAGCTTTGAGCTTTCATGGAATCAGTCTCACGACCATCCGCTAGCCACGTTCACCTTTTATCGGAGCTAGATCTAACAGCTAGCTGAGACTGATCGTACGAGGTCTCCGCGCATCCAGAATGCGACATCCCGCAGGAGTATCTGCCTTCAGTCAGGCAACTCCTCCATATACTGCCGTACACATTCAGAGGCGGCCTACTTGCGCCCCTGACGATTCTGACGGGCCTCGCGCACGCAGCGACTGCTCGCAGCAATAGCCCGCCACATGGCTTCAAGCACATCAACTTGCGGGACCACCTGTGCATCAACCCCCTGCTTCAGAAAGGTAGAAGCATCGATCTTCCTCACCACCTGCATGCCCTCATCAATCGCCATCGTGCCGACAATCACGAACGAACTGCAGCTGACCCACCACACCACGCGCGACTCCGAAACCTGGCACTTTGCCGGCAAGCGCAAGACACCCGGTTCGAGCTTCACCCCGGCCAACGCCAGCGCGCACTCCACTTGCCACACGCCTTTTCTTGCGTCGTACAGATCCTGGTTCATGCCCACCTCACGCGGAAGCTGGAAACCGCGTATATGCCGGACCAAAGCCCTTTTCTCCGGAGTCAGCCGGACGAGCCAGTATGCCAGCGCCGACTGGGTGGGGAAGTGGAAGGTGTTGCCTCCGTAGAAGACCGTGAGAGCTTCGCCGCGGATGCGGCGGTTCACGAAGGCTAGCGGGGGTTCTTTAACGGCGGCGAAGCTGCATGTGAGGTGGGGCCGGTGCTTGAACATGACTCTGCGTGGCTTGTTGCGGTCGACGAGGATGTATTCGTAGATTTGTAGACGGAGTTCTGATGGTAGGGTTGAGAGGCTGGGTGGTGGACGGCTAACGGGGGTGGTGGCCATGGTGGCCATGTCGTGTGAGTTGCAGTGTGTGAGTAGTCTGTTGAGAGTGTAGCTGTGCCTAGAGTATTGTACGAAGATCGAAATCGAAGATGCAGGAAAGTTTCTATCAGCAGGATAAAGGATAAGGAGTCATAGGCTGCCTTGGCAAGGCTGCCAGTGTTTATATGTAGGAGTGCGCTGACGTATAAGATCTGTGTGAGATGTAAGACCGATGCATGAGGATATGTGCGACATGCTTCACGCGACGCAAGTGGTCCGGCTACTCAATATCATCTTTCGAAATTGTCGCCTTGGGAGTTGGTGTTCAATTGGGCGAATGGTGATGTAAGGTGCTGCGCATGCGCGCGCGCACGTCTGATTCATGCTGCCGTAAAAACAGCTCTTCTGTCCCAGGCTTGTCGTATTGTTATTGTACATCCCAACGCCACCCTAGCCCTCACAATCATTCCTCATGCCTTGGTCCACATCACGGCCTCTGCACCTTATGGTCCCCCTGCACAGCCTGCTGATATGATGGTGGTACCTCCTCTCCGTTCGGTGCGGTCGAACTGCTTGCCGGCTGCACGAACCCCTGCTGACCTTGGCTCTGCGGAAACTGCCCATTCGGTGTCGCGCTCACAGTGCCGTAAGCTCTCGGTGCGCCGTTGATCTTGGGTGCATTTTGCGGCTGGTCTTGCTGCACATAGTAGTAGGTCACGGTACCGTTGCCACCGCGCTCGGGATCTTGCTGTGCGACTTCCTCGTAGGTGGGATCGGGTATTATTGAGATGATGTACCAGGCGTGGAGCAAGCCAGGGAGGAAGCCGAGGCCTGAGAGGTTTGATCAGCGAATGGCTCTCATGTAGTTTGGTATGCGTGCTACGTACAGCAGAGGGCGATATTGATCAACCCGTCTACGCTGCAGATTCCGCGCTTCACCCACACGGCTAAAGGCGGAAACAAGATGGCTATGAGGCCTAGGAAGATGTCGCTGCCGCACATGATTGCTGTGTGGTCCAGTGTACTCGTCGTGGTAAGTGTCCGGTCGGTGAAGGACGATTTGTTCGGTGTGGAAGAGTTGCCAGACACATCTGGCAGCCTGAATCACATGTCACGCGATGACGCCAGCTCCTGCGCCACTCATAAACACGCTAGATATTCAAGGTTGTGGCGCAGGCTGTTATCGATAAGGAGCACCGAACTTCGACTCACTCTCAAGAGGATCCAACTAATTTCGAGCAATCGCATACACCACGTCATGCCACTCATTGACCCCCAACGATAACAGCAATGCAATCGGACCGCCGTCGCCTCAATCCTCCGCCGGGCGGCACCGCTCCACCCGTGTTCGCGACTGTGCCTGACGCAAAGCCGCAGCGACCGACCCGCACACGCAAACCCGACGAACACCGCAAGCTATTCCTGCGCACCGGCATCGTGCCTTCGGCGAGCGGGAGCGCGTACTACGAGATCCCGCCCCAACAGCAGCAGCAGACTGGACTGCTCGTCCCGCAACGGAGTAGTCTGAAGATTACTTGCACCGTCCATGGGCCCCGTCCATTACCGCGGAATGCTGCTTTCAGCCCGAACCTGTTGCTCAGCGCGCATGTCAAGTTTGCACCTTTCGCGACGCACAACCGGCGAGGCTATGTGCGCGATGCGTCAGAGCGGGACTTGGGTGCTCATCTGGAGACCGCGCTGAGAGGCGTGGTGATTGGGGAGCGGTTTCCGAAGAGCGGGTGCGAGGTGGTGCTTACCATTCTGGAAGGCGAGGAGGACGGATGGGGTGCTGGTGGTACGGAGGTCAAAGGAGGAGGCTGGGGCATCATGACTGTGCTGGCGGGGTGTATTACGGCTGCAAGCGCGGCGTTGGTGGATGCTGGAATAGACTGCGTGGACCTGATCAGTGGAGGGGTTGCTGCTGTGAAATATGCTGGCAGGCATGGAGGTCAAGAGGACGGAGTGGTTGTATTGGATCCGGCGCCGTCGGAGCATGACGGGGAGATCATGGCGGCTTGTGTGGTGGGCTATCTGCAGTCGAGGGATGAGGTGACGGAGATGTGGATGAAAGGTGATGCTGGGACGCAGGTGCAAACGTTGATTGACGAGGCAGTGAAGGCAGCGAGCTTGGTGAGAGCAGTGTTGGCAGAAGCTGTCAAGGATGGCGTGCAGGCGAAAGTCGGCGAGGCGGAGGACGAGGCTGCCATGGCTGGCTCGGCCAAAGAGGGCAAAGGAAAGAGTAAAGAGGTAGTAATGACTGGTTGAATACCTCTGCCGCTCTGATTCTACCCGCTATCAATCACGGGTGAAGGACGGTGCTCGGGCATCTACGAGGCCGGCCACCTCGATGACTTGCTTGTGCGCACCCCGTTCTAATCATCGCACTACATCGCGCGGGCTCACAGCCGTAGCATTGCAACAATCTCGCTGTTCCTCTCCTGGACCAGAGCTGTGCGCCTCTCTCGCCCGAGAAATTGCCGTCGTCTACCAGGTCCACGGCGTGAGTTCGATCTCGCTACTCGCGTCGTCCCAAGCACCCTTTCTTCTACTCAGGACCTCCGCCGCCGCTCGGGCGTGGTCCCGCTCGACCTCCGCACGGTGCTCAGCACACACCTCGTCCTCGCTCCTCCCTCGCATGAGCTCACGCTTCATCCGCGCAAAATCGACGTTCAGTTCATTTGGCCAGGCTTCGATCCACTCGCTCGGCACTCCGTGTTTAGCCCACACACACAAAAGGGCGCATGGAACGTGCAACGTCCCTGGTGCGAGTGCGAGGCCCGCTGATGCGAGGTCCTTCATGTTGTCCCGGATGTCCGCGCGGACGATTTCGTCCATGTCACTGTCTGTTCGGCCCCGACGGGAATTGCCCGAGTCATCGCCGAGGATAATCACGCTGCCGAGACGCACTCAGCGAAGCGCAAGGCGGAGGTCTGGATCCAGGCTTCCAAGCAACTCCAGCAGATGCGACACAAGGTTGTCCACTGCAGAGTCGTGAACGTAGAATGTATTCTCTGCATAGTAGATCTTCGAAGCTTCGTTCCGGATACGGCGGCAGGTCTGCAGCAGAGGCGGTGGCTGCCAGGTCAGTGTGCGACCTTCGTAGAACTGCCATGGCTGAGTGTCGATCATGTCGTCTTCAATGAGGACTTCGCTGTAGATTCGGTCGCGGAGCTCTCGAGGTAGCTTCAAGAGTGGAGGCAGCGGCTCGTCCATTGCGTTGGGCATGGCTCGTGTCCATGCCGCGTGCGGTGAACGGGAATGCGGTTGGGTTGTGGTTCCGCACACATTCACAAAGATCACAAGTCTGGCTGTTGCGCTTTCGTGGAGTGAGGTACACTCGAGGTCGAGGAATGACCATGTGGGCCGCTCGGTGCCCAAGTCTTGATTTTGACGAAAAGAAGGAGGAGCGTCAAGAGTTGCAAGGTGTCAGCTGCACCGATCAAAACATTGACCATCGAGGTGGCGAGTTTGGAGCCTACTGAGTGACAGGCGGAGACAAACACCGGCGCAAGACACGGCTTTCACATACCCAGCAGACTCATCACCAGCCCTCGGTTTTGCAGACCGCTACGACCACCCACCGCGCACTCACTTGTACCCCGAATACCTTCTGCCTCCGGTAGCCGTCTCCAGGGCTCGGTGTGGCATGATTTCTTCTGGTACTCTCTGTGGCGATGCAGACAATTACAAGCCGCCACGTCAGCTCTTCTTCATGCCTTGAATGTGCTGTTGCTCAACCCGCGCGAAATCGGTCGTTGGGTTGTTTGTCCAGAATGGCTTTTCCACCGACACCTCAAAGTCTGAGATCCGCCCTTCAACGAACAGCACCCCGTCCGCCACACCGCACCCCGCCTCCGCCAATCCCGTGGCATAGTACAAGAGAGCCTCGTTTGCCTCGTCATGGGTTCGGTAGAATATGTCATCGATACGGACCGTCTTCAATGCAGCTCGTCCCAGCGTGCTGATGGCGTGGAACCAGCGGGCCAACGCGGGCATGTAGCCAGCCTCTCGCAAGGGGCCAGAGATCAATGTGAACATCTCGATGCGGAAGGTGTTTTCGGCAAAGTAGATATTGACGGCTTCGCGGCGGACTTGCTTGCCTGTGCTAAGTAAAGCAGGAGCGCGCCAGTGGTCGGTAACGAGTACCTCGTGCGGGTTGACGAGGGCGTAGCTATATATTGCGTTGCGGAGCTCCGGGGGTAACCTCAGAAGCGGCGATGTGTGTGCGTCCTCCATCTCGACCTAGCGTTGTTCGGTCAGTGAGAAGGTGAAGCGATGGTATTCGTAAAGGATGAGTCTCTGGCAGTACCACGACCAACCAGTAACCTTTTCCGTATCAAAGGACTTCTTGGGTCCGAGATCAAGCATAGGATACGTTTGAACTCAGATCTTGAATGCCGGAGGTGAGTCTGTCGTACAGATAGAAGAACGAACGAGCTGTGACGTGTGCGTGAGGATGTGCAGACTGTAAAGCATTGGAATACATGTAGATAGACCATCTGTGTCAGCCTCGCTACGCTAACGGCCTTGGCGCAGGTCTTCGAGACTTGTACACGTGAACGCGTGTTACCACTGGTTCGTCACCTGATGAGAATCGCTGCCGAACGTTTGTTGCGAGCACATATCCCACACGTCATGAGCGACGACCGACTTCCAGTGCCTTGCTTCAAGTCGAGCTCCCTGCAATCGCATCCGATCTCCTGTGCACCCTAGCTTTCCACACGTACTCCCCGTTCATACTAGGCCAGATCTGCAGCAGGTCGTAGGGTGACAATATCACATCGTCAGATGTCACGTACCTTTCGAACACTTGCACTGAAATTGTTCCTCGTCGAACTTGGCAGTCGGCCTCGTTGAGCATGTCGTCAAACATCTCGAGTCCAGTCTCGGCAACTTCAAGCCGGTCATACATCAAGCCGAGGTGTATAGTCCGGATCTTGTCGCGGGTGTGAGAGCCAAGAGCACTGAGCCAGTGGCAGATTGTGCGTTCCAGATTCCTCGAGTCCACGACGACGTCGAATGTGTTCGTCGTGTAGTAGAGCGGAGTTGCCTCGCCGCGAATTTGTCGGCATGTCTGCAGGATGGCGGGTGGTTGCCAGAGATCCTCTGAGCCTTTCTGCAAGATATTGGGTTGTAGCCCGCGCTCATCTGATAGACAGTCTGTAACGCGCACGGGTGCTTCATCTTCACCGCCGAGCAGTAGGTATTCGTATATGTGATTCCGCAGCTCTGGTGGGAGATCTAGCAGTCGGCATAATGTCTGGTCGCTGGTGTTCGTACTTTGCTGGTTTCGGATGTCCATGGATGCCATTGTGAGGATGGAACGAGTACATATAGTCTCGATCATGTCGGGTGTATGCTTTATATCATATGGCCCACTGCAGGACGGGAAGGAAGCGGAGTAGGCAACCATGCACGGCCCGGCTTGGCACGGGCGTATACGACTCCAGTGCACTTGCTGCATGCACGTACCTGATTTCGTTGATAAGAGGACTTCGCGTAGTTTAGGCTTAGAGTTAATTCAGTGCACTGGATGGTGCTCGACTGCAATTCGAAATCGCGTGTGTCGGCAGTTCGACAGCGACATGAGTCTTCTGGTCTACGCTCGCATCGCTGCAGCTTGCCACTCTAACCCGCAGCCGGGCGCCCACTGCTCTGCGGTCCAAGGATCCGACTACGAACTTCTATAGTGTCGAGCAAAGTCAGACATCATCACCCCACGTATGAGACGGCATTCACATACTCACAAATTGGCTGGTTGATGGGCGCATACGTGCTGTATAATTGCGGCGCGGGGCAAGATCACTGTGGTAAGCGTTACGGCCCATGATCGGTTTGCTTGTTGTCGTTTCCAGTCTGTAGCCTTGCGCGGGACAGTGCGTGTGTATTCACGTAAATCCGGACCACCGGTAGCGGCAGGATCGCACAGCATGCCGATTTGTACGGCTGAGCATACCAAGCGAATGGCGGTGGTGTGTGGTGATTGCAAAAAGCTGTTTACTGCTTTCAGGCCACGGTCCAGACGGCAAGCCTATTGTCAGGTTCTGGGCTGTCTTCCACTACCACTGACGACGGAGTATTCATCGCACCGTGATCAGTGGATCCGTCCTCGGAGTCGCCGGCATCAGGTGCTTTGTAGCGGCATCCAGAGCTTGTTGCGAGGACAATACCAGCAGGATGCCACACAGCACTCGATACTGGATCTGCTGCACATTAGCTGCCGTCTTGAAAGTTGCATATCGCAAGAGAACTCACCTTCGTGCATCTTGATAGCAACGTCGGGCTCAACATGACCTTCTCTGAGCCCTGGGTTGTTCCAAATGCGTACGTAACCATCGCTACCGCCAGCCCAGACCTCGCACCCTGCCACCGTTGGCACAACGTCGATGCCCAGCTTCTGCGTGGTATTGGCCTGTCGCCCGCTCAACCAGCTAACCCGGTGGATCATGTTGCGTACATCGTAGACTTGGATACCATCACTCTGTCTTTCCGCGGCCAGAAGGTACTTACCGTCTGGAGTCCATCCGACGTGCATAACGCCGGTGCCGGTGACGACTTTCTTCTCACTAGGCGGCGCAGCCACAGAGAAGCCTACGACACATTCGCCTTGGCCTTCGTTGGCATACAACCCGATCTCCCGCTGCGTGGTGCCGGTTGCGAGAAGGCCGTCAGTGTTGACGGCTAGAGCGGTCACGATGCCCTTGCAACCAAGCGACTCGGCGCCGTACAATTTCTTGGCCTTCTTGCCGGGTACCAGCTGGTGGTTCACGATAGGTCCGGAGTAGTTGCGGCTGCAATCGAACGTAGCTAATCGATTATGCCCTCCCGCAATGAAGTGACGGCCGTCTCGCGTGAACAGGACGCTGTTGGTGGTCAAGTAGCGCTCCGTAGTTGGGCTGATCAGGTTGTACTTGGCGTGCACAGTCGTGTAGTCCAAGGCATTTCGAAGAGCTAGAGGGTGCTCTGTTGAAGAGTGCAGCACCAATGTCGTGGTCGGATCCTGCAGGTTGAAGAAGGGATGGATGGCGTAGCTTTGGATGTTGCTCGGCGCGTTGAACGTAGCGTATTCTCGTAAAACAGTGGGAGCGGACTTGTCGTCCAACAGCTCTGGCGGTAGTACAAAGGTCCTGAGACGTTGGTCTTCGTTCTGGGTGACCACCGTAGTCCCATCGTGACTGAATTGAGCCTCCCGGAAGAAGTTCGACTCGGGGCGACGGTGTCGGACATTACGGTGCGCCAGCGTCACTTCATCGTTGCTCAAGTCTACTGTAGCCTTGCAGTAGGTGTCGCCGGTGGTGGCGACGCATTGGGCGGTAAGCTCGCGGTCTTCCATTGTTTCAGTGTCGACTGCGGCGATCGGCAAGAGAGGTTCGTTTGACTACGGCGGACGAAATGTCTCGGAGGTCCCGAATTGCTCTCGACGAAGCCCGAAGCTCTGGCTTCAAGAAAAGTTGCCCGATCACTCCACACTTCTCTTTGACAGACACTCTCATCTACGCATCTCAAAAGACCTTCCGAAGCATCCAGATACTCCCTCCCCATCACCCCAACACAATGGTACGCCCGCGCCCCTCCTCCACCGCCCCGCAAGCCCGCCCATACTAATCCCCCAAACCCCCATATCAGGCCTCCGCCCTCCGCTCCATCAAGTCCCTCGCCCCGCTCCTCGATCGCGTCCTAGTACAGCGCGTAAAAGCCGACGTGAAAACCGCCGGCGGCATTTTCCTCCCCGAGAGCGCGCAAAAGGAGCTGAACCAGGCGAATGTGCTGGCGGTCGGCCCGGGGGCAATGGACAAGAAGGGGAATAGGTTACCGATGGGGGTTGCCACTGGGGACAAGGTGTTGATTCCGCAGGTATGTTGACGGGGAGAGCTGGGGGTGAGGGCGTTGGGGATGGCGTACGCTGACGAGGGGATGTAGTATGGTGGGAGCCCTATTAAGGTTGGCGAGGAGGAGTACTCGCTTTTCAGAGACTCGGAGTGAGTATTGTTTGGTTCTATACGGTACGAGAGGTTGCTAATGATTGCCAGGATCCTTGCAAAGATCAACGAGTAAGGTCGGCGACGGACATCTGTACAACTAGCACGCGAGCCTCCTGGGGGTGTATCGGGCATCGGAAGCATATTAAGCGTCTGTACTGTATTTGCTGATGTAATTAGAACTTGTGTAACTACCTCCCTACTCCTCAAACTTCGATGGGTCGTGAATCAAAAGCAAGGCCAGCTTTGACTTACTTGGGAGTTCGATACTACGAGCGCCTGCAAAAGCGCGGCATTGTGTGGCCGCATGCGCCTGACGTACGACAGCGTGTCTGAGTCCGGAAGGAGTGCCTGACTACTAGCTATATGCTTTGAGCATGTCCAAGCTTAGCTACTACCATTTTCGGCCACCGCCTACCTGGCTGAAGTCCTTGCCTGCCCGCTCTCGCTCTAGTCTAGCATCAAACTCACTCTGCGCCTCGCTCTTCGCAAGCTCTCGATCAGTATCACTGGACGAGAAACTGAAGCTCTCCGCGGATGACTCATTCCCGTTTGCTTGTGCAGACGCCCTCAAACCTGCAGAACGCGAAGGAGCCATGCCTTTGGGACCGTTGCTAGGCTGCGCGGACATGGCTCCTTGCCGCAAGCGATCCCAAGAGCTGCCTGATGATGACTGTGGCTGTGCCTCTCGGGCCGCTCCTGGTGTCTGTGATGTTGAATTGCTGGACGGTCGTGCAGATGCTGATGGTGAGCTTCGATCCCGTGGACTCGATATCTGTGCCTCCGCCCTTTGCCGCACTTGCTGCTCATCCGCGAAACCTACTTCGTCTGCGCCCGTGAAGTCATCGGTGAATGCGCCACCCGTCGGTGACGCATCATCCGCTACCACAGCACTCTGCTGCCTCCCCCGTCTCCCAATATCCTGCGCGCTCCTCCGCTGCCGCGCCATATCATACGTCTCCAACCCCTTCGGCCCCGCACTCTGATCCTCGACCCTCCTCGCACCCTCCCTCCCAAGCCCACTCCTCACACTCTGCCTCAACGCCTCATTGAACTCCTTCAACCTCGAGTCCATCGCCCTCCCCGTCGCACTGATACTCAACGCATAGCTCCCAAAGAACAGCTGTCCCAACACCGATCCGACAAGCACGTATGCGCTGACTCGACAACACTGCCACGCCACTCTCGCCTGAAACCCCCTCAGTGGCCCAAAGACGTCCTTGCTAAACCTCCCACCCTCTGTGATCGGTGTCCACAGCGGAAACCGGTAGTTGCTGTTCCCACGGTACGCCAAGCCCACTGCGATCGCGACGCCGGCTGGTGACCCGTAGCTAGCCATTCTTATGCTCTTTGCGAAGTGGAACGCTAGCGCATTCGCTTCATCTTGCGTGACGGGTCTTTGGAGGGTATTGGCGGCGGTAGCGCATTGCGAGCGGACGGCGTTATAGAGGATGTCGGGGTGTGCTCTTGTGCCAGTGAAGGACCATCGTCGCGGGAGCTCGTTGAGGTTGATGGTTATGGGAGCTGCTGCCGGGTTGCCGTTTGAGGTCTGGTCTATTCGCAATGTGTCGCCTGAGACGGATGAAGTGGGAGTTGAGCTGGCGCTTTCGTATGGGTCAAAGTCGGAAGAGGGAGCGAGGTCCGTGGAGTTGAAGGTGTCTGCCATTGTCGCGTCTTCGAGGACCATATCGACGGATGGGAGGGGATGTTGTCTTGTGTGTTACATGTACATGAACTGTTGCAATGGCTACATGTATGGAACGGGACATGGACTGGAGCTCTGATGGAATGCAGTTGGACATGACGTCCGTTGCTTCCCTTCTGGGCTGCCGGGGCACGTGCCACAAGGCTACTTTCGGCTATGAACACCTTCTCACGCCAACAGCCTCGCCGCTTCAGCTTCAAGTTCGTCGAACGTTCCGATCTCCTTTCCTGCTCCCACCTCATCATCACTGTCCCGTCGAACGTCCTTCTGGAACCACTTCTTCTGCTTCTTCGGTGGCTGCTCCTCCACGTCACCCTCCGCCTCCTCGTCAATATCGCTGCCACTGACCTGCGCATCTGCCAGGAAATTGGCCATAGCATCCTCACCGCCCTCCATACCACCACCAATCTCATCCCTTCCACCGTCCCCAGCATCATCGCCTCCCTCCTCGGCGGCCCTTTCCCTCTCCTTTCTCTTCTCCCTCTTCTCCCGCTTCTTCTCCTTAGCCAACACCTTGTCCCGGCCGTCCTGCTCCCTCACCCTCTCCGCCTCAGCATCCACATACTGCCTCCTCTGCTCCTCCGCCGCGCCCTTCGAGCGGAAAGCCTCATCATCTTGCATCTCGTAGACCTGATGCGGCAGTCCTTCCTCGTCGAACACTACACGGGAACCTTTGTCCTTGAGCTTGAGCGACTTCTTCTTCGATTTGAGCAGCTTTTCACGGCGCTTGGAGTCGATGATCAGAGGATCCTTGGCTCCGGCTAGTTGAATCGTCCGACTTGTACCCGTAGTGGGGTCGTCAATCAATGACACTTCATCGTTCTGATCTACGTCGGACAGGGATGGGGCAGGCGAGCCTTCACCAGCTGGAATACGGCGCTTGACGTCGAACAGGTCGTCGTCAATTGCTTGCTCGCCGTCGAGTCGACTCATGTCGACATCCTCGCCACCCGCATCGCCGTCGGTCTTCACCATCTTGGCGTAATGCTCAGCCAGTACGTCTTGATTTTTTCGCTCAAACATCCGATCGTACTTCGTCCGTACACCGTTCTTCTTCTCCACCTTCGCTCTCTCCACACCAATCTCACCTTCCTCATCGTCACTATCTGCACTCAAGTCCTCTTCAACTTCTGGCCCCATCCTCGGCGCATTCTTCCTCCGTTTCACCTCCTCCGCATCCGCTCTCAAGAACTTAATCCTCGGCGCCCCCGGCAACCCCAAACTCGCCGCGAAACCCTCCAGATCATACTTTTGCAAATCAAACACCTCCCGATCCTTCTGCACATGCAAACTCCGCGTATAACTCGCAAAAGCCTTCTGGCCCAAGTACTTCAATTGTGGGTCTTGGAAACACATACTCTGCACCTGCTTCTTCACACTAATTTGCTTCTTGCCTCGCACACTGATCCTCTCGATCGGGACACGTTTCTGCTGTAACCGCTTCAACATTTCTTCCTCCTCACTCGGATCCAGGAATAACACCGCCCTTCCTTCCCTTTCATATCTCGCAGTCCGGCCTACGCGATGGATGTACGTGTCTGCGTCCTCTGGGCAGTCCACTTGCACAACCCAGTCCACTGCGGGGAAGTCGATACCCCTTGCCACGACATCTGTAGCGAAGAGACAGCTGTGTTGGGCGCGACGGAAGCGGTCGGTGATGTCTAGCCGTGCGGTCTGCTTTTGCCGACCGTGGAGATGTAGAAGCGGAATACCGGGTTGCATGTGCCGGAAGGCTTCGTAGACGAAGCGGACTTGTTTGCCCGAGGAGAGGAAGACGAGGATTTTGCTCTTCTTCGACGACGTGATGAATGACCATAGAGTGTCGAGTTTCTCGGGTATGGGGGTAAGGACGTAGTTTTGCTGGAGCGTTGCAGGCGTGGCGGCGGTCGCTGCTTCGTGAACAGAAACATACTCGGGATCTCGTAAGCTTAGACGAGCGAGATCGCCGACCTTCTTCGTCTGCGTGGCGCTGAAGAGGAGAGTCTGTCGGTCGGTAGGAAGGTACTCGATGATGGCGTCCAGGTCGCGGGAAAAGCCCATGTCCAAAATTCGGTCCGCTTCATCCAGTACCAGCATTCGCAAATTATCTACGTTGAACGCCGCCGTCTGCGAGAGATGCTGCAGAATACGTCCAGGAGTGCATACGACAATGTTCATCCTCGCCAGCGCATCCTGCTCCTCCCTCAGACTTTTCCCACCTATCACCAGCCCAGCAGCAAAGAGATGCCCTTTCCGCCCGATCGTTCGCAAGACCTCGAAAATCTGTATAGCGAGCTCGCGTGTCGGGCTGATGATCACCGCACCCAGTCCTGCATCGCCGCCAATGCATTGCGCTCGGTATAGATTCTCCAGCACCGGCACCAGAAAAGCGAGCGTCTTCCCGCTGCCCGTCTTCGCTGCGCCGAGGATATCGCGGCCTTTGAGTGCCAGTGGGATGGCTTTGGCTTGGATGTCGGTCAGGGTGGAGAAGTGGGCGCTCTTCAATCCTTCTCTCGTTGGCTCGGACAGTGGGAGGTCGGCGAAGGAGGCATATGTTGCTTTGGGGTCGAGCTCCGTGACGGCCGACTCGAGCGCTTCCACGTCGACATCGTCCCGTTCGCGCTTGTTGGTACGCTGTTGCCTCTTGGGCTTGATTGGCCGCGTGCGACCTGTGGGTTGCGGTGCCATGATCTTGTCTCGATGATGAAGGTCGTAAGTCTCCAAAACTTGAGAACTTCACATGCGAAAGTTCCGTATCGATAAGAGGTGTGGCTGACGGCAACGCTCGCCTGACTCGATCCTCGGCCCCCAAGACATTGCTTCCCACCCATGTAACTGTCGTGTGCCCACCAAGTACATCATGGCCGAACCGGAGAAAGACCTGAAGAAGCTGGAAGCAGAGCAGGCAAGAGAAGATGCCAGCCTTCTTGCCACTCTCGACAAGGAAGCGAAGGAATTCGACAAGGCAAGCCCAATCAACCCACCAACCATCAAACCTACTCGCATAGCTAACAGCACTCACGCAGGACTCGGAAATCGCCCGCATTCTCGCCGCCTTCCGCGCCAACGCTTACGACGTCCTGGACCTCCAACCCGGCGTCCCCGACGAAGACATCAAGCGCACCTACCGCAAAATCTCTCTCCTCATCCACCCGGACAAATCCTCCAACCCCCGCGCACCCGATGCCTTCGACCGCCTAGCCCTGGCCCACCAGATCCTGCTTGACGAGAAGAAACGCGCGATCCTCGACGAAGCGATAGCGGACGCGCGGATGCTGTTGATGCGGGATCTGAAGTTGACGGTGGATAGCGAGGAGGTGAAGGATCCGGATACGGTGTTTATGGGGAAGTGGAAGGAGAAGGTCAAGTGGGTGCTGGCGGATAATGAGGCGAGGAGGCAGAGGCAGGTGAAGGCGCAGATGCAGGAGGAGGGGAGGGAGAGGAGGAAGGAGGAGGCGGAGGTGACGGAGAGGAAGAGGAAGAGGGATGCGGAGGTGGAGTGGGAGAAGTCGAGGGAGGGGCGGATTGGGAGTTGGAGGGAGTTTAGTAAGAAGGGAGTTGCTGTTGGCGGGGACAAGAAGAAGAAGAAGATGAAGACGTTGGGATGAGGGGAGGGGATGTGATTGATGTGACTATGGTGTTGTTCGTGCTGTTGGCGATTTAGCGAGGCGTTCGGTTTTGCGAAAGGGGAGAATATGATGCTTGCGGCTGCCAATGCTGTCGCCACTATTGTAACCATACGCAGTGGGAGACTGTCTGGTACACTTTAGTGCCACATGACCGCGTTCACGATGGCCAGTCACTGATACAGAGACAATTGGAGTTTACTCCCGAGTCCCGACGATCCATTGTCTGATCAAGTAAAAACATGCTTCCGGATCACTTTAGTGCCTGCACAGGACTTCCGCGATGTGGAAGACTTGCATCTATTGGGCAGTGCGAGTCTTATTAGAGCGATGCCTGTTGGGTGATAATCAGATCTTGCGAGTACCGAGGCTGATATTGTTGGATAATAAGCTTGTTGTGACTTCAGCTGTCCGACAACCGTAGAGACTCTGATGGAAGGCAAGCAGCAGAGCCGCTCTGTATTGGTACTGTGATGTCCTGGTATCACGAATAGCTTGCCGTATTATTGCGCCCGTCCTTGGATGGTATAGTATCATCGTTCCGACTCCGCACGCCTACGACTGGATGACCATGATATCAGCTGGACAAGCAGATGCACGTGTAGTAGGTCCTGCTGGGCGAGCATGCTGGAAGACTCTTTTGTCAACCATAGGCTCGTTTACATAGCCTGCGTCCCTCAAGCAGCTGAGGCCCAATCCCAAAGGACGGCTTCTCTCCTGTGGCGGGAGCTCGGATGCGCTCGTACGAGCTCGGGTGAGGCGAGTCGCAAATCGTAGGCCGGCTTGTAGCGGTCTGATTGCGCCAAGTCCTACAGCCGTGTTTCAAGAAATTGATGCGGCGCGTGCGGCATGCCCACGGACAGTAGTAGTCGCATCGCGCTGAATGCCCCAGTGGTGTCTAGACTGTAGGCAGAGGTGTGTCTGTCGCGGAGCGGTGAGGAAGCAGCTGCGCGCCCTTCATGCCCTCATCAAGGTCAGCTATTCCTAAGGGTCGATTCCGCACGACGCAAGGAAAGTACATGTGGGAAGGATTGAATTGCAGGTCGACAGTCGCGCATGCCAAAGCCAAAACTCTTTGCCAAGGGCCTTGGCTATGAACCGTTGGCATTGGCGTTGTCATGTCATGCCGCCGCCATTAAACAAACAGGCTTGAATCCCCTGTGTGAGTACATGAAAGCCATATCCTAACACCCGACACCTACGACTATACCACTCTCTTCCTCTCCCCATCATCCCCCTGGTGAATGCGAAGTTGCGACGCCGGTGAAGAGCAATCCCGAACGCCACAGCCATCCCCGAGCCACGGTCGGAACGCCTGCATTTACGTGGACCTCGCGGGGGCAAATTGAGGCTGTGCTAGATCTTTCCTAGGACAACAAGCAACAAGAGCGCACGACTGGATTCAACTCTTTCCTAATACTTCGTTGCCTTCTCAACTTCCTCTTCAGCCTAAGGCGACCATATCACTGACCCTGTCAACTCGCCCACACCACCAAGCGACAAGGCTGCATCCAACCGCCGTCATCAGCCGTTGGGACGCGCCCAATCGCGAAGCTCGCCTGCCCGAGGATCGAGGCGCAGTGCCGCACACCATCCCCGCCGAGCACATCCTACCTTATTACTCTAGCTTCTCCATCTCACCATGCGTATGTTACACACTCACCGCATACGTGTCAGCGTGTCACCATGCGGCGACGATACTGATGGGCCTGTTCCGTATAGATGCGATCAAGAAGGCCGCCCGCCGCGAAGCATGGTACGGCAGCGACCATCCCGACGCGGCTCCGACCATCAACTACAATCCCTTCAGCCGGAATATAAATCGTCAACGAAGGCAACAAGACGTGGAGAGTAATCTGAATCAATTGTCGCACGTGCGATCCGAAAACGATGTTGGACCGTCACCAATCGAGGCGAAGAGGAAGGAGGCCTGGACCTCGCAGGGTGGACCGAGCAAGGCGCCTACGTTTCCGAGTGGACCCGTTGGTCCTCTACCTGGACGGGAATTTCGCGACGACAAGATCGACGACGTAGTCTCGCATGGAGACGTTAGCAAGGACAGCTCCGAGAAGCCATCATCAGGCAGCGCGGCGACGGACGAAGCGAATGGTGTCGATCGCGCGGATGGCACGGAGGGGGGTGCACGAAATCGCAAAGGTGGGAAGTTCCGGAAGTTCATGCCATGGAAGCATTCTACCCCGGAGACTGGAGAGGACGGGCAACGAACAGAGACTTCTGAGTCGAAAGGCAAGAAGTTCAAGCACAAGCCGACTTTCGTATCGATGTTCAAGGCCGTCTTCTACTCCTGGATCAACATCCTGCTGGTCGCCGTACCCGTCGGCATTGCTCTGGAGTACACGAAGGTCAACAGGGTGGTTGTCTTCGTCATCAACTTCATCGCCATCATCCCTCTGGCCGCCATGCTGTCCTACTCCACCGAAGAGCTCGCCATGTACATTGGCGAGACCCTCGGTGGACTACTCAACGCCACCTTCGGCAACGCCGTCGAGTTGATCGTGGGCATCATCGCGCTGAACCAGGGGAAAATCCTCATTGTTCAAACCTCGCTCATTGGGAGCATGCTGTCGAATTTGCTCCTTGTTATGGGCATGTGCTTCTTCTGCGGCGGCGTCAATCGAAACGAACAATTCTTCAACCTCACAGTCGCGCAGACCGCGGCCTCTCTCCTGGCCCTCGCCGTCGGCGCCCTCATCATCCCGACCGCCTTCAACATCTTCGCCACATCGGTCAAGCCGGGCGACATCCAGCTGGGCGTCACGCAGGCCTCGCGCGGTACTGCCGTCATGCTGCTCTTCGTGTACGTCTGCTACCTCGTCTTCCAGCTCCGCACGCACATCGACATGTACAACGCGCCCAGCCCCAAGGCGCCGAAGAAACACAGCGGCAAGCGGGACGAGGGCGAGGCCTTCAGCGCTCTCGCCGCCATCGGCGCGGGCAACGGTGCCGCGTTCGCCGGCGGAGAGATCAACCGCGAGAACCTGATCCACAACCAAACGGAGAAGGAAGAGGACGAGCCGCAGCTTACTATCGTCGGCGCCGTCTGCACGCTGGCGGGGACGACGGTGCTGATTGCGCTTTGTGCCGAGTTCATGGTGTCGGCCATCAACAGCGTCGCGCAGTCCGTCTCGCAGGAGTTCATCGGGTTGATCCTGCTGCCTATCGTCGGCAACGCCGCTGAGCACGCTACCGCTGTCACGGTCGCCATCAAGGATAAGCTGGACCTCTCCATCGGCGTTGCGGTCGGCTCCTCACTGCAGATTGCGCTGCTCGTGCTGCCCTTGATGGTCTGCTTCAACTGGTTCGGTCTCGGGAGCCCCGCGGATCTGACTCTGAGCTTTGACGGTTTCCAGATCTGCGTGTTGTTCATCGTACGTTCAATCCACTGGACTTTGCTCATGTGCGCTTTATGCTGACGCCGACTCTCGCAGGCTATCATCGTTGTCAACTACGTGATCCAGGACGGCAAGAGCCATTGGCTGGAGGGCATGCTCCTCATGGTCACCTACCTCGTCATCGCGCTCGCCGCGTGGTACTACCCGGTCTCGGGTGATGTTGCAGGATAAATCCATTTGAGTAGCTACGAGTACTGCTTGCAAGCATTGGTCTGGCGTTTTTGGGTTTGGAACGGTGCTGGAACCCGGTGACCGGGCGTGGCACCTCGAGTCTTGGCAGAGATTGGCAATGGTCTTGGGGAGTGCTCGAGATAGCACGCAGGAGTCCTCTATGTAGTTGTACAAAGCATCATGGTATCAACTCTATAGCCCTCAATCCGCTTGAGACGTCGCCGCGACTCCATATCAATGTCTACACGCGTTCCAGACCACCTGCAGATCTCGAGCGACTACCTTACCTGTTCTCAGCTGGCGCACCACAGTATCTCAACCCTCCATCACGAACCGCAAGAACGCCGCCCCCACCGCGACCCCATCGTGAGGTTTCCGCACCCTCGCCATCCCATCCTCATACACAGCATCAGTGAAGATCCCGCTCTCGTGCCGTTTCTCCAGCAGCTCCTCGACAATATCCCCCGTGAATTCCGGGTGCCCCTGCACCGTAATAAGCCGGTCCTTAATATACATGCCCTGCACATCGCAGCGGTCGGAATCGCCCAGGCTTGTCACGGAGGGCGGGTCGGTGTACACGATATCGTGGTGCATTTGGTGAATCTCCTGCGATAATACTCAGCATCAGCATACACCCCCGATCGGACGCAGCAGTGGGAGGGGAAGTGCGTACCAGTTCTTGGACTCCGAATAGCTCTCTCCCTTTCCCCGTTAATCGCATAGGTGTAACGCTGACTTCCCAGCCTCTATCGCTCCGGTCGACTTTGACGTCCATGGCGCGGCCGATGATCTGGTGGCCGAAGCAGACGCCTATGATGCGGACGCGGGTTTGGGCTAGGAGGGCTTTGGTGAAGGCTACCAGGCGGAGGATCCAGGGGTCGGGGTCGAAGGAGTTATGTCCTGTTCACGTCCACATCCTCGAATCAGCCGATTGGGACTGGGCCGTCTGTGTCCCTCCCAGAGAAGCATGGCGAGGGAGAGGCTATCGCGCCGTGTGTGGGCTTGTGGGAGGGCGACGTACGGCTTCCGGTCAAGAGCACCGCGTCCACGTCCTCCAGCCGAGGGTAGGTTTGCGCGTCCACGACATCATAGTATGTCAGTTCGAGCTCGGGTTTCGTCCCGCCGTCTTTCTGATCGAGGTGTTCCGCGCCGGCTTCGAGGAGGGCCTTGAAGACGTTGCCGTAGCCGCCGTATTTGGCTTTGGTCTTGCCGATGGGGGTGTCGCACTCGAGGATTGCGATGCGGAGGGGGGGCTTCATGGGCGCGGATGTGTCGTAGGTAGACTCGGGCGACGAGGAACAGGTAGGGGTTTGTTGAAGTCAGTGGTTGGAGAGTAAAAGATGGGTTGGAGGCCGCGGTTGCGAGATAAGGTAGGGCTGATCAGCCCTACCGGCAGTCGTATTATACTCCCGAAATATTCAAGTCTTTCTGCTTGCATCGATACTTGCAGGGCCACAATGAGTTGACAAAGGCAGAGGGAGGTGAACGTTCGATCGACCAGAAAGACGACACTGCCTCGTACTATCTTGCCAGTAAGTCCATCCCACCGGCGGCCTTTCGCAGGCCTTCCCAGACCATCTCATAACACATAATTCCCATATTCGTAATCTCGTACATCATCACACATCAACAACGCCGACCAAATCCCCGGCGAACACCAACTCATATCGACTCAATTCTGCCGCGAATACGGCTTGTTCATCGCCGCAATCTCCCGGGCCACAGAAGCCCATTCCAATTCCCGGCGTAGCGGTTTGCCGCGCTTCTGGCATTGGAGCTCCTCCCATTTCAACAATTCGTAACTAGAGGATATTAGCACCAGCCAATTGTGAGGACGGGAGACGAGGCCTACGTGAAGCGAAGGTGAGGTTGGATGATGACGTTCAGACGCCTGGCCCGGACGAAACAGTACGCGCGAGGGAAGGACAGGCCGAGCTCGTTCATGACTTCCGCGATGCAAATCGTGGCGGAGCGCGAGACACCGACTCGGCAGTGCACGAGGGTCTTTGTGCCGTTCTTGCGGCCGTTCTCTGAAAGGGAATAGTCAGTGGCTGCTTCCAAACATAGGAGTGCAATGGACCTACCGATAAACTCCAAGCACCTGGGAAAGTCCTCCGTGAGCGGATCAACGCCATTATCCTGCACATTATCCACAAACAGGATCCTATCTTTCGGCCACATCTCTGCCCGCTTGTTCCATAGCACCTGCTCGCCGACGCTTAGAATCTGGCCAATGCCGAGCTCACGTAGCAACCCAGGGTTGTTCGCGTGCCCTAGATTGCCCAAGTACAAGTAGTCCAGAATCCTACTTGGAAGACTTCCGTCCATCTTGTCGATCCATTCCGGCACCGGCGGACACAGCTGCATCAAGTCGCCGCAGTGCTTTGGTGACACTTGCAAGATCCTAGGCTGGATTGCTCGTAGAAGCGCTACGTCGGAACCATAGGCGAAGAAATTGCGGTTCTTGTCTCGATGGAGCTGGAGCCAGGCCTCGTGCACTGGGACATACTCGGCGTACATGTAATACGCTAGCGCCAGCAGGGACGACTCGGTATAGCCGTCCGCGCAATGGATCAATATCCTCTTCCCGGTCTTGCCGGAGTCTGTGGTTTGCATGACATTATCGCCGTCAGTGTCAACCTCACTAGCCACCGAAAGCTTGCTGTCTCTGCGTCTCTGCTCGAAAGGGTGTCCATGCGCCTGCTGGTGAATCCACTCGCAGGTTGCAAGCAGACCATCGACTTCTGCTTGCGACCACGTTGGCGGCATAATGGCGCCAGAACCCGGGATCTCCAGCTGAGGTATCGCATTCTCCGCAAGAGTCGAGTTCGCCTTCTGCCGCAGCAGCTCGTCCAAGATCTGGAATGCTTTGTTATCGGGAACTTGCGCGAGATCGTTGGCCTCGATCATCAGGTCGAAGTCCGCAAGGTTTGCTTGCGCGCAAACTGGGTTTCCGGCTGCTAATGTTGGATCCGGTGTTGACCCAAGCCAGACATTCCGCGAGATCTCCGACGGTGCGGACATGGTACACATCTCGACCCGCTCATGATGGAAGAAGTCCGTGACCTTCCCGGTAATGCAGCCTTCCGAGTCCAAAGCAACAAGCTCTGGCCAGTCGGTCTCGATGAACTCGTAGTCATCTACAGATCATCAGCACGCCTCCGCAGCCAGCAAATCAACCCAGTCAGCTCATACCCGAGACAATGAATGTATTGAACTGCCGAGTCCCAGGAAGAAACCCATCCAACCTCCTCTGCCACGCAGCCTGCCCACGTGCCAGCCTCCTCGCCAACCGCTCAGCCTCCTCCCTCGACGTCTTGCCATCTCGATACACGACGATGTCACTAATCGTCGCCATCTTACACGCCTGTATCTGGAAGTTCCGCACATTAAACCCATCCCTCGGATCCGGGTCCAAGAACTCCGCCGCTGACTCGCTCTTCTCGTCCCTGGCCGCTAGCGAGGGAGCGAGGATCTCTTCCGGCGCAATGGCGCCCTTGAGCTTGCTGCGCGTCAGATCCCCGCCTGCTTTCACGATCGTCAAGCCCCTCAAGCACTGCGGCGTTCGCCGCAATGCCTTCTTGCGCGCGACGAAGAACGCTGATTGCAGATGGTTCTCGGCGTGCAGGCCATGCAACCAAGGGAAGACTTGCTGCGGCGCGGGTAAAGGCTGCGTAGCCAAATGATCTATGGCTTGCGACAGCTTCTCCGCCGTTATCGCGTAGACGGGTGGCTCGCTGTTGATTTTGTGGAAGCCATCGGGAGGGTAGAGGATCGAAGTGGTTTCGATTGACTGGCTTGGCGACGGAGGTGAAACTGGGGGCGTGTCGGAGTTGCGTGCCGCGCCGGGCGAGCAGTATGGGAGGTATTTGTGAGGGATTGCCCGGGGGGTGCCGGCCTGGGAGGTGTTGATTGAGAGCTGCGAGGGTGCTTTTTGGTCCGTGGTCAGGGCTGGTCGCGTGGCGCAGATTGTTGCCATTTCACATTGGGCGTGCTTGCCGTTGGATGTGGCTACAACTAGGGGCTGGCAGGGACAGTTGTGAAGGCCGTAGTCCGGAAGAAAGGTCTACTGTCATACGCGGTGTCCTCGGTGTTGCTCCCTCGAGGTCTGATACAATTGGAATGCGGCGTCACTTTATCGATATGCACGGCGCCTTTCGTGTCCAGGAGGCGTCTCCGACTGTCGAGCTGTACTAAGGTCCTCGTCCTCGACAATGGCTAACACTACCGTACATGTACAGACGAAGCAGAAGAGAGCAGTAGTGGAATGGGAGTCGAGGTCTCTGGTGTGATAGAAGGTGGTGGTAACGCAGAAGGGGGCGAGACGGAGGAAGTCGAGCCCCGCATCCTCGACGATTGGATCCCTGTCAGCCACCAACGATAGGCGTGCCGAAGAGGCCGTGAGGTCCAGTTCTGAATGATCGACCATGAAGCAACATGTGTACAGTAGTCCATGAAAGGTTTCTGACTCCATCCTGTTACGCTGTATATTCAAAGTCAGCTTCACATATGTACTCTACAGACTTGCCACCACCGCGCTCAGCATCCTTGACCGACGAACAACATCACTCTCGCAGCCAGCAGGACAACATGGTAACCACTCACTCGAGCTCGACAGCTCTAGTTCTCAGCCTCCGACTCCAGACGCTCATCGCCGATGGCCCGCGGCAGGAGAGCTGTCAGGGCCCTTCTGCGGCCGCCGGGAGCGATACCGAGCCTCGTAACCAACAGCTGTGACCTATCATGCTTGCTAGGTTGTACAAGCAGTGTGACCCCGTCTGCGACCTCATCCCGATAGCGCGAATGCCTCTCACTCCTCCGCATAGAGCGCCCATTCCAACACAGCGGCTCGAGTCGGCGCAAATTGCAACGCGCAGCAGTTCTGCGGAGAATATTGGTTGAGGCGCGTCTGCTGTCGTGCGCGCAGCGCATCCTCGAGACCCACCAACCCCCACCACACCTCACTAGGTCTCGCGTGCCGCTTCTGCAAATCTGGAGCCGTCGAGCCGCACCACGGAAGCGGAAGCGGAAGCGGAAGCGGAATGCGTGGGTAGTACTGAACAGGGTCTTTCGCCCGCCGATCGTTCACCAAGATCGAGCGTCGCACAATCGGGCCCAAGTAGGTACAGAAGTAGGTACCAAAAAGTGAACTTCACGACCGACTCAGCCTTCTACGACAGCTCAGCGTACATGGTATGCAGCTGCGACGTCTGCGCAACCGCTCGAGCCTTCTCCAGCAGCTCGTTGGCCAACCGCTCGAGGTAGAATCCGCTCACATCAGCCGGCAAATTATCGAAGGATTTCACTATCCGCTCGATATCCTTGCGCCCTCGCTCGTAAGCCCCGAGATCGCGGTTCCCGTACACGTCCCGGCCGGCGGCGTAGGTGTTCTGCTGCAGGTTGCGAAAGAAGATGTTGACCGCGACGCTCATGCCTTCTGTGGGCGCGGCAGTGTGGACCCACATGGGCGGGATGAAGAGGATGTCGCCTGGCTCGAGGATGGCTTCGTAGGGATGTGTGTTTACTAGGTGTTTTCGCATCGCGGGTGCGACGTTGAAGACGTCTAGCGAGGAGCTGGAGGCGCCGGCGTCGAAGCCCAGGTGGCTTACATCGGATGGTGGGTACAGGAGTAGCCGCTTTCGTCCGCGGACCTGGCAGAGCACGTTGGCCATGACATCGTAGTGGAGCCACATGGTGACTGGTCCTGATATGCGCAAGGGGGAGCTGTGCAGGTTCTCGACGACGTAGATGAGCTCGCCGGGTAGCTCGAAATCGGCCGCGATTTCGGGGTAGTCGTCCGCCAAGTTCGTTGGCTGGTCGCTCGGTGCGTTGCGGGACAGGCTGCGGAGGTATAGCTTGGCTCCACCCGCACAGTTGTCCAGAAAGGCGCCCAGGTCTTGTGTGACGTAGTTGAAGTTCTTGTTCTTGAAATCCATCGTCTCGTTTTGCGTTGAATGCACGACAACCTTACGGTCAAAACCGATGGCCTCCTTGAGATAACTGTTGGACCACATGGTTGTGCAAGGTCCAATGTCACCATCGGAGAAGACGACCGGCTTGCCCTCATTCACGACCGGCTCGAAATCCACACCTTGGGAGAGGCTCCTTCTTGGGATCCTGGTAGGTTCAGGCAGCCTCAGATCGGAAGGGCCCTGGCTCATGTGGCCATTGGACTGCTGATATTGCTGCTGTGTCTGGAAAGATCGATCCGGTACATCCCACGACTGAGCCATCCCGCTTTCGGGTCGCTGCGTCGTCAGTAAGTGCCATCCACATCTCAAAGAAGCCTCGGGATCGTCCGTCAGAATAGAAGGCTTGTTCCAATATGTGCCAAACGAGAAGCAGTTCGCTCCTCCACCAAGTACAATGATACCTCCATCAACGTCCGTGATCGAGGCCCCGATGAAGAGCGGCCGCTTCCCGTGAACCGGATGCGTCCTCAGCGTCTTCATGTTCAAGATCTCATCCTGACTTGTGAGTATTCTGCCACCGCAGATACCACCGATCATGAGAATACCCCGATTGGTGCGCACCAGCTGGGCTCCGAATCTGCCTAGTATCGTGGCGTTGGTACGCAAGACTGCTGATGCTCGGGCAGTCACGTTGCGGCAATGCAGAGTCATATCAGCCTCGAGGTGCCAGTGCCAGAAGTCATTCAGCACGCGACCAGCACTGGTCATGCCGCCGATCAAGACACCGGAAACGCCTTCTCGTGAGTCAGTGATCATAGCGGCTCCGAAGCGAGCCGGAGGTGCATCTCCAGCCACGTTTATTGTGCGCCAGCCACTTTCTCCCATCCAAAGCAGCCACTCGTCGAGTACATGCCCTTCACTGGTCTTGCCACCAAACAGCAGAACAGTATGGCCAGGCCGTGGCGCCGTTGGTAGCTTTAAAGGTACGGCGCAATGTCTATACCGCCCTTCGGGCAAGCTCTGTGCCCTTCGCCACATGCCATCTGACCGTATCCAACATTCTGCCGTAGCCTTGTCGGGCGACGTCCGCCCACCCGTCATGATACAATTTGACGTCGCGCCCAGCCGGGTCACAGTGTGGCACATGATGCCCGTCCGCATGGGAGGCCCTTGAATTGGCAGTAGATCTTCGGTGCGTGAGAACGTATCACAGTCCGTGAGACGCTCTTGAGCACCGTAGCCACCCAGCAGACCTACTGCCTCACCCTCCGATATCTCTGACGTGGCCGGCACCAATGCAGCGAAGCGCCTTGAAACATGCTTTCCGGGCAGCTCCGGGCACTGTAAAGGCTGCTCCTGGGGTACATCGGGTATAGGCGAGTCGGCGATGCCCGGGCTCGATGACAAGGACAGCCGTGATGTGCTTCCCGCCAGCGATGCCCGATAAGGGCGATTCGACCAATCTTGATCAGCCTTCCTTTCTGCTAGGAGAAGAAAGTAATGAGAGGCAAAGAGTGCAAATTCTTCCCACTCATCGAAAGCCTCTACTTTGTCCAGACTACGCCGTTGCTCAGCTGTCAGAAATGTCGGATCGGACCACAGCTCCCAAAGTGAGCGAATGTCAATTCCAGCGTCGGGCCACCCAGCGTCAGAAAAGCGCCGTTTCATCTCAGGCATCGTCCCAACTGCCGTTAACGGTGTCTTGAGCTTTTCAAAATGGGCCAGCATAGTCTCGGCGAACGGGTGGGCTACGCCGTCCGGTAGATGCTGCTCAAGGAGGCAGAACCGGACGTCAGAAAGGGTAGCTGCCCACTCTAGCACCCGTTGCGCGGCGCCTCTCTCCATGTATGCCGTGGAGACCTCCGAAACGAGTAACACGGCAACAGACGAGTCTCCTATCCGAAGATGGTCCTGGAGGATATGTCCGAGGACCTCTACGTTGTAGAGATCACATCCCACTGCTACGTAAGGGTCACTTGAGGCTAGCAAGCCGCTGTCGGCGTTCGTCTTTGTGAGCTTCGGCAGCAAGACCTTCAGTTCTTCGGTCTTGTCCACGATGCCGAGCTTGTTGTGCATTAGTGTTGGATAGTCTACGTCAACAAAGGTCGTATTCTGACAGAGCTCTGGGTGTTTTCCAAGGTATAGCCATGGTAAAGGGTCGCTGGACATGTTAGCTTTTGAAAGTCCACGTCGTCTTCAGCCGGCGGCACCACGTACTAGCCACAGCCCAAGTTGATGACCACCTTCCTCTTCGCCGTCCTCTCAGCCAGAAATCGTGTAACAGTAAATTCAACGGCTTTCATCCGCAGCCAGTAGCCCCGATTGATGAGTGGCGAGCGCCGCTTGAATTTGCTCACGAAGTATCGGAAGTACTCAGGTTCGCCACCGAAGTACAATTTCTCCACAGAGCGCTTGGACACGATGCTGCTGTTGTTCGTGTCCATGACATACTCGTCCCGCTTGACTTTACTTGGGTCGGTTACAGTGGACTCTCGCGTGCGGACTGGACGAACTTCCTGGGCCTGCGGCATGGCGTCGTTGGCAAAGTACATGCTTTTCGGCTCGACCTGGTGAGCCACATCGTCCTCGCTGCTTTCCGGCGTGGCCATGTTGAGCGACTGCTCGCCTCTCGAGCCGGAGTCAGGCGTGCCCACCATCACGCGTCAGCAGTCTTCCGGTGAGGTGGCCAGGCGGGATGATGTGTTCAGATGGAGGGTTGGAACTGTAGCCTGCTGCGCCAGAGTTGAAAGGCCAGTCGAAGAGCTTCAGACGGCCGAGATCGATTGCCTTGTGAGCTACGGGCGTTGTAAGATGCGAGCTCTACGGACGCGTGCGCGGAGGACTTGGTCGCCAACGCTGCGGTTACGATGCGCACATGGATGCCTCTAGAGGTCAGCCGTCTCCAAGCCGTCTCCGTGGGATTGACCATCATCTCATCAGATGTCAGCCCATTTTGGACGGCGGCCCGACCCTTTACAGTAGACCAAATTCCCTGCAGATCGTCACTGTCGAGCACGTCAAATGTCCCGCCTTGGCACATCCAGATCTACACCATGTACTCAGTAGCATGGGTACATGTATACACTGATACATCTGCTTGTTGATTATCACGAGGTCGTGAATGGCAAACAATGGCTTGACCCGCGCCCGAGAGAACTCTCCTCCACCACCATCATGCCCCTTCCACGGCACAGACAGTGAGGCACCACGCAGGCAGCCGCGGCGACCATGGCAGGCCTGAACTATGTGACCTTCAACCAAGACCACAGCCTGCTGGCTGTCGCGACAACCCGAGGACTGCGCGTCTACTCTACCGACCCCTTCGAACTCACCAACCACTCCACCGACGATGACATCTCCCTGGTCGAGCAGCTGTTCTCCACTTCCTTGGTGGTTATGATCTTGACGCCCCGGCTGCTACGCATTGTCAATACAAAGAGACACTCGACGATATGTGAGCTCACCTTCCATGGCATGGTGGTGGCCGTAAAGATGAACCGGAGGCGGTTGGTGGTTCTGCTGGAGGACATAGTGTTCATGTACGACATTGGGAACATGAAGCTGCTGCATCAGCAAATGACACCCCTGAACCCGGCCGGTATCTGCGCCTTGTCGTCCAGTTCGGAGCACAACTACCTCGCTCTTCCGCATTTCCAAAAGATCGCGCCAAGCCCACAGGCACAGCCATCGCACGTGCCGAAGCTGGCCGCGAAGGAGCCTACAAGCGGCGATGTGCTGCTCTATGACCTGAACAAGATGGAGGAGGTCACGGTTATACAAGCACACCAAGCACCGCTGTCTTGTATCGCCATCAACAACGACGGTACGCTAATGGCGACGTCCTCCGAGAAAGGCACCGTGATACGTATCTTCTCGATCCCGGACGGCAAGAAACTCTACCAATTCCGAAGAGGTAGCATGCCGGCACGAATCTTCTGCATGACCTTCAACGCCACATCAACTCTACTTTGCGTCTCGTCCGCAACGGAAACCGTCCACGTCTTCAAACTCGCACCACCCAGCACCAGCACCAGCACGCACGACGGCAACAGCATGCAAGCAGCTTCGCCGCCTTCCTCACCACTACAGTCCCCTAAATCCAGCCGCGCGCGCAGCATCAGCTCCTCAACCTCCGAAGACCCAAGCGAAACCGCGAATTTCGACGGCGACTCCTCCACGGCCTCCAGCGCCCGGCAACCGCGCCAGCCAGGTTTCATGTCATTCATGCGCCGTACCTCCCAGAATGTCTCGACCGGCCTCGTGACGCGCGCAGCCGGCTACCTGCCCAGCTCCATGACGGAGATGTGGGAGCCGCAGCGGGATTTCGCGTGGATGCGTGTGCCTCGCGGGGCGAATGGGCTGCCGGTGCGGAGTGTGGTGGCGATGGCGAATAATGCGCCGCATGTTATGGTTGCGACGAACGAGGGGGATTTTTATGTGTACGTTGTTGATTTGGAGAAGGGGGGCGAGGGGACGCTGGTGAGACGATATGAGTATGGCAGTCCCACACTGGCGAGTCGATGTGTTGAGCTGAGCTGACGGATGCGTAGTGATCTTCACGGCCTGAAGCACCGACAAGGGCAAGATATGGACGAGTAGCGGTTTGTAATCTGCTTCTGTGCTCGATTTGTGTGAAGCGTTCAAGCGGACTGTTTTGTCGAATGCTTGTGCACACCACATGCGGGGGGTGGGCACAGGCATGTTATCTGAGCACGGTAGAATGAAGCTCAAACTCGAACTCAACCGTCATTATTGTCACGATGGACCTGTAATGAAGACGACGGTGCTGCCGAAGCGAGACCAAACCCTACAAACGTTGGAGTCGAAAAAGCGTACTAGCAAGGGACATGCAATCGTAAGGCATCCCGGAATGCAGTCTATCCACTAGATGAACTCGCCAATGATATGATGTTACGCTGCCAGCAGCGCAAGTCTCCTGGGTATGACGCTTCGCGATGCAACAGTCTCGGTTGTCGCCGGATCTTCATGAACCATCTCTCTCGTGCCTCCCTCGGCTTTGCTCACCAGTCCTTCTTGATGTCGAAGGACCACTTGAACTGCAAATGCGTCTGGTTGTCGTCGTCGACGAACTTGGACACTGCCTCGTAATGCCCTCTGCCGATCATGCCCGAAGGCGCTGTCTCGGTCTCGACTGCACGTAGTCAGCACAAAAGCAATGCATCACAAGGAACTCCACTCCACGCACATTTCTTCTCGTACTCTGCCTTATCCGTCGTGTTCGGTGAATAAGAGCCCTGCAATCAGATCAGTACGCCAACCTCACCAGCGAGCAGTGGCAAATCCATACAATCATCTCCTGCATCTTATTCTTCAGCCCCACCCGACTCACAACCTGCACATACTTCATCCCGCTCAAAATCTGGTGCTGCACCTTAAAGCGCGCCTTCATGCGGAACGTTGCGCCCTCCTTGATCGTGAAGGGGTGCTTGTTCAGCCCCTCGAGCGAGCCAGGCTTGCTGAGATCGATGATAATGTCCGAGCGGCCCTCGACTTCGAGGCCGAGCGAGAGGATGATACATTTGCGCGGGTCGTTGGGGTCCGAGAGGCTTTTGCCGGAGCCGATGCCGAGTGACTCTTTCCATTTTCGAAGGGATTCGTCGTTTTGGTCTGGGGGTTGGGTGTGTCAGCCTTGTTGTGGGGGAGGGGGAGAATGTGGGTGATTGGCGTGGCTATGGACAACGATGCAGGCCAGTCGATACTGGAGTCGTGCAGGGGTTTCGATTTCTATGGCTGTTCACACTTGACGTGACTTACCCAGCTGCTGATACTCCTCCAGAGTCTTCTTTTCGCCCACCTTGAAACCCTCTGTTTGCTCGGGTTGGAGCTCGTCGGGATGCGGTGCGCTCATGCTTG
Organism: Friedmanniomyces endolithicus; assembly: GCA_030411845.1. NCBI lineage: Eukaryota > Fungi > Ascomycota > Dothideomycetes > Mycosphaerellales > Teratosphaeriaceae > Friedmanniomyces > Friedmanniomyces endolithicus. Next base: position 927,117 of record JASUXV010000007.1, on the reverse strand, counting down.
CGGTGGTGCTTGGGTCGACTGTATCAGTGGTGGTCCTGGCGAGAGAAGGAGAATACTAGGGTAGGGTTCGATACTCTCATGAATGTTTGGCGTAAGAACAAAGAAAGAGGCTCGCGTTTCAGTGGTAGTGGGGAGTGGCGGGGCGGCGTGCATATGAGGCACGAGATTTAGCGGGAGCCGCTTTGACGCCGTCGTCGACGACACGTTCCCTACATGTGCACCATAAGTAACAGTAGTCTAGGGTAGAATGATGGACAGGGAAAACAGAATACCCGAGAATGTAGATATACCTTAGGCTTGACGTGGATGTCTAGGCGCGGCGAACAGGTAACTTGCCTACCTGCTAGCGATTATGCAGGTGGTTTGATCAAGAAATCTGTATTTCAGGCTCACGAGTAACTATTCGCAAGGTGGGCCACAACGTATCCTCTTCACGGTGTCGCATTATGTTTCGGCGTACGGCCAGGAGCAGATGGAAGATATCAATGAGGGTGCCGTATGGTCATGGTTGATCATGAACATGAAGTTGGTCCTCGTTCAAGTGGAGGATGACGGGACATGGACCGCCACGATTCTCCCAGATGGCAGCCCGTGCGTCCCGTCCCCAGCCATCTCCGCACCTCGAATGGAAGCTTCATCTGTGGCTTCGACCCAGTCTCGTCTTGTTAATATGGTAGACATGCTCCTCTAGCAATCGCCATTCACCACGCGACATACCTTCCACCGAGCATTGTATCACGCGTAGAACACGATCGCGATCACATCGGTACCTCAAACATCTCTGCGACAGACCTCCCCTAGCTTGCCGACTTCGCGCCTCAATACTATACAACCGTATCCATCGAGCGCATCAACCATTGCGTATCGCCTGCAAAGACACTAGCCATCAGAGCATACCCCATTCGACAAGATGGCAGAAGAGCGCGCATTGCCGGAAAGGAGGAACCCTATGCTGGATGACGACCATGCGCCTCAATGTACGTCGCGACCGCGAGTAAACAACTCTGCCCGGCGCATCGCTAACCACACAATGCACTGCAGACGAGATCCTCGTCGAGCGAAGATGTCTAGGGCAGACAGAGCTGAAGGTCAAACCGGGCCAGGTGGGCACCTCCAATGCGACCAAGCCTGACAATCTTGGTGTGCTGGAGTATGCGCACCTGCGAGTACCCCTTCCCAAGGACCTCAGCGGTAGCGGCATCTTCAGTAAAGGTCCGAACCGCAAATGGCCGGAGGCATACTTCCTGATGGTGCGTACCCGATGAATCGCGCATGTTCATAGGTGCAGGTACTGACACGGGCCTATCAGCGACGCTCCAGTGACGGCTACGTCAGCGCGACCGGCATGTTCAAAGCCGCCTTCCCGTACGCGCAAACCGAGGACGAGCAGCTGGAGAAGGACTACTTGAAAGAGACGCACAACACGTCAAGTGAAGAGGTGGCGGGTAATGTTTGGATTCACCCCGAACAAGGTAGGCACATTCCTCAACCCCACAAAGCCTCCAAACAGCTCACTCACACCTTCACTAGCTATTGACCTAGCCGAGGAGTACGGGATCGGCCTTTGGATCAGCGCGCTTCTGGACCCAGAACCCATCACTCACGGCACCAGCCCCGGCAAAGCAATCAAGTCACCTCCCACCTACCGCATCAAGGACATGGCCAACGGCGCCGTCAGATCGCCGGAGAAGAAGAGCACAGTAGGCCGGCAGTCGGTGCGCGGCAGACGCAGCGCGAGCGTGCGGTCCGACGAGCCGGAGGTCGAAGCTAAGACGCCCAGCCGCCCGAAAGCGACACCACGGAAGCCTCGCAAGGGCCGCAGCGCGCTGTCGCAGGTCGCCGAGGACGACGCTTCCGAACCTCTCAACGGCGCGACGAAGCCCGAGGAGGTGCAAGAGACTGTGAAGGTGTCGGTGGAAACAACCACACACCTGACAGCCTCAGGTGACGAAGAAATCGAGCGCACGAAAGTGAACGTGGAGATGCCCACAGGCAATCCGGACCTCCCGCTCCCCACAAACCCGCAGGAGATGCTGGCCGAAGCGCGGAAGATGGTCGCCGAGGCGCAGAAAATCGGTGGGCCGTCAAAGGGCAAGGGCAAGCGGAAGGTGCAGGAGATGCTCGATGACGACGACGACGATGAGCTCGATGTCGGGCCGGCGTTACCGCCGAAGCGGGCGCGGAAATTGGAGATTGAGCTGCGCAAGGAGCGGATTGCGCGGAGGGCGCTGACGGGGATCGCGGCGAGCTTGTTGCTTGGGTGTGTGCTGTTCAACAATCTCCGCCTGGTTTTATCATCGTTGCTAATCCGATGTCTAGCACGCTCGTACCGACCATCGCCGCCGCGTTCGGGGTGTAGGCTTTCGAATCTTGGTGCTCGAGGGGTATTGGGACGACTGCTTCGCTTCGTGAGATACCACTTTCATCAATGCGGACATCTATGGGGCGCGAACTATGGGAGGAGAGCGAAGCAGGGAGTTGATGGGTGAGGCTAACTCTTCGTCACGGCCTGGAGACTGGTTTAGTAGCAGCTGTGCACTGCTCGATACCTTGTGCACCGTAGGCGAAGCTATCGGGTGGTTGCAATGTAATACCAGTGATACTGCTCGTCCGAATCCGTATCCTGGGGTAGGCATAAACTGAGTGGAATGTTGCGCGAACTTTTGTTCTACTCTCGGGCGGTGCAAGTACTATGTACTCCCGTACATGTATTGGAGATGGGAGGGGAATGCCGTTGCAATCTCACCCAGTCCATCTCATGGTCCTTCTGTTGTTGCAAACAGCAACGAGAACCCATTAGAGCTCCGGTCTCCGGAAACCTTCAAGCGGAGTTGTGGGAGGATTTGTTGTTACGGAGCAGGGCTCCACCTCCTCGGCTTCCCTGTGGCCGGTAACCGGCCAGTGCATTATTCCAGGTTGTCAAATCAAATCAAATCGGATGGAGCTCGTGTGCTTCGTCATATAACATGAATCTTCGCGTCTGCACAGCTCCTACATCTTTTCCGAGAAGCATGTCGAGATAATAACACGGTTGCACGTCGCTCAAGCACAGCCTACCTACCTTACGTCAAGCACCAGACGCCACAGCTCTTGGCACCCACCATGAGGGCCATTCTCCGAGCTTTCGGCGACTTGGCTGGTCCAGTGAGCCGACGAGGCTTCGCAACCAGCACACGCTCGCAGGACAGCTATGGCTTCATCGGGCTGGGACAGATGGGTGAGTAGGACAGCAATCGAGAGACGGGTTAGACTGGAGGAAATTGGCTGACCACGGAGACCTCTTCCCGCAGGCTACCCAATGGCCAAGAACCTGCGCTCCAAGATCCCCGAGTCCGACACCATGTTCATCCACGACGTCAACCCAAAGGTGACCGAGGAGTTTGCCAAGGAGGTCGGCAATGTCACGATAGCACAGAGTGTCCGGGAAGTCGCTGAGAATGGGGTACGTCGTCCACGAGCACTCCACACACACGCGACCATATCCCACATGATGAGCCCATATTGTTCTATCCATGAATCTAAGTTGGCAGCGCAAGCTGTTCCCGTGATTACTCCAAAAAATACACAGCCAATCCTCTGAACTACCCTACCCAACCACACCCTCCAAGCGCGTCCGGAAAGCCTTGACCGCGAAACCCGGCTAATCCACCCCAGCAAACCGTCTTCACCGTCCTCCCCGAACCCCACCACGTCCAAAACGTCTTCCAACAAATGCTCAAACCCCCCACCCTCCGCACCTCGGCCCCGACCACCTCCGAACGCCTCTTCATAGACTGCAGCACCATCGACCCCAAATCCTCCGCCGGCGTAGCAGCCGCCACCTCCTCCTCAGGCCAAGGCCGCTTCATCGACGCCCCCATGTCTGGCGGCGTCGTCGGCGCCCGCGCGGGAACTCTGACCTTCATGATGGGTTCCCCCGTTGACCTCGTCGAGCGGGCGGAGAAGGTGTTGGGGTTGATGGGGAAGCGGGTCGTGCATCTGGGTCCGCAGACGAGCGGGTTGAAGGGGAAATTGGCGAACAATTATTTGTTGGCGTTGAACAATATCGCGACGGCGGAGGCGATGAATATGGGCGTGCGATGGGGACTGGATGCCAAGACCTTGGCGGAGATGATCAACACGGCTACGGGGAAGTGCTGGCCCAGCGAGGTGAATAATCCTGTTCCGGGGGTTTGCGAGAGTGCGCCGGCGGGGAGGGATTACAAGGGCGGGTTTGGGACGAGGTTGATGTTGAAGGATTTGAAGTTGGCGCTGCAGGCTGCGGAGGAGGCTGGGGTGGAGCCGTTGTTGGGGGGCCATGCGAAGGAGATTTATGGGAAGGTGGCGGAGGATGAGAGGTGTAGGGATAGGGACTTTTCGGTTGTTTATAGATGGTTGGGGGGGAAGGAGTGAGAGATAGGGCTATATAAGGGCTGGGATACATCACGATCTATATGGGAAGGCGTGCGATACCCGCTTGTTGGTTATGTAGCTGCTTGGTACCTTACAGATACTGGAAGCTCGGTCAAAACTTTCATGTTGGTTTGAGTCGCCGTCACGTGACAGCGGACGTCGGGCCACTGTACGCTTCTCCAAACTTCACGTTGACCTCCATACATTGTAGCGGGGAAGTCCTTCCGCGGATACGTTAGTCACCTAGATCAATGTCATGTACATGGCCTCCGCAGTGTGGAGCAGACACTGGTCGCTGCGCCGGCAGTCCACACACGTCTCCTCCTCCAGAACTTCGCCACGTCTCACATCCGTAGCTCGGTATCCACCCCTGCCCAAGACCAAGTCTAGATGATGGAATCCGTCTCAAAGTACGGATCATTCGGGTCTGTCCTCAAATTAGCTTCTCCACACCCCTTACCAAGCTACCCGCAGAGCAAAGGGACTCACCATAAGGAAACTTCCGAATCACCACATCCCCCGTATACGAAAACGGATCAAACTCATCCCCGGCCAAATCCACCTCGCACCGCGCTTCCTGCTGCCCAAACGTCTGCACCTCGCTCACGGTGCCGTTGTCGTAGTTGATGCGGATCATGTTGACCGTCTGGCGGCTGAGGTCGCCGGCGTAGTAGTTGAGGGGCATGAAGTGCACTCCCGAGTGCGCGGTCGTGAAGACGGTGTTGGGGAGGTCGCCGGTGTGGGGGATGTGGTGCATGCCGAGCTGTGAAAGGGGGGGGTTAGGTGGGGGATTGGGGGTTGTGGGGGAGGGTGAGGACGTACGTTGAGCCAGACGACGAGGTCCTAGGTGGGAGGGGTGGATGGGTTAGCGGGTTTTCTTAGATATGTGGAGAGTAGAGCACGGCTCTCGGGGTCACGATGAGCGCTCGCAGTTAAGAGGTGAGGGGAGAGAGCGCGCAATGCTTCGGTGGTTCAGAGAGGTTGACTGACCTCTTGCAACAAACTCTCGCCATCGAAAAATTTGTCAAAGTTAATCACAGGGTTGTACACATCCTGGCCGTTGTAAGGGTGAGCGGAGCGAGGCTCGGTATCCTTCTGCTTCGTGACGGCGATGTCGTACTTGGCCCAATTCGCAGCGTCGATGAGATTGCTAGAGTTCTCGATGGTGAGATGGATCGTGCCGTCGGCAGGCAGGATGCGGTAGCCGCGGTACTCGCCGTATTTGTTCGGCTTGTCAGTATTGACGATGCTGTACTGGGTGCGGCCGTTGTCGGTGTAGAAGATCTTGCCGTCGTCCTCCGTCTCGACGAAGGACCGCTGCAGTTTCATAGTGTTGCGCGGGTGGTCGCTCCAGACGTAGTTTTCCGTGACGGGGACGTTGGTCGTGAGTTCTGTTTGCAATAGGTATGAGAATTAGCAGGCGTTCCTCTGACAAGCGCACAGCTAGACTCGGCTCTGCGGAGTACTCTAGTGCTCCTCATGATCGCCATGTGGTGTGCAATAGCTCGAAGCTTTCCCGCGCGTCGGAGAGGGTGTCTTGCAACTTTTGCGCGCCTAGGAAAAGCCAGTCGATCTACTCACCCATAGTATTATCGGTACCGAGAATGTCAAAGTCAACCTTCCAGTTCAAGACGTGATCATGCATCGAGCCTGACAAGGAATCGTGGATGTGATAGCCGTAGTCCTGGTTGTTGGCGTAATACGCGGCCTGGATGTAACCGGACGCCCGCACTTCGACCTTTATACTGCCGTCCTGGTAGAAGCTGTAACTAAACAAATAGTCATAGTTGCCTACCGTGGCCACCGTTCGTACCGTAAAGTAGATGTTCTTCGTCTTCGCTGTGTAGGCAGAGTTGGTGTGAGATTGGATCGGGTAGTCCGCGTCGAATTCGAAGAGGCAGACGCTGTTGATATGCGTATGCGTCGTCTCCGACACGAAGAACGATGTATTAACGAACGTCGCATAAGATGGGCAATCGTAGCCGGGGACAAGTTGGAAGCTATAAGGGCCAAAGCCGTAGTAGCTGTCAAGGTAGGCGGTGCCACTCTGGACCGGGTCATTCCCAGCGTAATGTGCCAGAGCTTCCTGGAGCTTGAGCTCGTATATGATGCGCTGCCCTTTGTGGCGGATGTCGTACAGAGCAAGTCCGGTGTCCCGAGTGAAGCCTATGTAAAAGCTGAAGTCCATCCACTCAACGTACTTGCGCGCCTGGTCAACTGAGTACCGTGCACCAGATGGTGCGATAGCAGATGGCGGACTGGCAGTGTCCATGGGCAGCACGGGTCCCTGTTGATCAGTCCTTGCCCAGTCTCCTTCAACATTTGCGCCGAGCTTCGTGAAGTTGCCGGACCAGTAAGCCTTCCGAAAGTCCGCCGTGGTGGGATAGAAGATGTCGTTGTAGAGCCAGCCTTCAAACTTCCAATTGGCAGGGTCTCGGCCAGTCACATCGGTCTTGAGGTACAGGCCAAGAGGAAGCAGGGTTTCGGCGTCGAACACGTCCGTATTCTTGTTCTAAGCGCCGCGCAGCGAGTCAGCTATTGTTCTTCATATTCCGTGTCTCGACGTCGGCTGCACTCTCTCCGGAACACTGGACACAGATAATGTAAAGATTGATTGTGCAGACGCTACTGTGCGCTCGGTGCTGCGGAGATTGACTGGAATCAAGCACTTCGGTCCCTTGAACGTGGTCACGTATTTTCGTATTGCAGCACAAGGACTGTGTCCTCAAGACTTACCCAAAAGGTGTCCCAGCGGGTGAGCTTGTTGTCGTACTGCCACACGGCTACCAGAGCGGAGGATGTCAGCGACTGACTTCACACGTGAGTTATGACCCTCCAGCCTTACGGTCAATGCCCCAGACCTGTACCCATGAATGTCAGCGAACGGCTCGGTACCAGTCAACGACGTAGCGCCGTTTGTCCTCAACGTACGTCCAATGTGTCGTTGTCCGCGCCCGTGGCCGCGCCGCCCCATAGATCCATTGTGATGTCCGAGATGTTGGCCGTGATCGGGTAGATGAAGTCGGTCATTATAATATCGCTATCGGCATCCAGGTTGCGGATGCTGCCGCCCGTCTTGCGAGTGTAGGGGTACTCTAGTGGCTGCCAGGTGGTCGTGCCGTTGGTGACTGGCAGCGGTCCAACCAAGATATCGCTGTACGTCGGACTGCCGGTAGCCCTCAGGTCCAGCACTACATGAGCGTATCTGGTGGGCGCCGTAGCATTACCGTCGATATACGGCAGGACGTCGCTCTTGTTCGGCATCATCAGCTCGACCAGTAGGACACTGTTGTCCCAGTCACCAGCATCATCCGAGCTGGGAAGACTTCGTCAGCTCCCGGCCATGCATCTGTGTACAAAGCACTGCCGTGCGGCTCTACGTTTGCCGAAGTGATGATCTCCATGGCGGAGACCTCAACGCTCTACATTTCCGGGTATAGCAACCAGCTACCGGTTCGCCACTCTGTACCGGCGATGCCCACAAAGCCTCTAGTAGGCCGCAGAGCCCGTCTCTTTCGCATCACTTATACGTACCGAGTCAGATTGAGGTCCATCTGGGCAAACAGCCATTGAGTGACCGACGCAGCTTCCCAATTCGTCAACCCGTCGAACACATTCTCCTTCGGTGCCTGGAAGTCCGGAGGCGAAGTCTCCACGCAGGCAGAGCCATTGACGTAGCTCTTGCTATGCCACTCTGAGTTCTTCGCCAGTCTCGCGCGAGCACCTCGCATCCATGCTGCCTTGGGTTGAGGGGCGCCCTCGCTGGCACCGATCAACAGCAGTAGGCCGAGGCCCACCAGAGCCAGAGTTCGAGGTAAGAGAGAAGAGAACATCATCGGGAGAGCGCTGAGGAAGAGTCGGAAGGACGCGTCTTCTACCTACTTTACCTGGGCCGCGCGAGGTCATTGGATCTCGGGTCACTCATGTGCTTCCTCGCACTCGCCCGCCGGCAGAGTAGAAACAGGAAGTACTGCAAGTCACAAAACTAGTGATGCTATTCGCCTACAATGTCTCTTCTGGGCCTCCTTATCTGTTAGTCGCGTGGGAGTGATGCAGACCGCAGTAGTAGTGCAGGGCCTGAGTCATGTGATAACTCATGTTGCCCTGGATTTAATTCCTACAGTACGTGAGATATGGATGCTTGGGGTAGCCTGGTAGGCGGTCTTCGCCTGCAGGGCCTATTCTTGATTGCCCTATCACTTTCTGAGGTGCTTTGTAGTCAAGCGGCCAAAGGAGGCGCCAAGACTTTGAGGCATATGTACTGCAATTCTCAACTTTATGCTTCTGCCTTCCAACTCGGTGTTCACCTTCTAGCGAGATCTCGAGGTCGACAAAGTATCTCAGGGCAAGCAGCAGCACCACTAGAGCTAACGGCAGATGCGATGTGCGTCGGCAACGTCTACAGCGGTAAGACACCTCCACCCTCGGCGGATTGAGGAGTTACGGCTGGACGTCTACAGGCGTTCAAGTACTCCGCGACCAGCCAGAACGCACACATCGCAGGAGTATGTCCAGTGTGCGCCCTAGGCATGCTTTGTCTGATTCAATCTCCGCGACGTCGAGTCAACATCAGCACCTGTACAACTTGGTAAGTCAGTACCCAAGGCGCAGTCTCCGTAGAGACTGCACCGTGTACCGCTGCATAAGGTACGTGTCGGGTAGGCCGTGGGAAGGATCCTCGGGAAAGCTTCGTTGTCGCAATTTCTTGCCTCACGGTCAAGGACGAGCCGAGTATGCGTCTTCGGGACTTCTTAATGGAGTCGACGCTGTGCCACGGATGGCATGCTTTTACGACACATGCGACGGTCATGCGAAGCACTTTGATCTAGTCAACAAGCCTCTACCGCACGCCTGCCACGAGTCCACTTTTATATCTCGCTCTCCTGGAATCAGTCAATGCATTGTTACTGGCAGCCGTCAAAGCCGATCTCATTGACAGCCGCAGACCCTTCTGCGCAGCAGGCAGTTCAATGCTGATGCCTGCGATGCACCGTCATGCCCCACTCGAGGATAGGCACTGGCCTCAAAGACGGACACAACCTGGTCGAGCAGGTCACGCCACCGAAGAAGAAGTCATCGGATTCCTTGTGACGGTTTGATCGATTGGACGTGCACCAGTGGCTACGGTGGTCTGCATGCTTGGGCTTGTGGGAGCGCCGCTCCTTGCGTATACCCAAAATGTCTGGTTGGCTTGGACATTGCGTTCTGATTGGCCATTCGCTATATTATTTCGCGGACCGTCACTTTCACCTATGACCTGTCATTTCCGCAAACTCGATGCCTATACGGACGACTTCCCGGCGTAGAGTGAAGTCGTGATCCGCAGTATACCCTGCTTTACCCCTGCTGTACGTCCATAATGCAGACTTCGCCAGGGGAGAGGACTGGGCGTGTTATAATTGTGTTCCTATGAAGGAACGAAACGCTGCCTGGAGTCGGGCCAAGGTCCGATGGCACGTGATCCGTCATGTACGCTGACAGCTTGACATGCCCTTGGCGCTCTCAGTACGACGTAGGTGGCGCGCGTGGAACGCACGCGAGGCGAAGCGAGCCTGTCTCTTCCTACCGCACTCCTCCGACCATTGTCTCACTGCCACACAACCCACCACCGCATCAATGCAATAACAATGCCGTGGTGGCTCTTTGGTAAGAACAAGCGACGGCGCCCGACCCAAACCGACGACAGGGCGACCACCGCGTCCGCACCGCCACCCATACCCCGACAGTCGAGTAGGAGAGGCAAGCGACCTCTGCCTGCACAAAGAGTGGTCGAAACACGGTCGGCCACAATCAGAAACGGTCAACCATATACAGAGAAAGAGAATCTGTCGCCTCCTGTGCGCCGAGGCAGTATAGAAGACGACATCACCGCGCTTCCGGTGAGCCGACGACTGCAAACAAGTCCGCATCTACGGCCCGCCGATCTGGAGCAACCGCAGATACCTTACAACTTCCGCCCCTACTCCAGCTCTCACTCAAGTATCCAATATACCGAAGCCAGGTCTTCGCGACCGCCGACCTTGCGCTCGAGAATCAGCGGAACGCCGTCGCGGATGCGCTCCGTCAAACGCGCCAAAGGCGATCATGTGCGCGAGGAGGAGATCCGCGCCATGAGCCGGCCTGTGTCGGTCTCTAAACGGCCTGGCGAAGGACCGTTGCGAAAGGACAGCAAGAAGATGCGGGGTCTTGGCGCGCGGGGCTCCTTCGTATCACTGCCACAGGGAGAATCCATTCATTCATCCATGTCTGCCGTTCTCGAACAGCGTGGGTGGGAGGTCGGTCTCATGGATGTTTTCAACCCCCGACCGGCGGTCAGGTTGTCCGGAACGCCGCAACACGTCGCGTCAGGTAGCGCGCCGGGTACTTCACACGCACACGGGTCGCCTGACACCATGAGACGAGACAAGGAGAAGCGGCCAGTGACACGGGAGTCTATGAGGAAGAGGGACACGATAGGCGCGCAGGCCGAGACCTTCGATGCGAGTGATCTACGCATGCTGATGGAACGCGACAAGAAGCGAAAGGAGCGTCGCGACACTGAACGGCACGAGAAGCTGGACCGGAAGCTGCGGAACCGAAGTGGTCGGAATCGGGGCGACAGCGACAAGAAGCGTCAAGAGGATGAAGCGAAGCAACGCGTTGAAGAAGAGCGGCGGAGAGAAGAAGAAGCGAGGAGACACGCAGATGAAGAGCGTGCACGGGCTATAGTCATGCCGCCCATTGATATCCATCCAGCGCTGCGCGATGAGCACGCTTCGCCCGAAGCAGAAGTAGTCGGACTGGGCATCGATCCGAATCAAGCCGCCGGCCCGGTTGAGTCGGCACGTTCTCGCGGTCACGCACCTCTCACAACCGCTGAATTGGGGGAGGAGAACACAGGCACCTACCTGCAATACGACAAGCAAGATGAGGCTCCGACGGATCCATTCGCGGACCCCCTACCCTCCCCAGTGCCGGAACTAGAGCGGATCCCCTCAGCACAAGATTCTTTCGCACCATTGGGCAAACCCATCGAATATCCAGTTCTCCACGTTGCAAAGGAGGTGCGCATGCTGCAGTCGCCGACGCCACCACTCTCGCCCGTGCGCGCAGAACGCGTGCCTTCCAGTCTATCGCGGGTGGCGACGCCGGACTTTCCCGACCCGCCATCCTTGCCGTCTGAACGCAGAATATCAGAGCCAAGGGACAGGCGTGCTGGGGCGTGGGCTTCATTCTTTCGCAGAGGTGGCACCAACCTCAGACGGCCTGGGGATGAGGCAAGTTCAGCAGCCTCGGACACATCGTTCTCGAACGTCTCAAGAGAGTCAATGCGCCATCAACCCATACCCGCCCATCTGTTGGACGCCTCAGCTCTCCCCTCGCAGCGCCGGAAGTCTTCGGGTGCGCCTGCCCGCACTCAAAGCAAGTTCAGAGAAGACTTGCCCGAGATGCCGACCTCACCCTCGGAATCCCGGCTGCCGTACCCCGACGTCACGCAAGGCGCTGCGCTGGCGGCAGCCACTCGCCGGCAGAACAGATCGTCCAAGCCTGTGGACATACCCGAGTCTCGCGCCGAGACACCCGACCCCGCTACCATCAATCGGACCGATACACCCGTCAGTCCCAGCGTGCACGGTAATCGCCTGATGTCCACTTCACTGGCCTCCATGGACTCGGAAGGCTCATGGCTCGCAAGCTCCGGGAAGCGTCAGTCCTCACAATCTGCGCTCAGCAGAAGCATGGGCTCGCTCAGCAAGCGCAAGCCCGAGTTCTCCGCCAGCTACGAGGAGCTAGGTGGCGACAAAGATGCGGAGTACTTCCAGCGCACGGCGCCCAGTTCGGCAGGACAGCACCCCGGCACCTCTGCACTAGCCGAGGCGGACCCGGACGAAGAGAGCACGCATATGGGCGCCGGCGCAGCTGAGCCCTCCACGCCCGCCGATGCTCTCACAGTGCTTGGCAGTGCACGCCGCCAACCAACGCTCGTGCACCGTGACCCACGCCTGAAGTCGCGAGAGGCGCTCCTCACCGAATACCCCGCCACCGGCGCGGAGACCGGGGACTCCCCAACCAGCAAGTACGAGTTCGACCTCGGCGAGACGCCACCCGAGTCGCTAGTCCGCAGCGCGAGGAGTGTCGATTACGGCCGCGCACACGCCCGGCAGGTCTCCGCTGGCAGTGCGCGGTTGCTGGATATCCCGGCGTCGAAGCGGCAATCGGTGGGTGCGGCTACGCCCAGTCCGGCCGGGTCTGTCCCTCCGGTGTCACGGACGAGTCAGCTTTGAGAGCTAGTACCCGTCAACCCTGGCGAAAACCCGACGTCTCTTTTGTCCCCTCACCTTCGATGGCGGTCGTGGCCTAAGAGGAGCCCGCCCGTCAATGTCTTAACGAATTCAAACGACCGACCCGACGACACTCCTTAGACTCCATCACTCTCCTTACAACATCAATCAGGGATTCGCCTTTTGCTTTTTCTCCGCGCTCGATACCCCTTCGTTCGATGTTGTTGCATCTTGGATCATGTTGCTGCCTTTCTTGGATCTATGCGGGCTGGCATTGGTAAAAGGGGCCTGGGCTGTTTTGGCGGGTCACGTATATCGCGGCACCTTGATCGGGCTTGCGGATTTTGTCGAGGTTGTTATTCAACGAGGATTGGGATTGGAGTGTGTTGATAAATACGAGGTGGAGTGCTTTTAGTAGATAGCAACAGGAAGCTACCGACTTTACCCATCCCAGCAACTCCGTGTTCATGCCAGGGGCGTGAGCTCCCGTGTAGTCACTATTCGCTAAGGGGTGGGCTCACAGAATCGACTGCAGCCTTCCATTACGCCGTCTGTGCGAGGTAGGAGCGGACGTGACCAGATAGTGACTTCACTCGCGAACGCCATTCTCGAGGAGTCCAGCTTCTCCAGTGCACTGTTGCCAAGTAGCTTTACAAGCGACTACCTGCCTAGCCAAATCAGGGTTTCGACAAGTGAGGTCGCAGCTGCACTCTCGCATCGTGATGTATTGCGGTCTTCTACCATGTATCTGCACAGAAACTCCAAACGCCTCGCTAAACGTCACACGCCGCCCCACGCTCACAGCAAGCCCATGACTACTCAAACCCATCATCTCGCGGGTCCTTCCGCTCCACGACCGGCGTACTGCTCGCCGCGTCCACTCCATGCGGACTCAACATCGCAGGTACCACGTCGTCCGTGCCTTCGTAAGCATTTGGCACCGCACCCAGCGGATCCGCGAATTGCGTCTGCAACGGAGCCGGATGAGCAGCAGCGGCAATGCTCAAGCTCTTGCGATGTCCAAATACCGGCGATCTCGGACCGAGCTGCTCGCTCTCCTCTTGCAGGGGCTCGACGAGAGTCCGCTCGTCGTCGTCGTCGTCATCAGCAAGCAGATCCACGCCATCGAGGTGCTGTGGCCCATTGCGATTCACTTTCACAGCGTGCCGCAGCGCCCGGAGGAAGTCCCTCATGCCATCGAACCGCAACCCCATCTCGCCATCGTCCAGCCGGTAGAGCCGCGCAGCCTCGTGCAAGCACTTCTCGGCCTGACTCGTCTTCTCCAGCCTCAGCCAAGCGTCCGTGGCGAGCATGTACCAGAACGCGGCTTTCCGCGTCCGGTCACCGCTACTGCCGCCAACCCCGCCAACACCCTTTCGTTCGGTGAAGCAAGATGCTATGCGCTCCATGAACAGCACATGGCCTACCGGACCGACCAGTCTATCGTCGAGAACCCGAGTAGACCACCGTGCCGCATCGTCCAGCGAGGCACCACCACGGATTCGGAGGAGTTCGATCCCGAGCATGAGGGTGCGAAGCGCGCTGTACGGTGCTCCTACACGGGTGATGTACGAGTAGTACGCCGTCTCCAGATACTGATCGATGCCTTCCACTCTCACCCTCGGGCTCACCGCGCTCACCGCCAACAACGAGCTCACGGCCGCCGTCTCGTTCGCTCCGGCATAGTACCGCCACGCCTTATCGTTCTTGAAATCCTGACACAGAATCTCGTACGTCCCTTGCGCGAGCTTGTAATCCCGCAGCATCATACCATAGTCAGCCAACTTCCGCATCACCGCTTCCGGCGCATCCGGTCGGTAGAACCCCTGCAGGCTGTCGTAGTTGCTGCCGGCGCCGCCCAGTGGTACCGAGGCGTTACGGCCACCAAACGGGGTGAAGCGCTTGGACAGCGACATGAAGCGACCGCTCAAGCCGCGTCGCCTAGACGCCACTTGGTCGTTCCAGGTCGCGGATGCGCGCTCCATGGACGGCACGATGGACTGGGTCACCATCTCCCGCACGAAAGCGCGGATAGCGTTTGCGTCGGTTTCGAAGATGCAGGGCGTGGTGTCGTCGTCGTCTTCGCTCGTTTCGCGGCGTACTATTTCTGCTAGCTCTTCCGCGGCGGCGGTCCACTCGCACTGCGGGAGCTTAACGGCGCCGTCGTCTGAGGGGAGACATTGTGTGCTGCGGAGTCGTAGGAGGTGGCAATGTAGGCCGAAATGCCGTTTCATTTGGTCGAAAAGGCTCATCGACTTCGTGATGTCGTCAAAATCCTCGTCATGTACGAGGACGTAGTAACGTAGGAACTCGTTATGGACCCATTGCGGCAGCCGGTGCTCGCCTTGGTTCGAAGAATGAAACAGGTTACGAAGTTCTTCGATAGGGTTCGCCGAGCGTGAAGATATGGCTATGACCGATGCCACGGGGTGTGAGAACGTCTCTGACGGCACCATTGGCAGGCCGGATAGTAGACGGCGCAGATACAGCGTGTAGAAAGGCGATGGCACACGCGCATCCGTGGGCTGTCCGTCAATGTGTGTCAAGTAGTCCGCGTCAACGGGGCCGGACTGCTCTTCTGCAAAAGTCAGGTGCCGCTCGACGAGCTCTTCAACCAGCGGCACATCCCCACCAGAACGTAGTCTTGCCGGCTTGTAATCGACCATAGACGTTCGCTGCCCGTTCCGTGCTGAGCTACCGCCTGAGTCCGTACTCTTCCTGTCCGACAATCTCGGACTCTCCAGGCCGTCTCTCACGCCCGTGAACCGTATGCCATAGTCTTCCCATGACCGGCTGACCCCACTGCTGTCGCGTATAGTGACCTTCCCTTGCACGCGCTCACCGAATGGCCGTAGTATTTCTAGTAGCCCGCCGTGAATACCTTTGTGCCGGACGAGCTCCTCCGTATCCTGGGAAGCCAGTATTGAGACATGCGGAGAGAAAGCGCGCTGGATGATATCTCGGGTCTCGCTGTTGGCCACTGACTGAGCGGACGGAGCTGGCGAGGACGATCGCAAGGCACTTGAGGCGCCTGGCGAGAATACCGAGCCGTTGATCGCTCCGGCCGTTGGGGTCACCGTTCCGGACTCGCTGGGTGTACCGGATTGGAGGGGGAGCGATGTAGTGGAGGCGAAGAGGGTGGAGAGGGAGGCATTGGAGCGGCGGTAGGGCAGGCTGGCGACCGAGTCCAGCGGAGACTTGCCATGCCGTGTCTTTCGCACCGCGACCGGCTGCTCCGAGTCGGACTCCTGCGGCGACTGCAGTGGATCATCCAGCGTCGGTGGCATCAGAGAGGCCCGGTATCCGACAGCTAGGCGTGGGGATGGTAGCGACTGAGCGCATCGGTCTTGCTCAAGGCGATCATAGGCTTCCGTAAGTAGAACTAGATGTGTAGTCGTATGGATCTCTGCTGTCCAGCCTCATACATGTGCTGGCTTCGATGTTGTAGAAAAAGTTCGGCCAATCAGCGACCATCACATCAACAAACACATGTATACATTACACAAACACCGTCGTGTCCACATCTACACGAAAACCAGGCAAAGACCAAACGGTATAGAGAAGCGACTATCACCTCACTCACATCACTTAATCCAGCTACTTGATCGACTAGCTCGAGTACTGGTGAATGCTGTTGCTCCGCAGGAATCTCCCTCGTCGAGTTCTTCGGACGATACACGTAGAGTCACACAGAAAAACATTCGACACACGCCTTCGGTTGACAACGATTACATGTCATCATACTCGGCGCCTGTCTCTGGTCCGACTGGCAGCGGCATCACCCAGACCAAGCACACGCCACAGGCTTACAACTTCCTCATCCAGGGCCAAGCATCATCACTCCAATATGTCGCCTGCTCTGGTCCAATTAATTGAGGACGATGCTGGCTTCCCGACAAGCTTGGAGCTCACTCCAGTCGAAGACACCCTTCGGCGCTTGCTGCTGGATGTGGCGAAGCACATCGACGAGAGCCCGCCGTCTGGCGATGCCACAAGCCAGGTCACTCTACCGGCTGACTTGGCAAAGCAGCCGATCATCCTACGCTTCACTGGAGGTTGGGTGCGTGACAAGCTATTAGACGTACCAAGTCACGATATCGATGTTGCCATCAACAAGATGACCGGCTACCAATTCGGGCTACGAATGAAGGAGTACCTGGAAATTTCGGGCAACCCGGAGAAGTATGGCCTCGAAGGTGTCGCCACTTCCGACAAGCAGAACCTGAAAGCTGGTACAACTGACAAGTCGAAGACAATCGGGGGACTGCACAAGATCGAAGCGAACCCGGAGAAGTCGAAGCACCTCGAGACAGTGACAACACGTATCTTGGGACTTGACATCGACCTCGTGAACCTGCGCAAGGAGACCTACACCGAGGACAGCAGAAACCCGCAGATGGAATTTGGGACCCCAGAGGAGGATGCCATGCGGCGAGACGCTACTGTAAATGCCATGTTCTACAACATCAATACCGGAGAGATTGAGGACTTCACTGGCCGTGGACACGACGACATGCGAGGCAAGATTATCAGAACGCCGCTCGAGCCTTACCAGACTTTCAAGGACGACCCATTACGCGTGCTCAGGCTGATACGATTCTCGAGTCGGCTAGACTACCGAATCGATCAGAAGGCGTTGAAGGCAATGCGCAATGCGGACATCCAGGATGCGCTCCATCGCAAAATCAGTAGAGAGAGGGTGGGCGTCGAGATGGAGAAAGCGCTACACGGACCAGACCCTCACGAAGCACTCCGCCTGGTTTTTGACCTCGACTTGTACGAGACCATCTTCTCCGACCCTACCGTGGAGACCTCACAGCACTACAAGCCTGATACGGAAAGATGGCAATTAATGATCGACACGCTCGAGGACACCTTGGAGAGCGAGCAGACTCTAGCCGAGCTTCTTGTTCGTGATGACGAAGAGCGCTTCATGTCGTGGCAGCTTGCTGCTCTAGTTCCGTACCGCGATGCTCCGCAACCAGAAGCGCCGGCACCAGGTCGCAAGGCGCCACCGCCGATTGCTGCACAGGTCGTAAAGGAAGGAATCAAAGCTACGAATAAAGTGACCGATATAGTCATTGCCGCAGTGCGCAACCAGCAGGAGATCTCGAGCATGGTCGACGCACTGCGCGATCGCCAGCGTCGGCCGGACAAGCCTGTCGTGGGCGACGACGCCACCGCACGCGACGTCCTCGGTATGGCAATCCGGCGATGGGGGCCCAGCTGGCGCAGCCAAGCCATATATGCTTTTCTCGTGGATGTCGTGGAGAACCAAGGCTCTATAGAAGGTATCTTTCCGACCTGAGCTGACGCCGTTACCCTCTGCTGACCTCCTCCAGCCACCGAACGCAAATACACCGCCTTCCTCCAACACCTCTCCCGCCTCTCACTCCTCGACGCCTACACCCTCAAACCCCTCCTGGACGGCAAAATGCTGGCGAAAGCCCTCAACACCCCTCCAGGTATTTGGATGAAAGATGCCCTCGACGTGGTCATGGCCTGGCAGCTCCGGAACCCCGATGTCACGGACCCGCAGGCCGCGATCGAAGAAGTGAAGCAGCACAGGCAGAAGCAGGAGCAAGGTGAGCTTGCCCACGCCCTCGTCCGTCACTTCCTGAAGCTTACGATCCGTCCCCTGTTCGCCAAGACGAAATCTAGCACTATTACGGCGCAAGGGCGTAAGATTACGCGCGAAACTGTATTGCCGGTTAGGATGACCATGGAGAGCGAAGACGAAGCCGTGACCAAGCCGTGGAAAAACGGGAAAGAGGGCACTGCCGCGCTGGACCTGCTGCGCTGGGTCGTAGGCGCCATGGACGAGAAGCTAGTAGAGGAAGTCTGGCACCTCATCGTACCGCCTCTACTCACTCTGCTAGACGACTGGGAAGTCAAATACAAGCAAACAGGCGCAGAACTCCTCAACATCCTCCTCCAAGCCACGCCCTCCTCCCTCCTAGAACGCACAGGCCTAGGCGACGTCTTCGAAGAAGCCCTCATGCCCTGCCTCGCCCACCTCCCCTCCCTGACCCCGGAATCGGACTCCATCGCCCTCCTCTCAGCCGTCTACCCTACCCTCCTCACCCTAGCCAGAACCCGATACCCGGCATCTCCTCCTCCTCCACCACCACCACCCGCAGGCCCAACACTCCAACAACCGCACGACGACGAGACCTCGACATCTCGCCGGCGCGTTGTTGGCCTCCTCGACCGCATCCTCCGCAAAGGCATCATCCAATCCCACTCCCTGGTCCCCACCCATCAGCACCCCCACCTCCTCGCTCTCCTCCTCCAGCAACTCGTCCCCCTCCTCGACGAACTCGGGATACTCTCCGTCAAGCACCTCCAGTTCCTGCTCCCGATCCTCACAGCCACCCTAGCGGATCCGCGCGGAGAGGCGGCCGAGCGAGTCCCGACGTTAAGGGCTGGGGTGCAGGCGTTGCGGACGGTGGTGCTGAATTGTTGGCCTAGGATTGCCGAGTGGCGGGGAGAAGTGCTGAAGGGGTTGGCGTTGGGGTGGTTAAGGGTTGACGGGGTGGAGAGTGGAGAGGAAGTGGAGGGGTTGAGGGGGGAGATGCGGGAGGTTGCGGGCTTGCTGAGGGTGGTTGTGGGAGAGCAAGTGGGGTTCGAGGGGGAGTGCGCGGTGCTCATTGCTGCGGATGGGAGGTTGGAGGGTTTGCTGGAGATTCGTTGATTGCTCGCTATGTCTGGTTGCAATCGCTAATCCGCCGCGTCTTCGTCATGAGCTTGACGGGCTAACGGCTCTTCCACTCGCCGGTCCGCACTCCAGCATGAATGC
Source organism: Friedmanniomyces endolithicus (assembly GCA_030411845.1). Lineage (NCBI taxonomy): Eukaryota > Fungi > Ascomycota > Dothideomycetes > Mycosphaerellales > Teratosphaeriaceae > Friedmanniomyces > Friedmanniomyces endolithicus. Next base: position 907,665 of record JASUXV010000007.1, on the reverse strand, counting down.
CATGAGTATGTTGCGTGCTGATTAAACTTCGTGCTGTAGATGCTGCCAGCGCGACTACAGCAGTCCCATTCCTCCCACGCTTGGTTTTGCGACTGGGCGTAGCACGTGACAACCCCGCCTGCTCCGTCCCTTCACCAATGCAGAGACCTTATTGCATCAACAGGCCACATTGCGATATTCCTCTGGCTGATTGATTCCGGTATCTGTGCGTATGTCAGACGCCATGGCAAAGGCCGCTGAGAGATCCATGTCTTACGTTTTCTGTGGTGTGATGCTGCACGTTTCCTGGACAGCTTCTTTCTACCCGCCAATCCGGTTATGCTCGCTTGTACCATGCACTCCTTCATGTTCGCCCCCAGTTCCAACACCGCGTCGTGCACAGCGTGTATAAAGTGTTGTGTGTGTATAAGCAATTCCTCTCACGCACGGGGCGACTGTCGTCAAGCGGGAAGACGTCGCTCCCTCGTCATTCGCTTGCCGCCGGCCATTCTCGTGCGCCTCTACGATCTCCCTCGCGCACGACACTCAACCAGCAGGTCCGGAAGCGTACCGATCCATAATGCTGAAAATCTGGTTGTTCGGCACGTTGCACTCTCTGCCGTCGCCACACCCCAACTCAACCTCCAGATCATACCCAGCATCCGGCTTGATAGTCCGGATAGCCTCGGCAGCCACATAACACGACGAAGTATCCGTCGGCCCTGTAGTATGCGGTGGGGCGTACTGGTCGTTCCACATGAAGGAGTCGTCGAAGACCATCTCGTGGTCTGGCGCGGCTAAGCCGGGCATGGACTGCATGCTGTAAGGCTGTCCGTGCGGTCCCGATTGCGGTACTTGCCGACGCTGCAGCAGGTTGGGCGTGTGCATGCCGCTGGACAAGGTGGACTGCGGACTAGCATGAGTGGTCGTGTACGGTGTGAGGGGAGGCTGAGACGTCCGCTGCAACGAAGGCAGCATGCCATTTCTCAGTGCGACGAGGTTCGGTTTGACGTCCTCGGGAGCGGAGCCGCTGCTGTCGCAGCCACTGCCGGGGCGGCAGGGCTTGCGCTGTCCTATCAGGCTCTCCAGCACGACGCTGGTGGGACTGGGGTACTGCGTGTTTTCGGGCCGGTTGGACAAGAAGGCGTCGATTTCGGCGTCGGAGAGGCCTTGCTGCTTCAGCAGCTGGCGCAGGCGTTTGTTCTCCTCCAGCACTCGGCGCGCCGCGGATTGGATCTAGTCGAAGCGACAGGTGTTAGCCATTGGTATGTCGGGCATACTCAATTGTTCCTTGTCCTCACCTCCGCCGAAGCCTCCGCTCCGCTCTGCTCGCAAGTCCTGTACTTGACCTCGAGTTCGGTGAGGTACTCCTTTCGTCTCTGTCGTGACCGCCGCTGGTTGTCCCGGATCCTCGCCAGGTTCGCGGTGCGCTTGTGATCATCGTCTCCCGTCCCGTCAGACATGATGCTCTTTTGCTTCCGCTTTTGCTGTCGCGTTCGCTTGAGGTTATTGAGCTGCTGAATCTCGATGGTGATGACGGGAGGTGTTGTGCATTGCTGGGGTCAGTGTGATGGGGATGATTGCGCGGCCTTTCCAGCCATTGATGAGATTGATAACACCGAATTGGGCTTAAGGAGTCGGCTTCGCGCAAATCAGTGATTGGTATTATCAGATCCGGAGCTGGGCAGCGCTCGATGCGTTCACACAAGGTTGCGATGATGCTGTAAGGTACCCAATATTAAGGTATTTGCCTTTTGGTCTCATCTTGCGAGGTCTGGGCCGGGGACGCGAGTCCTGCCCCACGTTGACCCAAAAGTGCCCCGGGCGGTGGTGTGATCTGGAAGCCATCGGGTGTGCGGAGGACTACCCTACTTACCCCTACCTTCGACATTATATCCACCCGGCCTTCGGAAGGCTGCGGCGGAGCGTCGGAGAGGGTGGAGAGAGCGGATGAGGGTGTTGAACCCGTCGTCGCACCCATCTGAGTTTCGTTCATGTCCGTCTTCGAGGCCAGGCGAGACCATGTCTCAGGTGCGTTAACCAGACGATAGTCGGCACGTTACCAGACGATAGCGGGGGACGCCTCCAGTGTCCCATTATTGTTCATGAAGTTGCAGCGGTAGAAGGAGTAGAAGCAGACGGATCATTCTCCAGCGCGAAGTTGCGCGAAACACAAATGAATAGTTCTAGATGGATGCTGGTGAGAGTCCCGTCTTGTGCTCGGACGTCAGCCTCGGCCGAGTCGGACTACGCGTCAACTGTCACTGAACGCGAGCTCTTGGTGAGAAGGCGTGCGAGGTGGCTGCAACCACGACCTGTACGCGTATGTCCAACAAACAGGGGAGTATACAAGTACATAGTGACAGACATGCGCATAGTACGAGTATATGTATTCGATCCTTCGACGCACATCGTGTGCTCGTGAACATGAAGCGCATCGCTCATCATTGATACCACTCGTCCTCGTTATACGTCGCCACGCTGTTATACGGATTGAGCCCCACGAGCCAGCTGTTCGGCGGGAACCCACCGGGAACACCATTCCCAATCGCAGTCCCCGTGTACGCCGCCGCAGCCGCACTCGGCATCGGCATCGACACGGTACCACCGCCACCAACGCCATTCGCGCCACTGTGACCGACCGACGATCCACTCACCCACGCCGACGGGTCGACCTCAACACCGTTCCAATTACCGAATCCGCTGGCATATTGCGCCTGGTCGCGGAACACCCAGTCCGAACTGTCGCGGATGAGCTGCTCGACGCCGCCGAACATGTCGCTCGGACTCGCCGCCGTGGTCATGGCGCCGGTGGACCCCTGTTGGCGACGGTGGCCGCGAAGCGAGCTGGTCGGCGTGACTTGGGCGCTGGGGTACTGTTGGGCACGTAAGTCGTGGGCATCATCGGGTGGCAGGGCGTATTCGCGTACTAGTGCTGCTGCGGCTGCCGTGGAGACGGGTGGCGCGCCTCCCACGGGTTTGGTAGTGGCTGGTGGTAAGGGCACGCCACTGAAGTAGCTGGTTGCGGTTGGGATGATGGCGGGATTCTGCGAGGCAGCATGCGTGGCGAACGATGAGGGGGTCATGTTCTGTTCGGGCGACCTTTGTGGCGCGCTTGGCGACTGTCCTTCGCTGACATAGCTGCCGAATTTGGCATCTGTTCGGGCGAGCACTGTTGCCGCTTCTTCGGGAAGCTCGACATTCCACCTGCGAGCTAGGACGCTGAGAATGCCAAGCGTGCGTCGGGCGCACAGCCAGCCCTCGGCGATCTCCTCGAGGTGCTTGACGCCGTGTACGATGTCCCGCCGAGCGTTCTTCTCGGGAAGATTAAGGAGATGTATCGTACAAGCCGAGTGAACAATGTAGACAGTGATGTTACAGATTTGTCGGAGACCGTGGGATCGCTTGTACAGACGCATGAGCTTCGAGATCGTGCCGGCGGCTTGTGTGCATAGTTTGCGCGGGCTGACGTTTTGTGGCAGTGGCGATGTCTGCTGGGTGTATTTGAGGAATGGCCGAAATAAGTGGATGAAAAGTAGTTGAAAGAACATGCTGAGCAAGGTCAGTGGATGTGTTTGTTAATCGATGTGGCCATCACTCACTGCATGACCAGAACACTCGCTAGGCCGCCTTCCTTTGGCTCGAGCTCTTTCGGTAGCTCTCGTCTCCATGCTTCAAGCCTCGTGTGAATATCCGAAAGTTTCCTGAGTTCTGCAGCTTTACCCTTCGACACGTCTCGCACCGGATTGTAAAAATGTTGCCTGAGCCAGAACGAATCAGCAGTTGGTCTTGTTGACCGAACGGATTTCTTACATCAAGTCGTTACTGATCTCGCACAAGACTGTGATGCGCAGTGCGACCGTCCGTGTTCGAGCTGGCTGCGAGTGCGCTTGCGTGAACCCGGAGTCGGAATATGGACTCCACTGTGCCGAGTCTTCGTCCGGGAATACATCAACTTTAGGCACTGTGATTATTGAAGTGGGAATCTGAGGAAGACGCCCGAGGTAGTTGGACCAGCACTTGTCTGCCCACAATATAAGTCAGTAAATATCATGTCAGAAGGGGCAGGAGGAACCTGCCAAACAAGAAAGAACCCCAGAACGTAATACGACGAACATCCTCCTCCGCCTCGTCGCCATTGACGCCTTTATTCTTAGTGAGCCGGCCCGAGTCGAGGTTCAACCCCATATCCAGCGACATTCGGAAGCCCATCCCGGAGTAAACCCATCCCTTGGCCTCGCGACCACAGCCTGCCTCGCGCACGGACATCAGCCCTAACGCTTGCACTGTCGTCAACCTAGACCGTTCATGCTCGTCATTCTCCATGATCAAACGCTTGGCCTCCTTGAAGAAGTGATCGCCAGCCGTCGCTGAGTCGTCCGGGTTAAGACGTGCGCCACTGTGCGATGTGAAGTGGCAGCCAAGCGCCAAGACCGCGTTGACGAGGAGCGGACTGCAGTAGTATGTTCTCCGCTTGGCCGTCGGAGGGGGCTTCCCGAGTAGGAAGTCTCGGTAGAACAGCGTTTTGGACATCGTTGTGAAGTAAGTGTAGTGCCATGTGAAGTACATGTTCAGAAGGTGGACCACCAGCTCCGGGTCACTGGTGACGTTCGTCCAGGATGTGATCGGATCGTCCTGTTGCGGATACTCGTCGATAGACTCGTGGAAGTCGTCTTCCTGTGCCAGATGTATAAGGTGCGAAGTGCCTCCGATATACCGCACCGAGCCCTCGTCTAGCCGTAGGTCACCCATTTTGCCGTACAATTGTGTCTCGAATGTCCGACCCGGAGCCGCACCATTCTCATGCACTGATCCTTCATCCTCGTCCTCATCCAGGTCGACGCCGTGGCCATTGCTGGCCAGCTTCTCCGCGACTGTATCCAAACTTTCGCAGGTCCGGATCTCGCGGACCAGGGCGGGCACATCCTCATCTGAACTGTTCAATAGCGCCTGTATGAGCGTGTGGAGGGTCGAGTTGCGGGTCTTGGAGTCGCTGATGTCGTGTTTGTAGACGCCTTTGCGACGATGGTCGGAGTTGGGGTCGTAGGTGCACTCGGTGCCATATACCGAACATGTCGTGCATGCTGGAAGACTGCCGTCGCACTTGCTTTTGCGCTTCCTGCGGGTAGCCGAGACAAATTAGCGTCTGTGGTAGAGAGTGGGTAGATCAAAGGGTATCGAAGGAGGAGTTGCGATATACCTGCAAGCTATACATGCCGTACTAACGCCTGAACATCACGGTCAGTATACGGGTACGGTACCTGCATGGTAACATCAACGTCGATCATACATCGTCTTTTCGCAGAGTCGTCCCCCTCGGCCGTATCGACGCTGGCGGTTTTCCGTCTATTCCCTGTCTTTGCCCGTGCCTTTCCTCCATCTTGCGCCTGTGCGCCCTCCGCCGCGCCATTGCCGAAGTATTGCGACTTCACCTCTCCATGGTGACCACCACCATTGACACCACCGTTGGCCCCGCTGCCTGCGTCCATGGAGATTCACAGTCGCATCAGCTTCGCCGGCCGGCTTTCGAGCAAGTCCCGTCAACTCCGGGTCCTCGGAGATGTTGGAGCTGCAGAGGAGGCTAAGTTGTCATCCAGCAGCGGCGTCGGCGGGCTCTTATTTGGTCCCGCCGCTGTGTCCAGCCGATGGTGGTATTTGGAAGCAAGTGTCTTGCCATCGTCCGGGAAATCCCTAAGTATTCGGGTCCAGAGTACGGCCTCATGGGTAAGCGGTTCACGAGATAGAGCTCGAGACGCAAGCAGACAGCCCCTCACAGCAGATGGGTGGCGACGAATCGGATGCATTCCGGAGGAGATATCGCTTCGAATTGACGGCAACGATATCGCGACGTACACAGTCGAGCGAAGGGCTTCAGTAGTAGGCTGCCATGCTATCTCCATAAGAACTGATGGGGGTTCCCCTCGCGATGCCATTTCGACGCCGTCTACGATACTTCTTATCTCGGAGACACTACATGTACCTATCATAAAAACTTCTTTCTGGTACCGCCTCACGTTCGGATACGTCAGGCGGAATGGGTCAGATCTCTTCGCCAACGACCTCACTTGAGCTCTCGTGGGTGCCACCGTAGTGCAGAAGCCAATGGTCGATATCGGAGACCGTTGAGCGCAGTGCAGGGAGGAGATGGCTCGGATCTGTATTTACACTCGATCGTCCATTTCGATACTATTGGTCGTGCCGCATCTCCTTGACAACGACGTCCTCTCCAGCCTATATGAGTGCCATCGCAGCATTTCGACTAAGGCTTCAGATCGGAGACGGTGAGCGGCGTAGAGAAAGCAGAAGGCACCCGGCTCTGCCATAAAATTCAACATCGACCGTTTCAATGTCATCCGTCGTGCCGCATCCCCTCGCTAACGACATGCACCTGAGCTCTTGTCAGTGCCACCATAGTGTTGAGACTGACGATCGAGATCGGAGACGCTGTGCGCAGTCGATAAGAGAAATGGCACACGAATCTGATTGCTGGTCATCATTGGTCATTTCAAAGTCGTTAATCGTGCCTGATCTCCTCGCTATCGACATGGAGTCGAGCCTTGATAGCTCCATCAGACCGCCCAGATCGGGTCGTTATCCTCGAGATACCTCCGAACACCCCAAATCAGCCCATGTCATTCTGATCACTCCCACCAGCCCGGTCCTCGTTCCTCAAGCCTCGTCGCCCATATCCTGCTCCTCGTCCTCCTTGTCGAGGTTTGGCACCCTCAGATGCTCCTCACCGTCGTCGACCTCCGCGAAGATGAAGGGGCGTCCCTCGTCGTCTTCATCGACGGGACCAAAGAGCTTCATGAGATCCTGGATCGAGATTTCACGCTTCCTCGAATCGCTCATGGCCTCATCGATTTCCAATTGTTTGTTCTCCTTCATCGCCATCATGGCTGCCTGTGGGGTGAGATCGAGGAGTCAGCGACGTCAGCAAAGGGTCTGCATATCTTCTGGATTGCTTACGTCGATTGTATCGCGTACCACGAGTTTCGTAAACCTTGTGGTCTTAGTTTGCCCGATTCTGAAGACGCGGCAGAAAGCCCTGTTGGTCATGATCGTTAGCGGTTGCTCAAAGTAGGTATGTTGAAGGGGAGCACTGACTGCTGCTCAACACTATTATTCCACCAAGGGTCGAGACAGATGACCCGACTCGCTTGCGTTAAGTTCAAGCCGAGACCGCCCGATTTCAGAGATGAGATCAGTATCTGTTTTGAGTTCGTGAACTCTTCGATCGCTTTCTCTCTCGAGTCGTGGCTCATGTCGCCCGTATATTTGCAGCAAGACCACCCCTCGGTGCGGCAAATCTTCTCCAGAATGCGCGTCATCGGCAAGAACTGCGTGAATACGATGATCTTGCAGTCCGGATCTTCCGCAAACCATTCGAGGATCTGCGCTTTGGCCGCGACGGTTTTGGCCTGGAATAATCATGTTAGCCAGCCTTTCCTCAACCTTGTGTCAAAGCAGGCAAATACCGATGGCGAGATGCCCCCATTCATGCCAATCCAGTCTTCCATGTCGCCGCCCTTCGACCGCTTCTTGCCCTTGGCCTTGGCCTTGTCTTTGCCAGGAGCTGCACCCGCCAAGCTCTCCGAGACACTTCCTTCGTTGCCGAACCCATCTAGCCCGTCGATCGGACTCTGACTTGCGTATAGTTCACCACATTCTGAACACGTAGCCCCGTCATGTCCTCTGCGAGCCGCGTAGGTCTGGAGATCGGTGAGACAGCTCTGGCAGTATATGTGCCAGCAAGAAGTTATCACCGGGTCATTTGGCGGCTGCTAGTGTGTTAGCAATGTCAGTTGCTACGAATACTCCTGTCTTACCTGCTTGCAGCCAGCACACACGGATCTCTCTTTGATCTCCACCCATTTGCCAGATTTCGCGAGACTCTTCAGGTACTTCTTGAAGTGGATTGCTTCACCAAACTTCCCGCCTGTATTCTCCTCCATGCCTTCGGCGTCGATGAGGTCCATGGGTACAGCTACATCCTCGGAGACCACTGCGCTCTGCTGCCCTTGCATCCCGCCCTGTACGCTTTCGACAGCGATCTTCTGCGCGAGCATATATCGTAGATGGAGCAGAAGATTCTTGCCCTCCTCAAGGTTGTCGTCCTCATCCGTAATGATGCCGTTGAGCTTCTCGAAGTCTTCCTGATTGAGAAGGTCACAAATCGGGCCCTGGATCAAGAACGGGTGGCTACATAGCTGGCGAAGGCGCAGAATCCTATATATATTAGCACGAGAACGATTTAATGGCGAAGGTGCTGGATGAGCTCACAGAGTCCAGATGTGATGGTACTTCTTCTCAAGACCACCCTCTTTTGAGATGGTATTGATGCGCTCAACGAATCGCTTCTTGACAACCTGGTATATCAGACGCTCAAGGCGGCTGAAACTCACCCAAAATGTCATTTGGACCGGCTGCGGTAGGTCGAGCAGGCGGGCACCGAAAAGCACATCGGCGTGCGTTCGGCGGACCATGACCTTGTTGAGCAAGACTTGCAGCCTGGACATTCCAGTGGTGTCGCCCGGGGTCACAAAGTTCTCCTTGAATAACCTGTACGAGCCGCCAGCATGTGGTTCCTTGATAAACTTGAAGAAGGCGTATAGCTCTCCGATATGATTTTGGATTGGTGTACCAGAAACCGCCCAGCAGTGCTTGGCGGAAAGGGAAATGCATGCCTTCGAGGTCGTGGACAGGTGGTTCTTGATTGCTTGTGCCTCGTCGAGCACGACTCGTAACCACCGCACACGGTGGAAGTCGCCCTTCTCCTTCTCGAAAAAGTCACTCCACCAGGCCTCTTTCTGTTTTGCTGTGACGAGCTCAGGCGGTATCTTCGTAGATGGATACGAAGACAAGATCTCGTTATAGGTTGTGAGTACCACATCGTAGTTCTCCATCTCCGAAATGTTGTCGCCGCTGGTAAGCCGGTGTCCGGCATGATTGCGGACCCACCGGAGGCCAAGATGCTTGTGCTCGCGAACGTTCAGAGTGTGCTTCTCGATCTCTTGAGCCCATTGCGTGATTAAAGCCCGGCTTGCCACGATCAGGGTACACCTGCGCTTCGATTTCTTCTTGAGCCGACCGTTCTGTATGTTCGCAAGCATCATAATTGTCTTCCCGAGACCCATCTCATCGGCCAAGATGCCGCCCTTAGGCTGCGTAGAAGAATCTTCGCGGCGTCTCATGAAAGCCGTGCCCAGGACCTGGTAGTGCTTCAATGTCGTTTTCATGCCTGACACGATCCATTGACCGTCTCCTTCGTTCGAGGGTTTGACGGAGCCTTGGCTAAAAATGACATCAGCTACAAACGACTGCCGTACGTGTGAGATCATCCATCAGCTTACCCAGTGAAGTCCATGATAGCTTTGTTGAGAAGCTGCTTATCAGCACAAGCGACACCATGATCGGAGTCGGGCACCGAGGCAATCAGTTGAGCCAATGCCTTGTCGCGACGGCTTGGGACCGTGTCGCCGAACGACGTCGGTTGTTGAGGCAGATTGGCTGTGGCAGCCGCATCTTCGAACACATTGGTGCCCATGATGCTCGAGAGGTTCGCCATCGGAGGTGGCTTCTTGTCTTTCGACTTTGCTCCGCGTGCCTTCTTCTTCGAATCGCCCGCCTTCTTCTTGGAGCCGCCGGTCTTCGTAGCGTTCTTCCGAGGTTTCTTCGGGGCAGGTCCGTCATCGTCAGGGTTCGCGCGTTTCCTGTATCGCCGCTTAGCAGGTCTCTCCGCGACATCGAGGTCATCATGTGCTGCGCCGGGAGTCTCCAGTGGCGTGAAGTCGTCGCTCCTTGCCTCGGAGATGGCGGCACCCTCCTCCTCTGAGCTCTCGCGATCATATTCTTCGTCAGCCTCAAGCTTCCTCAATCTGACATCTTCCGCACCATGCGCCTTTATATACGCGAATTCAGACTCCATGTCGAGCGTTCCGGCGCGTTTCTTACGGTCGCGCGCTGCCTTTACCCTTGCAAAGGCCAATGCAGCCTCGTCCTTCTTCCTCGGTATGCTTCCGGGCTCAGCGACGGTGGCCGTGATCTCCGACGCATCATCGGGCGTTGGTGCCGCTGTTCCGGAGATGCTGGGGTTGGCGAGAGTGCTTTTCCTCGCGGAGATGCGCGCTTTCATGACCTTGGCGAATTTGGCCTGAGTCTGGAGCTGGCGTTCGTGGTTCGTCATTTCTGGGACGAAGAGATCGTCATCGCTCGCTGGTACCGAAGCCTGGGTTCCAGACATGGGCTTTGGGCCTGGATTTGAGTCACCCGAATCGTCGGGTTGGGTCACTGCTGGTTTTGCAGCCTCAGAAACATCACCGGGCATCCCGGACTGGGCCTTGGGAGCCTCGCGCAGTCGTGGGTCCATAGCATCATCGTCCTGGGCGGCCGAGCGGTCCGGAGGCGGGCTATCAGCCATGATGTGATGGTGTTCGTGGTGCCGGAAGCTGTTAAGAGTAGTGGCAGAGGGTGTTGAACGTGATGGAATAGTGTGGGAAGGGGAGGAAGTGTTGGAAGGGGAAGGAAGAGTGTGATGAGTGTGGATTTAAGAGGGAGAGAACAGAAGAGGAAACGGCCAGATACTTGTACTCGCTGGCTTGTGGTCCGTGCGCTCCGCTCCCGCACGTGGCATGGGGCCTAGGCGCTCCAAACCTGCTCGAGACGTCCAGAGGAGGCAGGAACGGCACCGGTGAGTCTCTTGGCGGCGCTTGGCCTGGCTTGGCGGGTGGAAAGTGAGCTGGAGTAGCCTCTTGAGACCAGAGGGGATGGGATCGAAATGAAGGAAACCTGCAGTCTCGCATGTGACATGCCAATGTAGTCAGTGGCGTAAGCCACTGAGTGTCGCCCCGGCGGAGATACAGGGCGAAGTGAGAGCGAGCAGCTCAGATATACGCAACGGACTGGGACACCAGTGAAGCCGTCCGGCGGTCGTTTGGCATGTACAAAAGCTACAGCACCGCCCCACCTCCACCTCCAGTCTCGCTATCACTGATCGGCCGCGACGGCACAGCGAACATCGGCATGTTCCTCGAATCCCCATGTAAATGCGCCGGCAACTCGCACGGCGTGCCACGCCGGCCCCCATCCGGCGAATGTTCGTCTCGACTGCCCACCCTTTTCTTTTGCTCCGGATGTCCGAAGTGACCTTGGGAGAGTAGGGCAGGGTTCTCAGATCCCTGCGGTACGAGGATGCTTTGCTCGCTCGGTGAGCCGCTAGCTGCTGCTGCGGGAATCGTGACGGTGATGTCTGGCTGGACTTGCTGGCTTACGAAGCCTTGATTCATGGCTGGTTCGATTTGCTTGCCTGCTTTTGCCGCTTCCACCTTCTCGCGTATCGAGGCTAGTCCTTCTGGGTGTTCGGCGTAAGGTGCTGGGTGAGTGTCGGCCGTTGATTGTGGTGGTGGAGGTGATGTGTCGTCGTCAACGTGATGGTTGCTACCCTTGTCGTTGTTCAATGCAGGCAGAGCAGAGTCCTCCTCTACTCGCTCGTCTTTCGGCGAGCTTGAGACCATTGCCGGGTTACTCATCTTTCGCCTCGCATCCGCAATAAGTCGGCTATACTCGTCCCCATGCTTGGTCGCCCATCCGACCCCATCAAAGTCCTTCCGCATCACGCCGTTACTCAACCCGTGTGTACTCGGGGCTCGTCCGCCTTGTGTTCGCTCCCACGTCTCCAGATCCTGGAGCAGGTCGCGCTTCGGCCGCGGGTGATCACTATCGCAATCAGCATTCCACAGGTTAACCCATTCGGTATGTCGTCTGATCATGAGCTGCTTGGAGCCCCATCCAGGTATGCCGATCTCCTCGAGCTTCTTTCGCATGGGCAGCTCCTTGAGGAGGGAATAGTTGAGCTCGGCAAGTCGCTCCCGTGGTGTCTCAGTCGGCCGTGATGCCACTCTTGGTAGATTGCCGTTGACTTGCGTCCGAAATTGTGCACGCTTCTCATCTTCACAACGATCCAAATGCGGCTCGACCAATTCCATCTTCATGCGCTTTCCGCAGCCTAGGGGACACTCTAGCAAGCCATCATCCGGAACACTCTCGGTTACGTCCTCGTACGTTCCGTCCACCCCCTCATCGCTATCTTCTACTTCAATCGTATCTACAGTCGATGTCTGCGACGCAGCCGTCTTTCTGCTCTTGCTGCGAGTGGTCCTTCCATCGCCCTGCGCAAGCTCGAGATTTTCAACATCAACAACAGCTCTTTTCCGCTTGCCTGGCCTTCCTTTCTGTGTCCCCTGTTCCACCTCCCTCCGCGCCACACGTATCGCAGCTGGTCTGGCCGATATGAACGTCGCGACGACCTCCTGCAATGCCGAGTTCTTGCGCAATTTGCTTGCCTGATCTGCAGTACGACAGGCAGGACACCGGCCATCTGCCGACAAGCTGGTTCGTATACATCGCGAGCAAAAGGTGTGGGAGCAAGACGTGATCATAGGAGTGTCGTAGAACTCCTTGCAGATCTGGCAATGGAGAGCGGTCTCGAGCTGCGCAAAATCTCCAAGGGGTGTATGGAGCCAGTCGGTCGAATCCGGGACGTCTTGGGCGCTGTTCATGGCTGGGCAGTAAGGTATAACAGGAGTGTCGTCGCGATAGAAGTATTTGGATCACGAAAGTGGAACGGGAGGCGCGAGTCAATTGTCGACGGGCCGCCCCGTGACTCTGCAGGTCCTGCACCTCAACTCTCAAGTGACAGAGCCGCCGCCGCCGCCGCGCTAGTTCCAATCGGCTCGCATTCACATGGATTGTCACTTCAAAAGGTCAAAGTTTTCAACGTACCGCGGAGCGCGGAGCGGGTAGCTTGAGGAAGTGTCCCAGTCGCATACATGTACAAACACGTATGATGACGACCACGACATTGTCGCCATCTTGTCGAGACACTGGTGCGCAAGCATCCCCGTGTGGAGGCATGCGACAATCATTGCGCCGGCAAACAGGGCACAGCGACATGCCCGGCCACTAGCGGGCGATATATACTATCTTGTCGACCCTGACCATCGTCGTCACATATCTCGACCAGCCCGCCGAAGTCCGCGCGTCGACGACGGTCGGACCGCGCACATAGCAACCATATCACCATCGCTTTCTTGCCTTCTCTGGGACGCCCGTGTTCTTCGTCCCTTCTCAATTTCCTGTTCTGCCTTGGCACGCTGGCAACTGCGATGTATGTACCTTAGTCACTCTTTCGCTCTCCAAGCTCAGTAACCACTCGGCATGAAAGGCAACCCCGGCGCATAGTCGATACCAAACCAAAAGCCTTTCGGAACTTATCCATAGCAAACACTGCACCATGCTATCAGTCAGTATACCCGCCATGGCAATCGGCGCCATGCCTGCGCTGACAGCTCCTCGTGTAGCTCATCACCATACTGGCCTGGGCCGGCGCTCTTGCGGCGAGGGTGACAGCACTCAACCCAATCGTCGTGCACGAACAGGAATTCAGCGACAGCGTGACAAACGACCGCTTTGTGATCATCGGCATCGATTACCAGCCAGGCGGGCAAGGTGCATACGGCACGGGCAGTGGCGATCCCTTGAGCAATGGGACTACCTGCCTACGGGATGCGGCACTCATGCAGCAGTTAGGCGTCAACACTATCCGCTGCTACAACGTGGACCCTAGCCTCGACCACAACGAGTGCGTTTCGATATTCGACTCGGTGGGTATCTACATGCTCATCGACGTCAATGCGCCTGTCCCTGGATTATCGATCGATCGTTCCAATCCATCCAGTTCCTATACAGCGTCCTATCTCCAGCACATCTTCACGGTGGTCGAGGCGTTCAAGTCCTATCCGAACACGCTGGGTTTCTTCGCCGGCAACGAGATCATCAACGACGTGGCGACGGGCCAGGCCAACCCGCCGTACATCCGGGCTGTGCAGCGCGATCTGAAGAACTACATCGCTGCGCATGCTCCTCGCACCATCCCGGTCGGCTACAGCGCCGCGGATGTACGATCAGTGCTGCAGGATACGTGGGCGTATTTGCAGTGTAATGACGGCAACGGAAGCAACGACACCTCGCGATCCGACTTCTTCGGCCTGAACAGCTACTCTTGGTGTGGCAACCAGTCTAGCTTCACCATATCCGGGTACAACGTTCTCTTAGAGACGTTCAGCAACACCACCATCCCAGTGTGAGTGGGCCAAGCCTTTCGTACCGACCGTCTCTACCTTCTGACGTTTCTTTCAGCTTTCTGTCCGAGTACGGTTGCAACGATCCCACGCCTCGCGCCTTCGATGAAGTAATTGCCCTGTACGGATCGCAGATGACCACTCTCTCCGGGGGCCTGGTCTACCAGTACACGCAGGACACCGCGGATTATGGCTTAGTGCAGACATACAGCAACGGCACCGCCCAGATCCTTGGCGACTACGACACTCTGATGAGCCAGTACAAGAAGATCGATGTCAGCCTGCTCGCGTCGAGTAACAGCACCGCCACCTCATTGCAACCCCCACAATGCAACGCCAACCTTATTTCCAACGACGGTTTCAGCACGGACTTCAACATTCCCAGCCCACCCAGCGGCGTGGACCAGCTAATCAAGTCCGGCGTCCCCAATGCGCCCACCGGCTCCATCGTGTCTGTAACGGGGACGAGTGTGCAGGCGGCAGTCTACGCAACAAACAGGGGACGGGTCTCTGGTCTGGCCATTCAGGCGGTGAGCACGGCGAACAGCCCGGGTCAGACACAGAGTGGGTTGTCCACGGGTGCTGCGTCGAGCGCTACTGCGTCTTCCAGTGCGGGCACCTCGGGCACGAGTGGGAGTGGGAGTGGCAGCGCGTCTTCGACGGGCGCCGCGGCGAGTGCGAAGGCGTCCAGTGGAGCGTATAAAGTTGGCGCCGGATTCGCTGGCGCTGCTGTGGCAATTGGTGCGGGTGCGCTCGCTTTGTGAGCCAGCCTGCTACTCGATTGCAACAGCATTCTCCGTGGATGCACTACAGAGGTTGGCGGAGAGGGAGTCTCTCACCGAGTCGGCAGCATCCCTGGCATGCGGCATCCCTCGGTGCTCCTTCACAGCCCGCCGGACGGCGCGAGTCACTGCGGGTGATAGCGAGACGCGCATGACAGTGCGCACTGCACACGCGACTTCTTGGCTGCGTCACCTGGGGTGTCGACAGCGGTTGTGAGAGGTGAACGATTGAGATCTCGAGGGCGGAGAGAGAGGGACAGGATAATATTTTGCTTAGCATGGCGTTTGATATGCAACAGCGCGGGTTGGGCTGTAAATGGTGTAGATACATGTAGCATAGCGAGCAGGTTAATGAGGTAATGCACATAATACTCTACAATACGTTATTGCTTGCTTCGTCACATGTTCTGGTGTTTAAGTACGTGATGTCTCAGAGCTGTCACGCAAGGAGGCACAACGCCTTTGCTTGTGCCTCGACCGTTTCATGCGGCTGTCGATCTTCCGGGGAAGCTTGCGCGGCCCTGTCAATACTCCCTTGAGTCCCTTCCAATGCGACAACATGCCTCCCACCAGCAACACCATCTTGATCCCCGAGCTGGTCTCACAGTCAGTACTAATAATGCGCCCGCCACGACCTCAATAACACGCCAACCGCGAACATGGGCAAACACCGCTACGGCGTCATCCTCGACGCCGGCTCCTCCGGCAGTCGAGTCTATATCTACCGCTGGCTCAATGCCGCCGCCGCGCGAGCTCACGGCGACGCGCAAACCCTCGCCAGCCTCCCCGAGATCAAGACGAAGAAGAAATGGAACAAAAAGGTGCACCCGGGCATCTCGACCTTCGCCACACAACCGGAACGAGTTGGACCCGACCACCTCAGAGACCTCGTCGACTTCGCGCGCGAGCATGTCCCCGAGGGCGAGGCGGAGAATACACCCATCTTCCTACTCGCGACGGCAGGGATGCGATTACTGCTTGCAGACCAAAGCGCCGCGCTGCTTGACAACGTCTGCGCGTATTTTCGGCAGGAGACGAAGTTTCAGCTTCCGGATTGCGGGTTACATGTGCAGGTCATTCCCGGCGAGACGGAAGGTTTGTACGGCTGGATCGCGGCGAATTATCTACTTGGCGGGTTTGATGAGCCGGAGAAGCATGATCACGGGAAGGGACATCACACGTATGGGTTTTTGGATATGGGAGGTGCGTCGGCGCAGATTGCTTTTGCGCCTAATGCGACGGAGGCGGAGAAGCATGCGGAGGATTTGAAGCTTTTGCGGTTGCGGAGGGTGGGTGGAGAGGCGGTGGAGTATCGGGTGTTTGTTACGACGTGGTTGGGGTTCGGAGCGAATGAGGCGCGGAGACGGTATGTTGAGGGGTTGCTGGAGGCGTACCCGGGGAGCCAGGAGCTGCCGGATCCGTGTTTGCCGGTGGGGTTGAAAGTGAATCAGACGGGTCATGAACTGTTACCGGGTTCGTCAGAGTTGGCCGGGACGAAACCGTATTTGGTTGGTACTGGCGCATTTCCGGAGTGTTTGCGGCGGACCTATCCTTTGCTGGAGAAGGAGCGGGCGTGTGTGGATGCGCCTTGCTTGCTCAATGGTCAGCACACGCCTGCGATAGACTTTGACGTGAACCATTTCGTTGGTGTTTCGGAGTACTGGCACACCACGCACGAGGTGTTTGCTATGGCGCACAAGGACAAAGCCTACGATTTTCTCACATATCAGAAGCAGGTCACTGACTTTTGCTCGCGAGACTGGCGGGACATCGTGAAGGATGTTGGAAGCCAGAAATGGGGCAAGAAAGTGGACGAGAAGACGGTGGAGGAGGTGTGCTTCAAGGCAAGCTGGCTGATCAACATGCTACACGACGGCATCGGCGTACCCCGTATCGGTCTTGAGCCCGTGAAGGACGCTGCAGCGAACAAGACGAAGGCTATGCTCGGCAACGCGGCGGATCGCGGGTTCCTGGATCCATTCCAGGCAGTCGACAAGATCGACGGCACGGAAGTCAGCTGGACTCTCGGCAAAATGGTGCTCTTCGCTTCTTCGCAGATGCCCGCTGCAGACCATGCCCTTGCCGTGGGCTTCGGCAGCAATATAGCAGGTGTGAAAACACCCGCCGACTTCCAGTATGCGGGTGGCAAGTATGAAGCCTTACCCACCGACCTCGACGACAGCAATGCGGGAGGAGGCGATGACTGGCATGACCGCATCTTCAACGGGAGCTACTCGCGACGCGTCCCTGGCATCCTAATCTTCATGGTCATCCTGGTCCTGGCAATGTACTTGCTCTGCGGCCGCGAAAGACGACAAAGCGCCTTCTACAAGCTCCGCCGACGGAAAGCCCCTGGCTTCCTCGGCAGCAAGTTCTTCGGCGGCAGCGCCTCACCCCATTACGAGCATGTGCTAGAAGCCGCCGATCCAGCCGACGACTTCGAACTAGACGACGTCGAAGACCTCCGCTTAGCCTCCGGCAGCAGTGGCGGAGGTTCCGACCCGCACCACACCGGCCGGTCCTCTGGCTGGGCGACTCCGATAGTGCGCGGTATGTCGCCGGACATCTTGCGGTCATCGCCGTCGAGGAGTAAGATGTATTTTGACACCCCGGCTGGCAGCGCTGGCGGAAGTGCCGAGAAGGGTCTGGGGATCACGGCTTTTGAGCGTGGCGGGTCGGGTGCGATGATGAGAGCGGAGAGTAGAGAGCGGTTGGCGCCTCGCGAGCAGACGGGCAGGAGGAGTCGGGCGGGGAGTCCGACGAGGAGGAGTCCGATGGCTGGGTTGGTGGTGAAGAAGAGTCTGGATTGATTCGAGAGGAATCTCGTCGTTATGTCTTATTAGCAAGGCGTTGGGGAGGGCAGTACACTGGCACGAGGTTGTAAATTATGACGGAGATATGTGCTTGACATCGATGAGCAGGACAGATACAAGGTCTTCGAATGGCCTGATAACGACGCAGTGAAAGCTACGCCAAACGCCTTACGTGCCCTCTCAGAATATGACATCCTCATCGCCCTCGTCACCCAACACATTCTTGCTTTCGCCATTCTGCTGATTCTCCTTGTCACTCTCCCGCCGCGCCTTCTTGCTCCGCTCGGCATCCTCTTCGGCCTTGGCGCGCTCCTTGACGCCCTTGACCTTCTTCAGCCGGAAGAACTCCTCGCGATCCAACTCGTCGAGCTCGGAGTTGATGTACTTGATCGTGTTCTCCGTACGAGGGATGATGACGTGCTCACTACGGCCGCACGTTAGCAGCAGACCAGCCACAAGCACAACAGGAGACACATACATGGCATTAACTCTCCGGTTCACCACCTTAATGACCTCATCCAATATCACAAACGCCGTCTGCAAGCTCGCGAGCTCCACCAACGTCTCCACAGCCCTCGTATACGTCTCCCGACACTTCTGCACCTGCTGCCCTCCCTTCCCCAACCCCGTCATCCCAAAATCACTACTAACCCCCTCCACCCGCCAACTCTCAAACTGCGGCAAAAACACTCCCGAAACATTCTCCTGCCGCGTCTTCACCCGGAATTTAGCCTGCTTGACGCTCTCCGTGATCTGGTACCCAATACTGCTATTGCCCACCGCATACGTGACTTCTGCGAGCGAGAAGGCGGCGATCTGCATGACGCGGCCCATTTTGCGTTTGGCGTCGTCGATGCGCTTGGTGATTTCGCGAAAGCGCTTGGTGAGGGCTTCGGATTTGCGCTTGAGGAGGTCGTGGCCGACTTGGGCGCCTTTCAGTTTGGACTTCATGGCGCCGAGGGATTGGCGGGTGGGAAAGACCGCTTCGCGGCCGGCACCCGAGGACATGGTATGCGATGGTGTGTGGTTGTGGTTGTGGAGGTGGAGGTCGAGGCGGTGGTGGTGGGGATATCGGCGTCGTGGTGGTGGACCGCAATGATGATGTCTAACAAAGCAAGCATCCGGAGCTCTTGATAGATGGAGTGATCCCCGCTGTTGTCCAAGCTCCTCGTCTCATGACTCGCGTTGCATGGGAAAGTCTGGTGTCTCACAATCGCGTCTTCTTGCCTTCTTGTCTCATCCTCCGCGCCTTGCTTCGCGGTCCGATCGCACATGGGCAGACATGGTGAGTTGCTGCGCACACTGACGCCACCCTTCACCATCACTCTCGGTCTCTCGCGGCCCGGTTCGCGCAAGACTTCCGCCGAGACAACGAGTGCGCCGAGGATGGCAGAGACACGGCGGCAACAGCAGCAGCAGCAGAGCTTCCTGTACCTCGTAGCACAGAACGACGAGGTGTATGAGAATGACATACTGCGTGACCCAGGCAACATCCGGCCTTGGCTCGACTATGCGAATTTCAAGCGGCAGTATGGGACACTCCTCGAGCAGTCCTTCGTGTCGGAAAGGGCAGTCACGGCGTTGCCGCGAAGCTACAAGATTTGGAAGATGTATCTGGAGCTGCGAACGAAGCATCTGAATGGCCGGAATCCCGCGAGGCACAAGGCGGAGTTTCAGAAAGTCAATGCATTGTTCGAACGGGCGCTGGTGCTGCTCAACAAAATGCCGAGGATATGGGAGATGTACTTGTCGTTCCTGTGCCAACAGCCTTTGGTCACTCTCACAAGACGGACCTTCGATCGTGCATTACGCGCACTGCCGCTGACGCAGCATCATCGGATATGGGTACTATACCGGCCGTTCGCAAACTCGGCGGGCGGAGAGACGTCGATCAAGGTGTGGAGGCGATATATGCAGATCCATCCGGAGGATATGGAAGATTTCATCGAGCTGTTGGTGCGGGAGCGGAAGTACACTGAGGCTGTGCAGCGGTATATCGATATCCTGAACAACCCGCGTTTCAAGTCAAAGGAGGCCAAAGGTCCCTTTCAGCTTTGGACGGAGATGCTGGAAACGCTCATTGATCATGCGCGGGCGATAGCGAACCCGGTGCCGATGCTGGACGGTACGACAATAGCTGTCGACAAGATCATTCGTTCTGGCTTGCAACGCTTTCCGGACCAGCGGGGCATACTGTGGGTTGGTTTGGCACGGTATTACATCAACCGTGGTGCATACGAGCGAGCCCGGGATGTCTTTGAAGAAGGTATCACGACCGTGATGACCGTCCGCGACTTCAGCGTGGTGTTTGATACATACGCCGAAGCCGAGGAAGCGCTCATCAGCATCAAGCTTGAAGACTCTGCCACCCGGCAGCGGAAAGGCAGAGTGGATGAGAGTGCAGACTTGGACCTCGACATTCGGATGATGCGCTTCGAGCAGCTCATGGACCGCCGACCTTTCCTCGTCAACGACGTCTTGCTCCGGCAAAACCCACACAACGTCAACGAGTGGCAAAAACGAGTCGCGCTTTGGGGTGAGAACGCGCAAATGGTCGTGCAGACCTACACCGATGCGATCGCGGCTATTAACCCCAAGAAAGCCGTCGGCCGCTTCCACGATCTTTGGACGAATTACGCAAAGTTCTACGAAGCTGGTGGTGACCTCCGCAATTCCCGAATCATCTTGGAGAAGGCCGTCAAGGTGCCGTACAAGTCCGTATCGGAGCTAGCAGAGATGTGGACCGAGTGGGCTGAATTGGAATTGCGCAATGAGAACTTCGACCAAGCCGTCAACATCATGGCCACAGCGACTAAAGCGCCAAAACGCAGCACGGTTGACTACTTTGACGAGACGCTCAGCCCACAGCAGCGCGTCCACAAGAGCTGGAAGATCTGGTCTTTCTACGTCGACCTCGTAGAATCCGTCTCCACCCTCGACGAAACAAAGAAGGTCTACGAGCGCATATTCGAACTCAAGATCGCCACCCCGCAGACCGTAGTCAACTACGCCAACCTGCTTGAAGAAGCGGGCTACCACGAGGACTCATTCAAGATCTACGAGCGTGGTCTAGACCTCTTCTCCTACCCCGTCGCCTTCGAACTCTGGAATCTCTACCTCACGAAAGCCGTCGACCGCAAGATCAGCATCGAGCGGCTCCGCGATCTCTTCGAGCAAGCGGTCGAAGACTGCCCGCCCACGTTCGCCAAGACGCTGTATCTCATGTACGGCGCTCTAGAAGAAGAGCGCGGGCTCGCGCGGCACGCCATGCGCATCTATGAGCGCGCGACGCGTGCTGTGGCCGACGCGGACCGGAGCGAGATGTTCGAGTTCTACATTACGAAGTCGACCTCTAATTTCGGGCTTACATCCACGCGATCGATCTACGAACGCGCTATAGCTGCTTTGCCGGACAAAGAAGCCGCGACTATGTGTGTCAAGTTCGCCGAGATGGAGCGGAGGCTAGGTGAGGTGGATCGTGCGAGGGCAATCTACGGGCACGCGAGTCAGTTCTGCGATCCGAGGGTGGAGGGGCAGGCGGCGGTGTTTTGGAAGAAGTGGGAGGGTTTTGAGGTGGCGTGCGGTAATGAGGAGACTTTCAAGGAGATGTTGAGGGTGAAGAGGAGTGTGCTGGCGAGGTTTAACACGGACGTGGGATTCATTGCTGGGCAGGCGGTTGCGAGGCAGAAGGCGATGGAGAAGAACGGGGATGATGGGGAGGATATGGAGGTGGATGCGGCGGGCGCGGCGAAATCGGATGCCATGGCTAATCTGGAGAGGCAGGCTCGAGCGCCGGTGGGGTTCGTGGCTGCTAGTGCTGGGCCTGAGGGTGAGAACCGGAAGATGCAGGACGATGGGATTGCGCCGGCGGTAAGAAACGAGGAGGAGATTGATATCGATGAAGATCTGTGACCTGGATATCGGGAAACATTGTACAATATGTACAGCACACGAATTCAGGCCTTGGTTGCCTGCGACGACTCCGGTCTCCCACACACTCCGTTGGCCCGGATGTAGCCAAGTATCAACCGCTGCAACTCGGACACATCCTTACTAGGATATCCAACTGCCTTGCCCTGCCACTCCCAGCTCCCCCGATGAAAGCCTGCACCACCCGCCGCGCTACTCCCCCACCGATTCATCCCGGAAAGACCCCCCAAGTCCAGCACATCACGAATACTGCCAGAGTTCCTGGCTCAAGTCAAACCCCTCACTAAAGTCCGTCCCCAGAATATCTTCCCACTCCGGCGGCGGCGTTGGCGGCAAGAGCGAGGGATCCAGTGGGAATTCTTCCGCGGCCTTGCCGTCCAGCCTCTGAATAGCTTCATTCGCGTCGAGCATGCTAAAGTCCTGGTCCGGACAAGGCAGCCCTTGGTGTGACGGCTCGAGCACAGGCTGCAGAGGTCCTGCAAGATCGGCCTGGCCCGCAACAGCAGCACTCCCAGCAGTGATAGCTGGTCGAAACGGCAAGTCGAGCGGCAGCGGGAGTCCCTGGTCGTCCACAAGCCCCAGCGCCGCGACACCTTCCGCCATACCATTCACCGCCGCCGCTGTCGTCCAGATGCCCCTAGATTCTGGTTTCGCGCTCCCCAGCGGTCTCCGCCGATTCAATCCCGCTTTGCAGTATGAGCATGGCATTGCGATCGCCACTTCGTCGTCGCCCCAGATTATTGTCCAACAGTAGCCCAGTCGCGTTGCACGGGTGCACTTTTCGATGGGGAGAAATTCGCCGTGGCCGCAGGAACACCAGATGAGTTTTTGGGTGCACATGACAGGAGCGTGGGTGTAGGTGTGTGTTTGAGGAGGATTGTTTTGGAATTGGGGTAGAAGGCAACGTGTGTTGCGTTGGGGCTAAGGGGGGGAGGCGGTATGTGTGTTTGCGTTCTGCGCGGGACAAATAGGGGTGGGTGGGTGGCGCAGGAGATGGGCGAGATGGGCGAGATTGGAGAGGAAAGGTTGGAGTGACTCAGATTCACTTTACTTAACTTGGGTGGCGATTTACCTCCTCATATTGGGTCCACAACTCGGAGAGGCATGGTAATGGCAGCGTGTGAGAGTGGGGACGGTCAAAGCGAGATCTATCGGCTTCGTCCTTGATTGCACATATATGAGTGTGCTGCACAGCTATATCGACAAACACTTTTGCGATCCAAGCATTCCAGGTCCATTTCAAACTCTAGAGGGTGACAAAACCCTTTGTACATAGACTGTCTGAGTAGCAGAAAGTGTAGCGCAAGTGGTGCCGGCATTCGCATCGGCTGCTGTGGTTGGAGAAGCTGTCGTAGTAGTCATTGGAGCCGGGGGTCTCGGAGCAGGCTCAGGTGCTATGTAACCAATCGTGCGTGAGCGTCAGACTGGGATTTATAATGATTCTCTCAGCTTAGCCACATCTCGGCAGCCCTTGATGGTGGATTGGACGGCGTAGAAGGATGTGAGGTATTGGCACTGAGGGCGTCCCCCGTTTTCCAGGTATACTACATACAATCCATGTCAAGCAATCATCGTGTGCCGCATCCTCATTCGGCACTCGCGTCTCCTCCTCGCCAACTTCTGACGCCCTACGGGTACTCTTGACCTATCGTGATAGTCGTGTTGACCGGGAAGACCTTTAATCACTGAGCGTTAGCGTCAAGAACGGCACTCAAACTACTCTTCAGGTGTTCTTGCCTTGCTGAATTTCATCGCGACTGCGAACGCGCCAGTGATGGGGCTGCTGCTGGCTGTCTCGGAACCGACGAAGACACTGTCCTGCAGACTGCTGTAGTTGGCAGAGCCTCCGAAGAAGGTCGGGGCTGCCGAGAGCGAAACGCATCAGCAATCGACGTGTCACACACGAATTATGGAACTCCGTCTTACTCCAGACTACAGTCGGTCAGCATTCTTCCGCCCAATGCTTTGTATGATTGAACTTGCTTGAGTACGAGTAGCCGTACGGCACTTTCCGAAGCAAATGGTGTCAGCCGAGACATATCTCAGCATCGCTCATGAATCACTCTCACCCTGCAAGCCGGTCGTGTTACCCGCGAGAATGATGTCTAAACTCGGAACCGCCTTCTGCACCCCGTGTATCTCCATGAGAAACGGCAGGTCGAAGCCATTGTCCGGAACGACGGTCAACGAGACGGAGGGCCGAGCATACGCCCCATCCGCATCAGACGTCAGGTAATCTTCGGCGTATTTGACCGTCCCGGAGAATTGGAGCTCGAAGCCGGGCTCGCCTGTGCAGCGCGAAGGGCATGAGCGAATTTTTGGCCCAGTTGTTCGAGATGGTGAGCGGTCTTACTGTAGAGGTGTCCGCCCAGTATGTGGCCAAGCAGTTGTTCACCGCCAGTTGCAAGCGGTCCTAAGTCGATCTGTCCAGTTCAGCGTGGTGTGAATCCCAAGTTCCAAGAGCTATCTTACCACAGCCTTCACCGTGAGCTACGAGAAATTAGCGTCAGAAACTCGTCAGGGGTCCCACAGCGGAGTCTGAAGAGCTCACGTTGAGGTATAGTGCCGGTACGAGGTAGGTGTACGATGCCGACGCCGGGAGAGAGCTAGGAAGAACAAAATCTCTCGATTTTGCCTTGGCCGGATGACCGACTGCCGTGGAGACGAGGGAGAGCGCTGCAAGCGCAAGAAAGATAGTGTTGATCATGATAGCGGTGACAGAAAAATGATTGATTCAGTACGGGCTGCAAGAGTACTTGAGATGGTGGTGCGGTTGTGCAACACGGATTGCAAGAGGTTTAAGTAGGATCGGACTTAGCTGATGTCGTTTAGTCACCGAAGGGTGCAACGGCATGAACGGCTGCTTGTGCTGTACGAGGGTCAGTCGTGCTGACTATTAAGCAGAGACATGGATCCTGAATCGACATCCACGGATCCGAGCGCTGCGATGTAAGGGTGGCTGCGAGCTCCGTCGAAAGAGCGGTCTACAGCGCCGTGAGGGCTCGTATGAAGGCTCGCAGCTCCCGTGAAATGAACCGTGACACTGATCAGCGTCGGCATACACTCGATTGTCGAGCCAGCCATCGACTTGCCGGATGCGTAGCTTGCACGTGGCTTGATGGAGAAAGACCGGCATGGCTCTCGCTTGGAGCAGGCCGCTTGTCTGTTGTGTGACTTCGGAGGGCCTCGAACGATGATAGAGACTGTCATCAGTGGTCTGCACTCGCTAAGGTCGCCTTGTGGAGTCTCTTCCTTCCAGAGAGCCGTGTGTTGGTCGCCTTGCTGAATCAACAAAGCTAGCAATCGTCAGGTACGGTTCCAGGACGACGCATTGCTGAAGTCGACATTCACATGCGTGATCGGGTTCGTATTCAGTCTCTTGCATGAAAAGTTGTATGAGTCAGCGGAAGTGCAAGCTCGGGTAGCGAAAAGATCATGGGCGGTAGACGTCGCTGTTAGCGAGCCTCACGAGATGCAATGTTGCGGCTCGGTATCGCTGGTTCGGCTTCGTCTTGCGTTCGCTTATGTACATGCCTTCGAAGGTGCACGGTCAACACCGTGGAGGCCATGTACGGCCTTCGGATCCCTTGGCATGTCGCTCGCTCTCCTATCCGACCTCTCCGCGAATCGAATAGCATCATAGGCAGCCTCATGGTGCTGCGTTGTTGACATCCACACTCACATCGTCTCTACTCTTCGCCTTCTCAACAGCTACAGACCTTTCTGCCCATCATGAGGACCATGGATCTTTTCATTGCCATTACCAGCTTCCTTCTCGTCAACTCACTGCCCTTCCCTAATGATGATGCTGTGGCCGTTGTGTGGCAGTTTCCCAATACAACATGGATTGAGAACCTAGCCGTGCGCCAGACCGGCGATATCCTCTGTACCTCTCTCAGTAGAGATGCGGTCTTCATGGTCAATCCGTTCAAGCACACAGAATCGACAGTGGTTCATTTCGAACCCGGCAACGGTGCGCTTGGAATCGCCGAGATTTCCAACGACGTATTCGTCGTCGTGACTTGCCAAGTCGACCTCGCGACAAGCTCGGGTGTTCCTGGGAGTGCTGCGGCTTGGACACTCGACATGAATGCTTGGACATTAGTATGTCCTTACGTTCCCGCAGCCTGACGACGCACACGCGCAGCATGTTTCCAGATGTTCAGGCTGACGATGACGGTAGGGAGCCGATGACGCCGTGACACTCATCGCGAGTCTTACAGATGTCGGCCTGCCAGACGGCGTCGTAGCACTCAGTGAGCCAGGAGTCGTGTTGATCGCAGACGCTGGGAAAGGTCTCGTCTGGAAGCTGGACGCCAACACTGGCCAATACACGATCGTGATCGAGGATGACATTTTCATCTCAAGTAATCCGCATATCCCGCTAGGCGTGGATGGCGTCCACATCGTAAATGAGTACTTGTATTTCACCAACCTCGGCGACAACATCCTCGGCCGCGTGTCCATCGATACGGCCGGCGCAGCGACGGATGAGATAGAGATTGTTGCCGTCATGCCTGCTCCGGATGACTTCGCGCTCACGGCAGATGGCACTGCTTATGTAGCCGGGGCCAATCAGCTGCATAGAGTGTTACCAACGGGAAAGGTGGACGTGCTAGCCGGAGGCATCAACGACACAACTCTGGAAGGAGCGACTTCTGCTCAGTTCGGCCGTACTCGGGATGATGCAGGTGTGCTGTATATCGGTAGGCGTTCTCGAACAGCGTGGTAGGGACGAACGGCTGACCATGGATTGCAGGAACTAACGGAGGGCTCCTCGTGCCTGTGAATGGTAGATTGATCGGAGGACAGCTCTTGGCCATTAATATTGATCAATTTGCCTGAAAGTGAGCGGTGTGACCAGGAGACGTACCTTGGGATGCAGAATGCCCAGGCTGCGCCTCTGGTCGCGGGTATGTCGACACACGAGTTTTGCTTAACGACACGGTGCCATGATGCCGTTGTAGCGTAGAATGGATGAGTTTGCAGCTTGATGGCACCGTTCTCGAAGGTGAAATGGGTTCGCGGGTGGCGATAATGTAATGTAAGGTATGCACAGATGTCCACGAATGAGCTGAGCACTCCTCCAACGCCTCGCTAAAAACTGCTGATATTATAATCCTCCCAAGACCAAGGCACTCATGGTGATACCCTCCCGTCCGGTAATTCATGTCTCGGTAGCTCTTTCGCAAGTCCGGTATCCATCTCGTGCAATTGCTCGTCGCGCACCTGTCCTTTCTGCTTCATCGTCTCGTAGCGCTCGAGGAAATTCTGCACGTGTCCAGGCCTTTGACTTCCGTCCGTCCTGAAGCTCACCCTTTGGCTCACACCCAGACTGTTCACATCAGAGACCGATGACGGCGGATAGGGAGACGATTGGTGCCCTGGAATTGGTGCTGGATGGAAGGTGAAATCCTCGTTGCACGAGTCCGGTAGGTTGTACATGAGCTTCGGCTTCGCATGCTTCTGCCGCTCGCGGTGTAATAGTAACAGTGCGGTGCAGAGGGCAAGCAACATAGGCAGTCCGAGGCCGCAACCTAGAGCGACCATATCTGTCGAGGTATAAAGTCCGCTCGCTGCGGCTGATGGTGTTGCTGTCACCGTGATCTGTGCTGTAGAAGCCGTCGCCGAAGGTGTTGCAGCTAGCACAGACTGCAATATCGTTGCCACCTGGTCGGCTCGCAACGACAGGCCGCCCGCACCAGCCATAACGAAGGTGTTGCTGTCACGTTGGCAAGCGGTCGTGTTTATGCCGCAAACGAAGGTATTCGAAGCCCCATCGCTCGAGCATGGAGTGAGACCAATAGCGCTACCGGTGCTCTCTGCGTACCGACCGTAGATCAGCGGGCTGTTCCAGTCTCCTACGACGTTTTGCCGGTAGTCCTCACCTGGTTTGCAGTACTCGGCGTAAGCAGGCGAACCCCAAGTCGCGTCAGTGCAAGAGGACCTTGTCACAAGCCCGCGGCCATAACACAGTCCATTATCCAGACAGAACGAGTTGCTCGGGCAGCACGAGGCTTCGGTGCCGTTGCTGGGACACAGAACATCGCCGGTAGCGACCGTCTTTCCGTCCGGAAAATAGCAAGACTGTGCCTTTGCGAACGCGATGAAAAGAGAGAGCGTGGGTAACGCGCGCCATGTACTGACAAGGAACGGCATAGTGGCGACGGACGATACGTGGTCGCGTAGAAAGAGAGAACTGAGCGACAGCACGAGCGACCAACGGAATCGGAACGAAAGGCAACGCGCAGTCAAGACCGCCTTCCCACAGCGCACCCATCCAAGTGGTCGTTTAGGAAGAAGGAGAAGAGTTGTCTTCGGCTAGTCTACGAGGAACGAAAACGCCTCCTTGCGCTGAGACGAGATGAAGTGGGTGCCTGATCTAACCCCATGCGGACGATATCACACTTCAAGATGTCAGACGGTGCTCGCCGATCAGACCGTCCAACGTCCATGCGCTGTATGGACGGGGTGAGGGCAGGAAATAATACGGCTTGCTGACGTGAGGTATCCATACCCCGGTACTACCGATGACTGGTCAACGCGGGTAATCAACACATGAGGAATCCCATGGTCCGTTCAAACTGCGTTGCAGGCTTGCGGGCCCCTTGCGAATAGGCCAGCAATGCTGCAGTCGATGGCACACTCGCGACCGCAGCTTGTCATGATGATGATCATCTGGGCCTGGTCAGCGATTGTCACCCTGATCCCTCGGCATCCAACTCTTGATTTTGTCGTGACTATAGCAGAACCCGATGATCTGGGCAGAGTCGCGTTACTAACGTAGTCACTAACTTCGGCAATGTGAGTAATTTACGTGGGCGCGGCTGCTGGCGATAGGCAGGGTTGGAGAAGCTCAAGAAATTCCGAAATATAACCCAGCTCCTCAAGACTGATGCGAGATTGCGGATAGGCGGTCAAAAGAGCAACCAGAGCTGCCAGCGCAGTGGTGAAGACATCTGAGACGAGACGAAGCTGCGTTAAAAACACAGCTCAATGAAATAAGCCGGACTGAGAGGCCATAATCAATCTGCCTTCGGTAGCCTACAGCATCACGACCTGTCCCAATCCCCAAGCAACAGCGCTCGTTCGTGGTCGTTTTCCTGCGCGACCCAGCGCATATAAGCCTGCGGCTGCCAGACGATCGCTGCTGGCCTCGCCTAACGGCCCTGCAGCATGATAAGCGTTGCGATATGAAAGTGCTGGACATTCACATACTCACCCATACGCAGCATCCTACGCAAATGTTGACTTCGCCGCTCCGGTACGGCCCCCTTATCTCTGCTGCGCCGTTCGACGTCATCGCCAGTGTGTACGCGTCCCAATAAACACTCGTTCGTTGTGGGAATCCTGCACGAACTGGCTTGACCTATCGTCACAAAGCGACAGGGTGTACTACCAGCGGCGACTACAGCACCGTCAGCAATGCAACATCGAAAGAAGAAGTATGTACGACTTACTCGTACGCAGCGTCCATGCGCGGATTCTTCCTCCGCTGCCTTGGTGTCTTGTCCTCGTCATGATCCCTCCAACGTCGAGTATCACTACCATCATTTTCCGTCTCGCCGTAACTGCGTTTGCGGCCGTTCGTGCGACTCGATCTCGGACGAGGCGTAGCGTCCGGGTCAGCAATATCCGTCTGGAAGTCGGAGCCGGCTGACGTATGCTGGCTACTGGAAGACCTCGGACGCTCAGAGCTGTGCCCGCTCCGGCGTCGATCAAATGCGAGGCCAGGAAGATGTTGGCTTTGCGACGGTGGAGAATGCGGCGGTCGCATATACCAGCGATCGGCAGCGCGTGAGCCAGGCCCCTGTGTCGCGGCAGTACTGCCGTTTTGGTGTGAAGACTGTGCAGCCGCGGTGGCACGAGCTGGGCCAGGTGTCGGGAAGACTGTCTTGGGCGAGCCTGTTACACCTAGCGCAGCCAGAATAACTTCTTGCTCGTGGCCCCGGATCGAAGCGGGCGTCTTCTTGGGCCTTATGCTCCTCTCGCCCGCCGTGACTGACATTGAGTCTGCTCCGGAGCGGACATTGCCGACTGTCGCCTGCCTGTCATGGCTACCATCAGCAGCGTGAAGTGCCTGCTCCAGATTGCTCAGAATATCCCCATCATCTCCGGACTCTTCGCGCTCGATGCTGGTAGATGCGCTATTGTGGCCATCAAGTTCCATCGCATCAGCGGATCGCTCACGTTCAACACGATCCGGCCTATTTCTGTATCTCTCCATCAAATCTGCTTTGCTCAACATCTCCGTACAGACTGCTGGGAATGTCTTGTGGAGGGAATCGTTGTCTCGAGCAGACGTCTTCAGCATATTCGGCCGACTCTCTGGGTCGCGAGCGTTTGTATAGTAGTCGGAGGTGGTGTACTCATCGTGCGTCTCCAATTTGATATGCGATTCCGGTTTGATTGATGCCTCAGCCAGCAGCTCCGCTTCATCAAACGTTGCTGGCAAAGGCACCCTAGTCGGTAGTGGAGCTTGCCAGTAAAGCCAGCCCAAGCTGAGGTTCGGGTCCACATCCTCCGGATGCCGAGCGAAATGGTTGTAGTCGAAGTCTTCATCCGGATCATCGGGGCCACTCGTCGAAGGGGGTGGTGGCGGCATCATGCCGGCGTCGCCGTCCTTGGGGCTGATGGATACCTTCGTAGCGTGCGGAAGTGAAGCTTGACCGTAGCGAGATTCGTTCCCTGTCGTACCAGGTGGCGGAGGCAGTGGTGGCGCTTGCCATTGCTGAGGTGGAGCATTGTGTGGAGCACAGATGCCGTTCTCCCAGCTATTTAATGGGAGAAGATAGGCCGGAGAGTGCAGATAGTACCCGTGACCCGATGGGAGTCCGTTTTGAAAATAGGCTTGGAGCTGCTGTTGAGACCATTGCGGTTGTTGATAGGCTTGGGGCGTGGCATGTGCATGTTGTGGGTAGCTCTGGTAGCCTGGCTGAGCCCATCCACCGCTCTCGTGGGATTGCGGTTGCGACCAAGGATGTGGTGTGTGCGGTTGCGGTTGCGCCGGTCCTTGGTACCCAGGTGGCGGCGGGTAGTACGTGATGATGGGGTTGCCTTTGGGCTTCTTGGCTGGGGGAGGACTGCAGACATGTTAGCTAACGACATCAGTGCGCGGAAGGCCAAAGTGGATTGCGTCAAGTCATCACTGTGGCGAAGCTTACCCGCTGTACGCTTGGCCGAAGCCTTGCTGATGGCTGCTCGGATACTGATACATCTTGCGGATCGTTGAGTTGGAGAGAAGAAGAAGTAGAGAGTGTGTCACTGTTGTCAGGGGCTCATTGCCAAGAGACAGGCGAGCGTCTTCCGGTGTTGATGAATAAGAAGCGAGCGTGAATAGACTGAGCTTGACGACGAAGTGTGTCAAGGAGAGATTTGGCTGTGTGCGGTTCCTTGTATGATTACCGGCTGGCGTGACGTGCAAACAACGAGCGAGCGGCGTCGAGCCTGAGTACTTGCAAAAGGGGTATCCTGTCTCTGATCTAACCTCACGGTCAGCGAGTTCGTTGCAACATGGCAAGCAAGACGGCGTCAGTGCATGGCGGTGCGGCAGCGGTCAAAAGGCGGGCGGCGACGTGGCGTGGCGGTGATGAAGTGACATGAATGTCTGACAATAATGAGCTCAGGTGCAGCTTGGTCTGGTTGTTTACAGTGAGGTCAAGGCCCCTGTGCTGCGGGAGGGATCGGTAAGCGCCCGGTCCCGTTGCCGCCGCGCTGTCTTATCATCCTACATGCCAAAGGTCATGGCTCGCTAGTAGATGCAAGACACAACTCACACAAGAGTGACAGGACCATAGTGAGAGACACGAGACGTCGAAATATCACAATGGAAGTGCTTGCTGGTCGCTGACAGATACCGGAGAGCATGGTCGCCATCACTGTGACCTGCCATCCACATGTTCGACTGCCCTACCAACTTCAATCTGCGCCGCCGTCCTCTCCATGAGGATACCGATCCTCGTTCGCTTCTAAGAAATGCCTGGTTTGCCAGGTACGTGGACGAGCACTGCAAACAAGACCATCCATCTGACATGTGCGCAAAGCCAGTGTCGATCTCGACGAATGCATCGCCCGCCTATACCGAAAGGAGTTGCTCGCAGACTCGGTCATCGAAGCAATATGCGCCAAAACGAAAGAGCTGTTGATGAGGGAGAGCAATGTGGTGCACATCCAGGCGCCCGTGACGGTCGTCGGTGACATCCACGGGCAGTTCTTCGATATGATCGAAATATTTAAGATCGGAGGCTACTGTCCGGATACCAATTACCTGTTCCTTGGTAGGTCACGCGACCAGCTGCTCCGACCAGAAGAGAGTTCGAGATCAGAGCTGATCAGATGTCACAGGCGATTATGTGGACCGTGGTCTCTTCAGTGTCGAGACGATCTCATTGCTAGTCTGTCTCAAGCTGCGCTATCCCTCAAGGGTGCACCTCATCCGCGGCAACCACGAGTCGCGCGGCGTGACCCAATCCTACGGTTTCTACACCGAATGCAGTCGCAAGTACGGCAACCCCGCGGTGTGGCACTACTTCACAGACATGTTCGACTATCTCTCGCTCAGCTGCGTGATCGACGACCAGATCTTCTGCGTGCACGGCGGCCTCAGCCCTAGCATACACAGCATCGACCAGATCAAGATCATCGACCGCTTCCGAGAGATACCACATGAGGGCCCGATGGCGGATCTGGTGTGGAGTGATCCCGACAGCGACCGCGACGAGTTCTCGTTGAGTCCTCGTGGCGCCGGTTACACCTTCGGCGCACAGGTGGTCAAGAAGTTCCTCGAGGTCAACAGTATGACGCATATTCTCCGCGCGCACCAGCTTTGCAACGAGGGCTATATGGTCATGTTCGACGACCGCCTGTCGACAGTCTGGAGTGCGCCGAACTACTGCTATCGGTGCGGCAACCTGGCGAGTGTGCTTGAGGTCGGACCGGGCGGGGAGCGGAAGTGGAATGTGTTCGATGCGGCGCCGGAAAACGAGGCACATAGGCTCGAGCAACAGCAGCAGCAGCAGCACGCTGGGAGCGATCCGGTCAAGGACTACTTCTTATAGACTCCAGACGAGAATTTGCATGGATGGAGTCATGGCGTTGGGAAGTCCTAAGCGACTTTGAGATACCAATGAAGCGAGCATAGGGGCCATGCGGCTTGTACTGTACTATAAGGGCTTGTAGTATATGCTTCGCCTGTGACAATATCATTGCCTACTTCACGTTTACTGTGCTCTCGTAGATGTATCTGTAAACAGACTGTATCTCAGACACCTGCCGCTTGAAGCCACCTTCTCTGCAACTCTCTGCCAGAAGTACTGATCGGGGGTGCTGATGACTTTTGTCCCGCCCGCTCACACTAACCTTTCAACTTCACAACCGAATTTTTGGATCATGTTTCTGCGACTTCACTTCACAGTGCAGCAAAGCCGCATCTGCACAATGTCCCCATTCGTTCCGCGGAGAGCACGCACGCTTTGGGTCAGCAACGACCACCGGGCATTACCCCCCCAGTGTCGCGATTACCCACCATCGCATGCTTACCGGCGTTGAAGGGCAAATGAGGCGCTGAGAGCATGGCCCTTCCACAGCCTCTCGTACTTGAAAGAAACCCGTTGCCTGCCTTGGTGCAGTATCTACTCAACCATCATGAGCAGTATGCCACGGTGGTCTTCTGCGGAGCCAAGGATGAATTGATTGAGCAACTGAGCCAGAAGACCGCCGAAACGGTGCCAGAGCCAGCAGCAAGCAACGAGCGCACTGATTCAGCACAGCGTGAGGGTTCGGCGTTCGGGCAAGAGGTCTGGTCTGTACCTACCTTACGTCTTCTTTCTGGATCCAGGAACGTGAAGCTGGCTTTCTGCACGGACATCACGCATTTCCGAGCCTATCTGGCAACGTACAGTGCGCGGACGAACAAGCCAAAGGCGGTCGGTGGTATTGACTCGGCCGCCGGAATACGCGTACTGGCCATCGTTAACCTCGTCAATCTTCACCGGCCGACCTCGGCCTTCTCTGCTCAAGGCCTCAATCGTACCTTGTCTGGCGCGGTGGAGGCTGCCTACGACACGCGTTCGAAGCTCGTCATCGTGGAGTGCACGGAACCCAGCATCTCTCCTGCCAAACACGCGATGTCTGCGCAAGGCGATGAACCGAGCAACGGGCCTCCCCCGCTGATCAGTGTATGGGACGAGGAGGTTTCTATTCTCAATGTCACCACCAAGAGTTTTGGTGCCGGCGAGCGAGGCTGGGTGGGTCGGACGGTCAAGCTGAGGACCATTGCTGCAAGGTGGTGCACCTTCTCGGCTGTGGACGAGAGGTGAGCCCTGAAGCAATAGCTACCCAGGTGTAGTGCTCTATTGAACTCGACACGGAGGCTTGATCTGGTACGTTGCGCCGCACTTTACCCCTCTTCCCCTTCATATGATGAGAAACAAGATTTCATAGACCTGTTCCGATAACACATGAGGAGCATATGCGATATAATACCTGATTTCCCGAGACATCCGATACGATGAAGCTTTATATCATTTGGTGGTGCCATTGCTGATACTAGATGATAGCGACCAAACGTGCTGGACATACAACGGATCAGCGGCAATCCGGGTGCTTTGCCGGGCTTGCCCGAGAAGTAGAATACAGCCAGGAGCAGCAAAAAGCGTGGAGTCGTGTGAAGTCAGACAGGCACCTTTGGGGGGAGTGAGGTCTCGGGTTAGCCACGGCCCGTCGAAGATGACACTCAGCGAAGGACGACGTTTGAGGTAGCGCAAAAGCTTTTCTCGTGTGCTTCCTCCTTGTGGGCGTCACAATATGCGACTGCTACCCGCTGGTGGGTAGGCGGAGACCTTGATGCGGCAATCAGACAGAGATAGATCTTCACCTTGTACGTAGGTAGGCGGCAACAATGGCCGGGTACGAGAAGGGTGTCGAAGTCACCCGCACAAAGAACTGAGCCCCGCTCACTTGACCAACCCAGCCTCCTCATCCTCCTCACTCTCACTCTCCTCCTCGCTTTCATCCTCCGTACTCGTCTCCTCCTCGCTCTCAACACTCCCTTCGCTTTCACCACTACTCTCCTTCCCGTCCTCCTCATCCAACCACGCATCAAGCGTCCTCCCACCTTTCTTCGCCACCCCAACACCTGCACCTCCAGCCAACACCCCGTCCAACCTCTCCCCCGCACTCACACTTCCCACCCCTCCTCTTTCCCTGTGACCCACATATTCCGCCTTCCCATCCCCGCCCTCCTCCCTCAACCCAGCATCCGGTTCCCTCCCATCCTCGACCCACTCCGGCAACCCAACACCCCTCAGATCCTCTCCGACGACCAGACTAGCGGATCCCAAGAGGTATGCTCGTCGCGACTCACTCGGCGAAGGCGCCTGCGGGACTGGTTTAGGCGCCAGCAAGAGCAAGGACGCGAGTTCTGTGCTGCTGGGGATGGCTAGTAAGGCGCGGTAGAGTCGGGCGCGGTCCCGGAGGTGGTAGGAGGGAGTGTAGCGGGCGAGGAGGAGGGTGTGTTGCCAGAGAAGTTCGATGGGGTGGGAAGTCGTTTTCTCTTCTTGCGGTTGGTGCGCGAGGACGTCTTCTGCAAATCCTCGTTCCTCGCCATCGTGGTTCTCTCCGGTCCTGGTCGAGAGGGAGAGCTCATCTCCGACACCGTTGTCCATCTTCTCCTCCTTCTCCTTCTTCCTCTCGTTCAGCCATCTCAAATACACCTTCGCCCCTAATCCCACAATCTGGCCCCTCACCTCCTCGCCTTCACCGGCGTACCCTTTCACCAAGATCCGCCACACGTCGGCAGCCACGCCTCCACCTTGACCCACCTCGTCTCCAGCACAATCAGCAAACTCACCCACCAACCACACAATCCCCGCCCGCGCTGTCGCACTGGTCAGATGATCCAAATTCTTCGCTAACCGAATAACTGTCTTCCGGTGTTCCGTCGGCGAGCGTTGGATCAGATGGCGGATGACGTGCATGGCCTCGCCCACCAGATTGTCGTCTGAGCTGTGGAGCTGGTTCAACAGCAGTGCTAGACAGCGTCGGGAGCTGGTAGGGTTGGGCGACTGCGCGCACCGGCCAATTGCTCGCACGCTCTCGCGAACGAGTGCTGGGTCGGGAGAGCGGGAGAAGTGCCCAAGTTCCGCGAGCAGTAGACTCTGGATGTCCGGCGAGCAGGATGGGAAGATGAGGGTCAGGACTTCCAGCTTCAGTCCGCGGGCATGGGGCGGTTCCGTGGAGCGAAGCAGGAAGTGGCGGTAGTAAGGCACGAAGAGCGAGGGCTGCGCGAGACAGACTTGTACCATGTTGTGGAGGGCCACTTGTTGGATGTCCTGGGGTGAGCGGAGGAGGGCTATCAGGGGACCGATGGCCGAAGGAAGGTGTGTAGTGGGGGCTAAGTACAGGTAGGCGCTTGCCACGGCGAGGATGACGGCGGAGGTGCGGCTTTGGAGGAGAGGAGCGATAGAGGTGAGGAAGAGGGTAAGATCCGGGTCCGCGATGGAGGTTTCTTCGTAGTCTGCTTCGGAACTTTGCGGCTGCGTCTCCGGCTCCAAATCCTCGTAGAAGTCCTGGACTTTCTGCTCTCGAGTCTGTGCGCGCTTCGTTCGTTTTATTCGTCGCGGGAAGCAGCGTCGGGCGTAGACAGTCATCAGCTTCAGCAGAGCGATCTGACCCCATTCGTCCATGTCCACCACCATCCTACATAGTCTCCTGTACACTGGGTGTATCGAATCAAATCTCTCCGTCGAGCACACCTCCATGAATGCCTGCACCGCCGCACCCGCAACGTAATATTGCTTGTCCGCCAACAACACCGCCAGATACTCCTCCACCTGTGGCCGTGTCGTCTCATCCAGTCGCACGCACTTCACGCACGCCAAGGCCGCCGCTTTCCGCACCAGAGGCGAGAGATCACTCACCCCCTTCTTGATTGCCAGACTTACAATCTGCGAAATGACAGGCACACGAATCCCGGCCATTGTCTTCAAAGCCATCGCCCTGACCCGGGGATTACTGTCCGACAAACTCTTCTGGATCGTATTGATGGATAACAGGGCCGTATCCGGGTCCAGCTCGGCATGGTGGATGAGGTAGTTGTACACCAGTGGGCGGGTAGAGGGATAAGGGTGGGAGAGGGTCTTGAGGACGGCCGGAAAGAAGGTGAGGGTGGCTTGGGGCGGGTTGGCGTATTGCATGGCGATGATGCGGCGGAGGCCATCGAGAACCTCGCGCTCCTGCCGGCTATCAAGGAGCTTCTTAATCTGAGGGACGGGAAGGGGACGGGTGGATTTACGTGGGCCAGCATCACGGGCTGCTTCGAGTGTGAGGTCGCGGGCTGGAGAATGTACGTTAGATGTGAGTGGCGAGGATTCGTAGTGTATACGAAGTGTCTGTATTACCTGTCTCCAACAGCGAGCTGATTCTCGATATCGACTCCATTGTGAGCGTGTACGTGTTTTCACATGCCCACTCCGTCCCAAAGAGGAAGCAGCAGATACTCAAGGTCACGTGGTATGGTGGTGGGGTGTGGGGCATGTGAAGGCAATGGTCGGACGCAGCTCCGTCCCTTGGAACACATCAGGTCGCGACTGTCACCTCCACCTCAATTAACTTCACCTTGATCTTGAGAGAGTTTCAACGTCTAACACAAGACGAGACCAGCAGCCATGCGAGCCCCCTCGACCGCAGCACTACTGGTGCTGGCCAGCCTCTGTCTCGGGACACCCTTTTGTCACGCCAAAGCAGAGCAAGACGCGGCAAAGGCGAAGGCGAAGTATCAAGCAGCATGTCCCGCCTACGAGCACTATGTCCGCTTCCCTCAGTACGTATAGAGATGAAAGTACGCGTACACATGCCTTCCACTGACTTCGTTCTAGCAACCCGCTCAGCGACGGCCCCATGAAACTCCCATACCAGCGACCTTCGGCCCACTGCCGCACGTTCGAATCTGATCTCGTCGAGAAGATCATTCGAGAAATGAACGCTTCCATGATTGACCGAGATCTGGCCCGCATCTTCGAAAACGCTTTCCCCAACACACTTGACACGACGGTCCGATGGCACACTGACGGTACCGCTACCAAAACGGACAAGCTGGCGCAGCAAGTCCTCGGAACCAGCAAATGGGCCGCAGACGGAGCATGGAAAGGTCCCCAAAGTTTCATCGTCACGGGCGATATCAACGCGGAATGGCTACGCGACAGTACGAATCAACTCGCGCAGTACCAACCCCTGGCCAAGAATGACAAAGCCATCTCCAACCTCATCCTCGGGGCCATCAACACACAAGCGGAATATGTCATTGCCAGCCCCTACTGCAACGCCTTTCAGCCCCCACCCCCCAGCAAGCTTCGTGCAACCGACAACGGCCAAGCCGATTCTGTCCACCCTGCCTACGAGCCCGCTCAGGTCTTCGAGTGTAAATACGAGCTCGACTCCCTCGCCCATTTCCTTCGGTTGGGCAACGAGTATTACGACCACACTGGCAGCACCGCTTTCCTTACGCCCCGCTGGTACAAAGCCCTGAACTCCTTGCTCAAAGTACTGGATGAGCAAAGTAGGCCTACCTTCTCCGAAACGACGGGCGAGTTCCAGCGGCAAATGTACCGTTTCCAGCGCCAAACGACCACAGGGACGGAAACTCTCAACCTAGCCGGCAATGGCAACCCTCTCAACTACGGTACGGGACTGATCCGCTCCGCCTTCCGGCCCAGCGACGACGCTACGATCCTCGGCTTCTTCATCCCCGCCAACGCCATGATGGCCGTGGAACTAAAACGCACTGCTTCTGTTCTTCAATCGGCAGGTAGCAAGCCCAAACTAGCAGCTGATCTCAAGTCTCGGGGCGAGGTGATTGAAAAGGGCATATGGACCCACGCCGTCGTGAACCACGCCACGCACGGCCCTGTCTTCGCCTTCGAGATCGACGGGTACGGCTCTCATATAATCATGGACGATGCCAACGTGCCTTCCCTCCTCTCCCTGCCTTATCTAGGTTTCGTCGACAAGACCGAGCGAACATACCAGAACACCCGCCGCATGATACTCTCCAAAGACTCGAACCCTTACTTCCTCACCGGCTCAGCATTTTCCGGCATCGGTGGCCCACACATTGGCTTGCAGAATGCCTGGCCCATGTCGTTGCTTATGCAGGTCCTGACTGCTTCTGATGATGAGCAAGGAGCGGAGGAGATGAAGGGGTGTCTGGAGCGGGTACGGGATTCTTGTCTTCTTGGCGTGGTGCATGAGAGTGTGAATGTGGGGAAGATTGGGGAGTACTCGAGGAGTTGGTTTGCGTGGGCCAATTCGGTGTTGGCGCAGGCGGTGCTGGATGTGGCGGAGAGGAGGCCGGAGGTGCTGTTTGGGAAGGGGGCGAAGGCTTATAGGGTGGGCGAGTAAGCGAGTGGCGTATGAGTTCATGATTGCGCTGGCGTGCTGGAATGGACTCGAACTCTGGATAGACCCGAGAGTCCACATGTTCGGTACACACACCCTGGGATCTGTGGTCGCAACCTCAGCGGCGTGCTCTGGACTTAGATACGAGGTCCAGCAGTTGGACCTACCACGGATGCCACCTCAAGCGAAGCCTATGAGGTTGCTCTGAGCAATCGTATTCGAGTAGGTGAGTCTTGACGACTCGTTTGGGCGCTAGGCATATCAGACGACAACATTGTTATG
This sequence comes from Friedmanniomyces endolithicus, assembly GCA_030411845.1. Lineage (NCBI taxonomy): Eukaryota > Fungi > Ascomycota > Dothideomycetes > Mycosphaerellales > Teratosphaeriaceae > Friedmanniomyces > Friedmanniomyces endolithicus. Next base: position 868,347 of record JASUXV010000007.1, on the reverse strand, counting down.
TGGATTACGAAGCCGTCGGCGACGACGAGATGTCAGACTAGGGTAGGAGACGATCAACGCCAAGATAACATATCTGGCCGACGGGCTACTGGCTACCAGATTTGTAAGAAGCCTCGAGAGGATTCCCATTCATCCCGAGCGCACGCGCGCACGCAAACACTATAATCCTTGTCATCTCTTCATTCCGCTCAGCATCTTCGGCCTCCCGCCAAGGAACACAAAGCACAGCACAGCAGTCACCGCACATATTCCCGCCAACACGGCATTCATATTCCCATACCCAAATTTCTGCTTGAACTCGCCCGCCAACTCCGGACCTAACGTCAGCCCAGCCGAGAAAACCATACTGTTCAACCCATACAGTTGCGCATACGGTCCGTTCTCCCCAAACCAGTCCGGGTTGACTTCATAGTACTTCTGCACGATGGCGCCAGCCTCAACAATAGACGGCGCTCCGATACCCGCCAGACCGACACCGCAGAGTGCGAGTAAACTGCCGTAAAGAACCATCTGGTCGTTGCCACCCGCATGTGGCAAGCGGAGCAGTGTGAGAACAGGTATGAGGTACGTATAGCTGAACACTGACACGGGTTTCGTCCCAAAGCGGTCGACGCAGTAGCCGAATATCGGGCCGAGGATGAAGTCCGAGACGCCGAGCGGGAGGAAGAAGATGCCGGCTTTGAGGGCGCCGGCGTTGAAGTAGTCTGCTGCTACGGTTGGGACGGTGGCGTCGAAGTTGCCGAGGAGGAGGGCTTGGACGAAGGCGACTAGGAGGGCGGTGACGAGGCGGGGGTCTGCGAGGCAGGGCAGGATGGGGACCATGCGTGCTAGTTTTGAGCGGTCGCCGGATAGCTTGAAGGCGGCTTCGTCTTCTTCTTTGCTGCCGAGTAGGGGCTGTTGCTCGTCGTCCTGTGCTTCTTCGTTGCTGCCGTCTTGTTGGTCGTTGGTTGTTGTATCACGGTCGCCGACTGAACTATCTTTGGCGTCATATCGTTTCGCGACTTTCTTCTCTATGACGAGGAGACGCATGGTGAAATCCACTCCCAGGATGGCCAAACCGATGCCAAAGACACCTGGGTAGCCAGCCTTTTCGTATAAAATACCGCCGAGTAGCGGGGCGCAGAAGTTACCCACAGAGATGAAGCTGAAGATCTGCGTCGGGATCAGTATGTGATCACTTGTTCGATGCGGATGTACATACTGATCCTATCGTCTTGCCAAGGTTTCCGGGACCCACAGTCTCCAAGCAGAGCGCCAAGCCAATCGTCCATACGAACGCCGCACTGATGCCCTGCAGCACTCTCGCCAGTATCAAGACCGGTAACGTCTGCCCAGTGAACAACAGAACAGTGGCGCCTAGCAGAGCCGTCAAGCCAGCCAGGAATGGCGCCTGTCGTGTGGTCATGCGATCAGCGAGCAAGCCGGCAAATGGTGAGCATACTACGGACGCGCCAGCGTATGCCGCGAGGAGACCCGAGACATTGCTTTGGATCTGGTCGGGAGGGAGGCCAATGCGGTCACGTAGCATGTATGGCAGGATAGGTACAACGAGGCCGTAGAGGAAGAGGTCGGTGAAGAGGCCGATGGCTACTGTGGCCACGACTGCGACGGAAATCAGTACGTGTGTGGTTTCACATCATCTTCATCTATGGTACGTACTGAAGTAGGTGTTACTTCGCCACTGCAGACCGGCTGGCTTTACTGTGTAGTCTTTGCTAAGCTGGAGTGTATTGAGTATCTTCTGGCGGGTAGAAGAGGCCATGGTGGCGTTCGCCGTCCACCAAAACCTTCCAAATACCGTAGTAGAGAAAACGTGTGGGAGTGGAGATGGAGAAGAGAAATAGGATTTCTACGTGCCTACCTCATGCATCCATGTACTCCGTACATCTACATGGATTGCGCTGCGCGTCAGAGATGCAGGTACGGCGGGGCTTATCCAGCTAGCACGAATATGGAAGGTCTAGCAGTCACACGAGCGTCGAGCACTTCGGGTTTGTACAGGAAGCTCATGACCGCCACCTGCTTCGAAGATGGGAGCGGCCGAGTGATCGAAGCAATAGAAGTTGTGCAGTTCATGTTGTTGACGGACAGCGTGTCACGTGTGGCGTTGTTGGGGAAGTGAAGTCGAGCGGAACGACTTCCGCTCTCGGACATCCTCCTTCATGCACAATCGCATCTTCTCCCCAAGCTCATGGTCTTGTACGCGTGATAAGCTAGACACGGTACAAGAGCTCAGCCATGGGATCCATCGACGACGAGGAGACAAAGCCAAGCGCAACGTTCGTACATTGCACATCGTACGAACAAGCGTAGTGTCTTGCTCCTCAAACTGACCTTCCCCATTAGTGTCTACGTCCGCAGCATCGACGAGCGCGTCAAAATTCCCCTCCTCATAGAGACCCTCCGCGAGGTCTTCGGTGAGCTCGGCAATGTCGTGGACGTGATCGCGAAGAAGAGTGTGAAGAGGAAGGGGCAGGCGTTTGTCGTCTACGACTCGGAAGAGTCGGCGCAGGATGCCATCGACGAGCTGCAGGGTTTCGAACTTTTCGGCAAGCAGATATACTTGGAGTTCGCAAAGACGCGGTCGGATGCCACCGTGCTCAAGGAGGATGGCGACGAGGGTCTCGAGGCGCACAAGACGCACCGGCTAGCGGAGAAGGAGCGCAAACAAGCCATTGAGGCTGCGAACGCGAAGACAGTCAAACGAGTGGCGGTCGAAGAGCTCGCTGAACGGCCCGCGAAATGCACGAAGTCGGCGCAGGCGGGCGGTGTGGTACCGGACGAGTACCTTCCGCCCAACAAGGTTCTCTTGTTGCGAGATCTGCCTGAGGACTACGGTCAAGCTGGGTTGACGGCGATCTTCAGTCGCTTTCCGGGCTTCAAGGAAGTGCGGACAGCGCCTGCGCGGCCGGACATTGCGTTTGTGGAGTACGAGGATGAGGCCGGGGCGAGCACGGCGAAGGAGGCTACGGGTGGGATGACGTTGGGCGACAAGGCTATCAGGGTGACGTTCCAGAAGCAGTAAGCTGGAATTGCGACTGCGAGCTCATGCCAAACTCCGTCCATCCTCGGTGACCTCCCACGGAATGTAAGAACATGATCAATCTCTCGTTAGACGGGTCGCTGGATGTCCTTGCGACTTCCACTGCATGCTATGGACCTGTGTTCCCAGCAGGGCACCTCGGTCTACCTCCTACCATAAACATGTTGACAATGTCGTAGTCGCGCGTAACTTTCTGAACGAGGATTTTATGTTCAAGGTAATTTCCTGTTTCCTGGAAGGGCCGCACAGCATCTTTGGGACCACTGTGACAAGATCTCTCGTCACACGTCTTATGATCTTGGAGTTCACTTTACAAAGCCTGTGTTCACAAAGATTCGCTTTATGGCAGTTCACTTCGCGACAGTCACAACTCAAAGTGCACGATTGGAAGCTCACAAATGGTGCTAATATGGGGCAGGTTCAACTTCTGCACCTGCAGACTTCGTCGTTTGACACAAACCACAGCTCGACCTGGTGCGACATTTGAGCACTGGATCGAGTTTGTCGCGACCATCTCAGCAGTTCGAATCCAATGAGCCTGCCAGTTGCAACCACGGATGACTCTGGAGGAGAAGCCAGGGTATTGGCAGAGTAAGCTCAAGTTCTGCGTACATACCACCAAGAAGTATACTGATCTTGATGCGTAGATCCCTCCAAGCCGATTGACTGATCGACATCTACGTGAGCGAGATGAACAGCAAGACGAAGCCGTTCCGAGTGCAACAGGTCCTGCTCGAACAATTATCCGATTACTTCAATAGTGCGCTCCAGGCTAATAACTTCGTCGAGAGCAAAGAAGGCCGCCTTAACTTCCCGGAAGACGATCTGAATGCGTGGAGGGTCCTGCTACACTGGATGTTCACCAAGACTGTGCCTCATTGGGACAAGGATGACGAGATTGCAATCGACGAAGAGCTCCAGAACCTACTCATCGACTGCTGGGTGCTCGGCGACAAGTATCAGATCTGCGCGTTTCAAAACGAAGTGATGGTGGAGCTGCTCTGGTACTACAGTTGGCACATAGGTGAAGAAGAAACATTCAAGCGTGGAGTCGAGCTGACGAGCTCGGCCTCCAAACTGCGGCGTCTGATGGCCGAGGGGATCGTGGAAATCATGGAGGCTGATCACCCGCACTCCGGCCTCGATCAGTACGATGGCATGCGCTTTCTGGAAGACTACATCCGGGCGAAAGAGCAATTCGACGAAGATGGTGACAACCATGGATTCGCCCAGGTCGTGTTCGGCGATGAGTCCGAAGGTACACTCGAGAAAGGTCCAGGCGGGAGGTGGAAGGACTATCTAGTCGGTGATACACTGCCAAGTAGAGCCTGGAAGTGGGATCTCGATGAGAGGGAATGGGGGTTCTAGAATCGGATCGGCGTGGTGAGGAATGTGCCAATTATCTGCGGGTCGGTATGAGTCAGCAAGCAAGAACACGTACGAGGCTCACTTCAAGGGAGCTCGGCAGCACTACAGACTGGCATGCTCGACTTGTGCCGTCAGGAGAACGACGGTACCTTTGATAGATACCTACAGGTTTACCGTTCAAGCAATATGGAACGCCTCTTTCCGATCTCCTGCCGCGTTAGGTATTCCGTCACCTGCGTACAGCGAGGACCGAAGAGCGTGCTCCGTACATTGGCGCGTCAATCCTCGCCTTTCTTCTACATGTAACAATGATAATGATGAAGCTGTTCCAGGTTGCGGCCACAGGTTGTACAGACCCCGGATTCGAGCTCTGCGTCACTCGCCATGCCGAGGTCTTTACATCGAGGAGCTCGAGCAGGCTAGATCCATGCTACATCCAAGCCCAGCTGATACCAGACCATACGAGCTCAAACCTCGCACTCTCCCATCACAGCTCTCAGCACAACACGAATAACCCACACCCTCACCCCAGCCCACCATGCCCTTCTACGAATTCAACCACCACATCCCCCTCACCATCTCCCAAAAAGACGAGCTCGCCGCCGCCATAACCACAATCCACTCCACCCACTTCTCCACGCCCAAACTCTTCGTCAACGTAGCCTTCCACGACGTCTCGCAAACCTCCACCTACATAGCCGGCAAACGCCGCACGGCCAACCACCTCTCGGCGCACGTCCGCAACGGCCCCTCGCGCGGCCGCAAAGACTGGGCGTACCTGGTGTCCGAAGTCCAAGCCGCGTGGGACAAGATCGTAGGGCCCGGACTGCCGAAAGTGAGGCGCGGGGATCCGGAGGTGGATACGAGTTTGAGGTCGATAGTGTTGTTGGGGGATATGATCTATATGACTGAGTTGGGATTTGAGGTCCCGCCGGCGGGGGGAGATGTGCAGTGGTTGCAGGAGAATTGGGGGGAGTTTAATCGGAGGGCTGAGGCGGGGGATGAGGATTTCAAGGGGATGGTGGAGGAGGTCAAGGAGAGGAAGTTGATGGTGACGGATGGGATGACGGCGCAGCAGAAGCTTGAGGAGGCGTTGGGGTGGGGGGATAGTGCTTAGGTTGCAGTCTGGGGGGTATGTACAGAATGTGAAACAAGTCGCTTGAACGCCGCATTACGTCGCCTTTTGCGGTGCGCTTAGCCTCCAATGCACCTGCCCCAAGCTACGCAGATTGTTAGCTTGATACCAGTGGTGAGGGTAGATTGCTGAACTCACCCGGAAGCCCGCATCCGAAGCCCACAAGAAGGTATACCAAGAAGATAATGACCACCACCATCAGCACCATCAACCTCACATTCTTCCACCACATCTGCCTTCTCAACCCCCGACTCCTCACCCTGAAATCCCTTGCACTGCCTCCCAACCTATCCGTCTTATCCACCAATAAATCAATCCTCTCCCCCCTCTCCAGCACCCTCTCAATATTCTCCGTCATAATCCCCCGCACATTCTCAATCTCATTCTGCACATTCGCAAACGCATCGTCCTTGCCCGCCTTCGTCGTCCCATAATCCACCATCAACTGCTTGAGCTGCGCATTAAACGCCGCCGCACCGTACGCCGGCAGCGACCCGAACGTCGTGCGCTCCGGGTCGTACTCCTTGAGGAAGCGCTTCTTGATCTCCACCAAGTAGCCGAAAGGTATCCGGCGGCCTAGATCGGCTTTGGCGACGACCATGTAGGTCAGGCCGCCGGCGCTTGGGGAATCGGGTATGCTGGACGAGGGCGCGGCGTCGGCGATGTAGTGGATGAAGTTGTCGTTGTGGGTGTAGGTGAGCTTTTGGGCGGTTTCGTGCTGGATTTTGGGGAGGATGACGGAGGCGAGGGCTGAGGTGCCCGTGACGGCTGAGGTGGTGTGTTCGGTGAGGATGGTGTCGTGGTAGGCGATGCAGGAGTAGAGGAGGGGGGTCGCAGGGGTGGATGAGGAGGCCATGGTGGGTGGTCGTTGCTGCGGTCTACTTGGTTTGATTTCGAGGGGTTTGTGCCGTGTCGAATGTGATGTGCAGAGTAGATGTAGATGATTGGAGGTGGACGTGTTTGGATCGCAACGACATGGACTGGCGATGGCACCTGCGCCACACGTTTCCCCGGCTCTCGGCAGGAGCCGCCTCGTGGCACCTCACTGTGGGGTAACAGAATGCGGGGAAGGCACGACAGGATCCATTGGGACGGACAGTGGCGTCTCATGTTGACTCCTCGTTGACAATCTGGCAGTAAGGATTCATTGCATACATCCCTACGCACACCCGATTCGAGAGTCAATCCAGCGACCGTGAGATCAATCAAGCGGCCTTGCTTCCACAGCTTAAGAGACCGACCCCCCCCTGACCATCAACATGGCTTGGCAGCAACACATCAGGTCAGTTCATTCGCCCTTGATCGCCCTGAGCGCTGGAGGGAACCTCCGCATACAGAGTACTAATCTCTGACCCATCAGCCGCCGCAACACCATCTTTTTCAGCGGCGCCGTCCTCGTCTCCTCATACCTAGCCGCCCGGTGGCGGCAAGCAGAGGTCCGGCGAGGCAACCAGGATACGTTCCATGTCGAGCCTAGCAGGTCTGGTATATCTCCCTCTTCCATTTCAACGATAATTATGCGGGGCTGACGAGGTTCAAGGCGGTGGCGTATGAGTGATTGACGGGTACTTTACTAGAGTTAGGAAGGAGGGGTGGTATCGGCGTTGGGAATGGTAGCTCATGACAGCCGTGGTGGTGTACAGTACATGGATGGGAGGCGGGGATGTGATGCCTAGGCGGTGAGGACACTGGAGTTGTTCGGGCCGCTTAGATGTGAGGTGAACGTGTTTGCTGGACCGGAATGCTATCAAAGTAACGCTATCAACGCGAATCGCCCAAAGATATATGCTTAGGAACGCTAGAACGTCAGTCGCAACCAGCACAAAAGTGCATCAATCTCCGCTTCAGCAATTGCATCACCCAACCCACCTCACTCCTCGCGTTTCGGCGGCTCCGGCGTCCTGACAGCCGTGCTTGGCCGCTCGTCCGGATTACCAGCCTTCGCCTCGCCCTCTCTAGGCTGAACGACCGACAAAACGCTCTCCGGACTCGGCGCCTCCCTCTCACCAATCCGTGACGAGCTCGCCGGCCCCTCGATCCCCTTCCCCTTAGTATTCCGCCTCTGCAACTTCCTCGGACTCTTCCGCACCTTTCCCTCACCACCACCGGCGACAGACAACCTCCCCAGCGGCGTCAAAGGCGCCACCCCAGCAGCTCCCCGTCCCTGACTACTACTCGCCGTATCCACTCTCACCGCCCGCGGCTTGGCAGTCCGCACCACCACATCCCCCTCGCTCTCCCTGCGCGAACTACTGGCATGATGCGACATATCTTTAATCTCCTTCAGCACCTCCCGGAACCCTTCCTCCAGCGTATGCATGCGCGACAGCATGATCCGGTTCACCATCCCTTTTTCCTGGTCTTCCGTCTGCCGGCGCTGTTCCTCTCGTTCGCGATCCCTCTCCCGCTGCATATCTCGCTCGCGAAGGAGCTGCTCGCTGAAGGAAGCCGGCATGCCGGAGAGTCCGCCCGCGTCGATGCCGCCGGAGGGACCCCAGTTGTTGTCGCCGATTTCGCTCGCGAGGTCTAGTGCGCGCGCGTTGAAGGATGGGTTTCGTCGTGACTGTTGCGCGATGTCCAGGAACGATATCCCGGCCCTAGTCGCCATAGGCGCCGTGCGCTGCCGAGGCGGCATGATAGGCCGTGCTCGTGTGGCAGCTTTGGACTTTGGCGTTTGCTGTCCTGATGCCAGCGTTTTACGAGCATTGGGCGTCGAGGTGCCGCCGCTGTTCGGCTGCTTGGCCGTCGTGGGCCGTGATTGGCGAACCGGGTGCGTTGCGGAGGGATCGTCCACGAGAGGAGCGAAGAGGACCGTCCCGCTGGATGTATTACGGCCGTGCATTTTACGCTGGGCAGAGACTTGAGCCGAGTATGCATTGTTGCCGGCATGTAGGAGATCAACGGAGTCTTGTAGACGATCCTTGGCTGCAGCGGACATCTGCATGTAAGGAGACTTGCTGGCGGTGGGCGTGTGATAATACTCGCTCTCGCTTTCCTCGGCTCCCGGTGTCGCGTTCTCCTTCCCCACAACAGATACAGCACTCTCGCCAATTGCAGGTGTCGCTTGATCAGACTCGCCGTTGTTCTCGTCGTCTCCATCCGCATCTGTCTCCTCTGGGACAGTTTCCGTGCTCATCTCCGCAGGCTCCGCTTCCTCCTCAATCGGCTGCGGGCGTCTTGCCGTGAACGAGCGCGACTCCGGGTCGCTGCCCAAACTCTTCGTAGCAGTCGAGAACTCACGGTTTCGCTTGTTCCGGAACTTGTCGGCCGTAGCAGCGCGCCGTAATGACGGACGGTGATGTTCCAGCCGCTCGAGCACACTCCTAGGCTGCTCGAGTGGTGGGCTAGCGCCGCCTTCGTTCTCCGCCTCCTGCATCCAAGTGTCCACTACATTGGAAGAGCCGCGACGCTCGGGTCCTAGGCGTGTCGTGGTGTTCATCGTGCTGCCGCGGAAGGGACGCCTGAATACCTCATCGAGCGCACGGTCTTTATGAAAGGAGATGACACTGGGTTCGCGCAACCTGTTGCCCGGACTGAATGGTTCAGGCGCCCTATTGAAGCTGAACGCTAGTGCCTTGGTCTGGAATCTTGCTGGTCTCTCGATCAAGTCAATTGGCTCATAGGAGTAGCCGGACAAAACAGCCCGCTCGTATGCAAAAATGACGAGCAGCACCGGGAAGTGAGTGATCTTGATGACCGTGCGGTTGACCTTGAGGTATTGCCGGAACGGTATCAGGTATCTCAAGGGACTGAGGAGCCATCCCAGCACATTAGTGGGAGCGACGTAGCTGAACAGCGCGTCCGACTTGACCATGGAGATCGTGTTGACGGCGAAGAGAAACTGATGTTCTTCGTCTGCATTCTTGACAATCGCCATGAAGCTGTTGGTCAGCACCGTGATCAAGATTGTCACGATGAGGAAGTGACAGATGATCAAAAAGGCAGCCATGATGCCCTTTCCGAGCGCGTTGTAGCCCGGCCACTTCTCCCATGCAGCCGGGGTGAAGCCCATCAGGATCTGGAACAGCGCATAAGCCACAGCAGATCCGTCGGTGTTGTCGTCGGAAAAAGAGAGCGTGAAAGCCACAAAGAAGCCGGAGCAAGATATCAGGATGAGGATGAGGACTGCCATCAGGTCCTGTGCCATCAATCGAAATGCGATGAGCAATTGCGAGAAGTATCGGTAGTGGTCAAGGACGCTGAACAGGCGCGGGAACAGCAGCACGGCGGTGGAAGCCAGAACATCATACGCCATGCTCGCAATGCGGTGTCTACCTTGCTCTGCGATGACGACGCCGTAAATGCGTAAGCAGTAGTAGCAGATGAACAGGCAGAGGATGCCAAGATCGAAGGCATTCCAGAAGCTGAGGATGTATAGACCGAAGCCCTGTTCTGTGAACCCGACGACTTCATCCAACATGTACCCGGCGGACCAGACCCAGAAGACGACCTCCAGTGGGGTTATGTTGAGGCTGCGCTGGACCAACACGGCCAGGAAGAGTCCGAGCATGATTGCGAAGCTCAATGTGCTGAACACCTGCCGATAACGCGGCACGCGCAGACGACTCAGCTTGAATAGCGAGGCCTCCCGCGGATCGTATAGAGTGGCAGAGCGTCGCACCGAAGACGGCTCGTCCACCGCCTTCTGAGCGACCTGCAGAGCATGCGCTTTGCGTGATAGCACTGAGTCTGCAGGTAACGCACTAGGAGAGTGCGGGTTGAGCGTACCGTAACCCAAGGTCGCCCGTCCTGGCTCATCGTCCTGACGTGGAGTAGGCTTCCGGTGTAGACTGTCTGCCTCGAAGTGAAAGACCACAGTGCCCGCCCAGATGGCTTCGAGATGCTGCACCACCAGCGGATGTGCCAAGAAGCGCTTAGCTTGTGCCCGTATTGCGATCTCAATCGTGCTCACTCTCGCGCCTCTTGCTTGGACCCTAGATGCCTGCACATCCTGTATCGCCGGCGTTGCCTGCCCTGGAGTGTTCATGCCTGTACTCGGGGCGGATATACCTTGCAAGGGATCGAAATCGTATGATAGAGCGTCGATGAGCTCCCTCGTCGTGAACTCTTTAACCAACCTCATCGCCAAAAGCTCGCATATCAATGCTCTTGTCCTCGACACGCCAGCATTGCCGGGAAGAAGCTGGCTCTCCTTTTGAAATTGCAGACAATTCGCTATGAGCGCACACAGTGTAGCACGATTGAAGTGGTTCGTCCGGATCTGGCTCTGCACTGGCTTCACCACAAACTGGCTAATCTGCGGAGTGCGCAGCTGCTCCCACGACAGTGTGGTCTCGCACTTCTGTATTACGAGCAGCCTGATGGCGTGCGTGATGTTGTACAGGGGCAGCCTATCGAGGAGCGCCGCCGAGAAGATCGGTAGCAGTGGCGTGTCTACCGCACCTCCATCCTCGCCTTCCTCGCCCTCCACCTCATCCTCGTCCACATCCACGTGTCTGTGTGTAAAATAGGTGGTCGCTGGGTTTGGTCGACCTCTTGGAGAGAATTGCTCCTCCTCGTCCTCTTCCCCCTCGTCGTCCACGCCTTCCTCATCGACATCTTGCCCGGGTATGCGATTTCGTGATGCCTCGGGCGAGGCAGCCAAGGGCGAGTATGCTCTGTCTTTGCTCTTGCCCCCTTTCCTGCCGCGCCTACTGCCTGTGAGAAAGTCCCACATCACCTGGTACACTGCAAGCCGAGCGATTGGGACACCCGAAGTGATGACAGAGTGATGATACACCTTGCTGCTGTCAAATCTACTCGCTGACTGGTAGCCCCCTTGACAGCCCACCGAACGTGTAATAGACCAACCCCAACGCCTGTAGTATGCAACGGCTCGGAAACCTGGTACAGCCCGTCAATAATGACACCTCCCCTCTTCGTCCACCCCTCGTCCTTGTACGACACCGCTTATCTCGTTACCTTATAGTCGAAGTACAGGTACTTCCTTTCTGGTCAGATGTGAGGCTCATGCAAGTGTGCCATTGGCGAATCAGCACTGTCCACTGCTGCACAAGCGCGCCTTGGCCGTGTCCATGTCATGTGGAAGCGAGCAGCTACATGTAGCAGCCGTCGCCAGCTGGTGGGTACATGTACATATACCCACTACCAAGCTGGTGGCGTGCCAAGCGTAGAGCCGACGGAGCAGCACTGTGAATTGTTCGTACGCGACGCTGCCATACATATACCTTAACAAGCCTATTGCAGATTATAGAGTTTATACCTTTGGTTGTTCCAGTCGAGCAACAACGCTGGGTGGCGGTGGCGTCACTCGAAATTCCTAAATGTGGGGTGGAAATCTTCACAATGCTTGCCAAGCCACAGGATCAAAATTCTCATGACACCACCAACACGGGGACATCATTACGACGAGCCCATATCAATCTAATAAAGATGGACATTACCAGCTCCAGTTTCAAGGTCTAGCTACCACTGTTCCAGCGGTCTTGCTTCGTACCCTAGCATACAGTAGCAAAACAAAACCTCGACGCAATTGCGGCACATATATATCGCGCAACACCGCATCATGCCAAAGCCGAAACGCAACATCAACGCCGTCGCGGAGGCGACTTTGATGCCACCGGATCTCCTCGCCCCTCATCACCTGATCGCCAAACTCAAGCAAGCCGCAGGCAAGAATCTGTACTACCTCGACACGGCAGCTGGAGCGACCTTGCTCGCGGAGCTCAACCAGAAGTTCCGTTCCACAATTTGGCTCAGGCGAGGATCATACGTCGTGGTTGACACGGCCAGTCTGGCGGACCGAGACAACAAGCTCGGTGGTGAGATCGTGAACGTGGTCGGTGACGAGAAGGCGTGGCGGAAGATGTC